>OX101755.1:49916842-50312449 GCA_944452675.1 Tachina lurida | reverse complement strand
CAGCTACCTAATAAGCTGATTTGATACCTGATAACCTGATCTGAAAACCAGACCAGGTCCTGAAAAGCTGATCTGAAAACCAGACCAGGTCCTGAAAAGCTGATCTGAAACCAGACCAGGTCCTGAAAAGCTGATCTGAAAACCAGACCAGGTCCTGAAAAGCTGATCTGAAAACCAGACCAGGTCCTGAAAAGCTGATCTCAAAACCAGATCAGGTCCTGATAAGCTGATCTGAAAACCAGACCAGGTCCTGAAAAGCTGATCTGAAAACCAGACCAGGTCCTGAAAAGCTGATCTCAAAACCAGATCAGGTCCTGAAAAGCTGATCTGAAAACCAGACCAGGTCCTAAAAAGCTGATCTGAAAACCAGACCAGGTCCTGAAAAGCTGATCTGAAAACCAGACCAGGTCCTAAAAAGCTGATCTGAAAACCAGACCAGGTCCTAATAAGCTAATCTAAAAACCAGACCAGCTCCTGATAAGCTGATCTAATAGCTGATACCTTTTATTTATTAAACATGGATGAGAAAATTTTAAAAAAGTTGGTGTTGACAAGAAAATATCTAATGAAATTTAATAGAATTTTATAATATTGTGAAATTCAATTCCTCTTGTGTAGGACCTCTCAAAGATAACAAGACTGTGTATGTTTAAGTGATATGAAAAAAAAAAAGAAAAATTTTTGATCTAGCGAAGTAAATAGAGAAACAAAATATAAAAATGTAGACATTTGTAGTTACAATTTATATTTAGTAAATTTAAGCTGAAATAAAAAACCATTTACATATTTTAATATTTTTTCAATATTTTATTTAACATTTTTCTTAAAAATCTTAGTACTAATACAAATTTAACTCTATGTATAAATAAAAATATATAGATATAAAAAGAAAAAAGATCATTAATCGAATATTTGATTTTAATTTACAAATAATTTAGGTGTAGGTAAAAAGATAAAAGTTTTAAGCCATTCAATTTTTACATTCTTTTGTGTGAATAAAATACTAAAATTAATATAAAAATTCATAAACAAATACATAAACAATAAATAAATTAATAAATAAATAAAGAAATAAATTAATAAACAAATAAGTAAATAATAACTAAATTAATAAATAATTAAAGAAATAATAAATAAATAAATTAAATGATAAGCAAATAATTAAATAATTAAAGAAATACATTAACAAATAAATACAATTAGTACAAAATTAAATTGTCTTTGTCATCTTACATGCAATTTAGTAGGAAGCATTCTATTCTACATCCATTGTTTCATTGTTTCGGTCTATGTAATGTCCCCAAGCACGCGTTTTAATTTTATCTTTCATTATATTTCTTTTATCATCAGAAAAGCTAAGTGCTATTTTATGTAGTTTTTGTGTATATAGTTGATGTGTTTTAGATCTAAACAAAAACATTTCATCCGAGATAATTTTGGATTCAAATAAGCAACTTTTGTAATCATTAATGGACAACTTTTTAATTACAGACTTTTTGACCCCTTTAGATTTTTTAACAGCTTCCGAGCGAAGAGTCGACAAAGAATACATTTTTGCTCTTAAACCAACAAACTCTGTCATTATATCCCCATTGTTTTCATCTTTCATCATTCCCAAAACCTTCTTATTGAGTAGCGGTAAACGAAATTGGTTATCTATAGGATATTCTGACGTATCAAAATTCAAACTAATATCATTACGGATGTCATCGTAAAAATCATCAGTTTTAATTGAATAAATAAATGAGTCAGTATCCATATAGTTGAGAGAAATGTTCTCTCCAAATTTAGGCTTCATGAAGCCATAATGGAAGTCGTACATTCTCCACTTGGATAACTCCAGTACTGTGAAACCAACATATATAGGTTTATCATATAGTGGTTCCATTTTTTCTAACTCTACCGCATACATATCGTCAGAAAATTTTGTTAACTGTATAAAATTTGGTTTCGCAATTAATGCTCTGAGCCCCAAATGATTCCTGTTTGTTGTTTCCCAAGATGAAGTAATTCTAATGTCCCTACGTTTTTCAATGTTTTCCATTGTCTTCCCGTAAACAGCATTGTTTAAAAGTTTGAAGAAATCTTTTTCAAAATTATTTTTAGCTTTTGTCCTATGAAATGTGTTTAAGTCAATATATTTTTTTAGCCAAGGGGATTGCTTAAATCTGAGTATTCTATGAATTTGTTTTAAGATGAGGCCATTTGAAATGGCTTGTTTTAAAACTCTATAGTGTATGGTGTAATTTGTTTTTGAGTGTAAGTCTGCAACTAATTTTTTGATTTTGGATTCCCCCACGGGCTTATTTTGAGGACAAAATGGCAAATCATTATGTAGATCATGCACTGAATCAGGATAATCTATATCCACTTCCAAAATATACCCGTACTCTGCAGTATCAGAAATTTTTTTAACATCAAAATCAGTATCACATACCCACTCAAATTAACCGCAAGGAAGATATTCCGACATCGCCCATCCATACAAATTGTTGGCGTCTAAATATACAAGAAATTCCGATGGTTTTGATGCATCAAAATCTTCTAAATACTTATTATTCGCCTTCGAATATCTTTGCGAGCATTGAACTAGTCCACCTCTTATTCCGTTTTGCATAAACATATACATTTCGGAATCAGTGAACAGTTCGAGTGAAACTTCTGTGGTTTTCAACATTGCATCCCAAGATAAGCCTGGTGCTGTATAATAGTGGCAGGGGTCCAAATCGTATATATCTTTACAAATTTTCCTAAAATTTTCAAACACGTCGGTTAAAAGAAGGACATCTGTCTTTAAATAGAGTTCAGTATAGTCAAGGAGGGTTTTACAGTTAAACTCTCTCCATATTTTTTGAGCATGTTCATACTCGACTACATCACATTCTTCATTCGTTAGAATATTGAAGAACTCTTCTCTACTAGGGAGTTGAATTTCCTTAAACTTAGTCATGGAATCCATGTAAGAGTACGGAAATACACCCTTTCTTCTAATCAGGTTGAAATGAGCTTCATCAACGAAATATGATCGAATAGTATTAAAATCATTGCTATCAAGATTTTTCGCTAGCGTATCTAAGCTCGAAGCCATAAATCTAAACGAGTCTATAAATCTTATTTGAAATCCATGTTTTGCATCTAAACTGATGAAAATTGAAAGAGAAATATAACGCTCTGTGTTCTGGGGAATCACTTTTATTGTGGAATTTTTTATAGTAGAAAGTTCTTTGAAAAATAAGTGCATATCGTAAGCAGAAAGATTATGCAAGATAACCGGTATAAAATGAGGTGTTCTATAATTCAAATTACATTCGCTATGAGCTGCCCCACGATAATTACCCGTAAGATGACAATGATCTCTAACTTTATCATTATTTAATATTTTCTTACATATATGACAATTTTGTGCATTATTATATTGAGTTATTTCTATTGGGGTCATGAACATTTTCTTAACTTTAAGTAAATAATTTAGATAAATGTCTGTACAATCTTCAACTATTTTTTTGATAAATATGTTCGCCGAATCTTCACCAAAATAATTTCTATATAAATTATTTTCTCTCTTAAAGCTACAATTAATAAAATAGGCGAATGCACATGCATGATGTTTCTGTACATTTGTAGTGCTTTTACTTACGGGATCATCAACCTTTTCCAAAATAGACTCGAAGTCTGCGTAGATTACAAATGGTACATCTAACTGTTTGTAGTAGTTTTGAAACTTGATGATAGTTTCATCTTCGGGCATTCTGATGACTTTTTTCCCACAAACATTTTTGTGGTGATTATACACATAATCATCATGTGTATAAAATAAGCAGGTGTTGCAAATATGTATCTTACTTTTGTGTGATGTTATGTTGGAACGAAGAAGTCTGAAGAAAATATAGAAAATACCAATAAGAAATAAATAAATATAACAGTAAGAAGTAACTATTTAAATAGAGATGAAAACACATTTTGCATAAATGCACAAATTAAACTTACTTTGATATATCCGTGATGAGCACATAGTGGAAGTTTTCATCGGACTGGAGCAATAACAGATTAATATGAACATGTTGTTCTCCTTTTGTTATGTAGTATGGTCCTATAAGCGATGTTCCATTGTGACCAAACACGTTGATGCTCATATTATTTTGACGTTCGAATTGTTTAATCTGCTTCAATGGGAGTGGAAACTCTAGGCCTTCAAAATTTAATACAATTGCCCCTATACTAATATTCTCATCAGAAATGTTTGTTATATTGTAATTTCTATAGTTTTTCCGCTGTTTAGGACTCAGACCGATATTTACATTCAAAGCCGCAATGATACACCATTTAAAGCAATAAATATCATTGTTTTCGACATTTATGCAAGCACGTTTCATTGCAATATTTTTTGGGAGAGGGATAAAGCTCGATCCTCTTATTATGGACGCCTTGTTTATATTAACTTCAAGGGAATTCATTGAAATTAAGGTCCATCCGCTATCCCTCTCTTGAAATTCTTCCATTTTAGCTCTTAGCTCCTCGGCCTGTTTCTTGTACATATCCTCTATGTCATCAGACAAAGTTACCAACATCATTTTTGAAATATGTACCAGTTGGGAAACATTCATCTGATCATTCACCGTCTTCATATAATCGCATATGAGCTCCATATTAAATTTAAATGTAGTATGTATCCTACTACATTCAATTAGCTGTTGTAGTATACAGCTCTTGGCAGATTTCAGAAACTGCTCCGGAAACATAACACCCTCATTTTTGTTGAGAAGGATATATGTCTCGATCCTCCCATTGAAGTTGCTCGCTCTTTTAGTGAGAAGATCTCCAATCTGTTCTAGGTGACAACTGTTTTTATGTTTTGTGGTTCTGACATGAGCCATATAACCATTTGATGGGATCATCTCATCACAATCCTCACAATATTTTTTTTGAAGATCAAGCGTACTAGTTCCATATGAGTGTGTTTCCATATGCTGATTTAGTTTTGTTTGAGTCATAAAGACTTTATTGCAGATTGCACAACTTTTAGTATTCATTTTATATATTTTTGTTTATTAATTAATATAATTATTTTATTTATAAATAATTTATTTAATTATTTTATTTATAAACAATTTATTTTAGTTATAAACAATTTATTTAATTAGTACTAGCACTTTTATAGTTTTTGGATTTCAAACACTTTAGAAATTTTGGATGAGAAAATAGGTTATCACTTGTTGAGATATCAAAGCAGACTGATGACAATCTACATTATTTCTTCTACTTATATACTTTATATGAGAATCGCGTAGTAGTCATCAAAATCTAATTTATTACGACATATGATGAAATTCATACACACACACACACACACACACACACACACACATACACATTTCCACAATTCTCTGTTGGTATTACGATATATGGTGAAATTCATACACACACACACACACACACACACACACACACACATATACACAATTCTCTGTTGGTATTACGATATATGGTGAAATTCATACACACACACACACACACACACACACACACACACACACACACACACACACACACACACACACATACACATTTCCACAATTCTCTGTTGGTGTTACGATATATGGTGAAATTCATACACACAGCAACACCCCGAACAAAATCCATCAATTATGAAAACAGTTAACTCTGAGCAACCTTCCCTTTTAAAGCCCACAATAAATCACATGGCAGACAGTGTTTACGATCCGACTAGACCTTTTCCTTGCTGTCATTGTAGTAAGAACTTCAAACGTCAATAACCCAGAAAACAAATACATTTCATTTGTAAATATGTATGAAAAACTCTCGCAGGCCAAACAATACACATAAGCAATGATATTCTGCAAAGTAAAAATAGATACAATCACATACATTAATACAACAACATATACATACATTACCAAATACATTCCCTACCCACTTCCATTGACAACAGGATTGCCACTCTCTGTAGCTATTAGATTATTTCCCCAGAGATCGCAAAAATAAATGCAATACAATAACCCTACATAAGCATACCAACGATAACTAAAAACATCAAGCCAAAGTCTATCAAATAACAATCACTACATACACACAAATCCACAGATCCCTTGTAACTACCCTGCAGTCAGACTGGGAGTAAGTGTCTTTGTGTTACACTAAAATTCTAGCTACAACTTTGGTATAATAAGTTTTCTACTATCCCTCAGTATAAAAGAAGGAGAGAGGTGGAATTACATTTTCACCATCAACATTTCCTACTGGGTATAATGATTGTCTGTCACTACACCAGCAAACACACAAGTAAATATAAAAACACATACTCATACATACACACACTCACACACACCCACATATACATACATACATCCATACCCTGTAAGCACAACGCTTCTATACAATAACAACAAAAGCTGTACACACAAGTGTACATACATAAACATAAAATCCAACTCACACACACACATATAGCCCAGAAAATCTCAGCATGAAAATCCCCAAAATCCTCCCATTTGTAACAGGGTTGCCACCCTTTTTGATTTTTCCCGGTTTTGAATTCCCAAAACTGGACTATCGCCCCCATTACTACACTACTCATATACTCGTACATTATTAATGTACTTAAACATATTATGAAGTAACACAATTTGAAGAATAAAAAGTAACACAATTTGAAGAATAAAAAGTTTAAAATTTAATTATCCCTAACGCTGACAAAGAGGAGACAGAAATGCTGACATACAAAGTCATATTGTATACTAGAGAACCAGTTGAGAGGTTAGACTGAAATTGTAAGAAAACGCCTTCGTTTTCTGTTGTTCGCTATTCAAGAAGAAAATAAGATTGTTCATTATGAATTAACTAATTTAAAAGTACATTTAAGTTCAGTCTCATATCCATATGATGATAATCCTAACATAAAATTTAAAAAATAAACGTAATGCAATTCTATATAGTTATTATATATATCTAAGATTCCAGCAAAGGTAGTATATGAAAGAATCTCATGCGTTTCTACCTGTACCAGAGTTTAAGATAAAAGCTCCTTTTATTCAATAGCGGGGCAATTGAATAAAATTTTAATTTGAAATAGTAAGCAAAGAAATCAGCTTCCTGTATTCTTATTCATGATCGTATAATAGAATATATACCCATCAAAGGACAAGTTCGAAAAGTCTTATAAATTGAGTAATATGGAAAATAACATAATTTTTATAGACGTACAAGGTTTCAAAAGTAATTCAAATAAATTTATTGGAAAAGAAGTAGCGATTGTTTTCAACAATTACGAATATAATAACTTCATTAGAAAACTCAATAATCAATAAAAAAATATAAAAAGAAGCAAGCTGGCTAACAAAAAACTATCGTTAAATAAGCTGGACTGCTGGATCAGTTTCATTTAAAAATGTTTATAAATGTATAAAAGGCAATGCAAGATGTTCTAAAATAAATGTAAAAGGTGATGAAAAAAGCCTACGGCTGGAAAAAATTTATATCAAAATATTTCTACGAATGACTATAAGCTGCATCAACTTTATAGGAAATATTTCTATTATAGTTACTATTAGGCTAAAGTATGTATCTTAAGGAATTCAGTTTTACTTAAAACAGAAAATCCTCACAAACTTTGAAGTAAATACAGATAAAAATTAAAGCAACGTTTTTAAATTTCAAATAAAAAAACTATGAAGATATTTCACATCTATACATAAAAGACCAGGCGAATATTTACAACAACAACAAAAGACCGCACATGACATACATACATACATACATAAAATCAATTTGTAGATATTTATGTATGTACACATAATATCAAATTTCTTATCAATACTCAAATATTTATTAGATCTTGACAATCACACTTACATATCTACATCATAAAAATATATGAACAACGCAAACCATTCAGTCAGAGCACATGCTCAAGCTAAACGACTTTATTATGGACAGAGAAACTATAAATTCCCATGATCGTATGAAAAGAAGTTCAGCGAAAGAAGCCGGACGTAGTTAAATAAACAAAATCTGTAATATAAACAAATTTCTCGCAGGCAGACTTTAAAGCTGGACAATTTTAAGCATGACAAAATACCCACCAACCTTGAGTATGAAAATATATTTATGTATATGTATATGTATCAGATATATGAAAATATTTTATTGAATACAATTTATTTATACGTACATAAAACTACTAGCGTGAGAAAATCATACGCACACACACACACACATATACCAGATTTCATCTAAGAAAAATTCAAATTATTTCAACAACACACCACCCCTCACAAAACACGGCCAACCTTAAATTCCTACAGATATACATACAAAAATTCTCACTGTCATTCCTACAAACAAAACTGACAACAACACAAATCACGATCAGCCTTAAACTCCTACGAATATGCATGCAGATTCCCACGCATACATATCACTCGTACGACAACACCCTCACCTATCCTCAAATCACTAATAGCATTAAACTCCTACAAACATATGTACATACACACAGACATATTACTACATCAACCTCACCTACCCTAAATCATGATCAGCCTTAAATTTTCACAGACATACATACATACAAATTCCTACGTATAGATATTACAACAACATCCATCCTCACCTCTCTTAAATCACGATCAGCCTTAAGCTCCTACAAACATATAGTCATACATACACGCAGTCGATCAACCTCAACTACACCACACACCTAGTTTTGCTTAAATTCCCCCGGACAGACACATCCACAAATTCCCATGGATACATACTACTCATACAACAACACCCTCACCTACCCCAAATCACAATAAGCCTTAAATTCCTACAGACTAGCAACACCTGCATACACGCAGTCTATCTACCACAACTATACCCCGCCCCCTGTCAATCACACCCTCACACAAATTCCAACAGACAGGTATACACACACATACACTCAATCCATCTACCACAACTACACCACGCTCCCCCGACCAATCACAGCCTCGCAAAACAGACAGACAGACAGACACATCCATAAACTCCCTCGGTTATGTATTACGACAACAACCCCACCCACCCAAATCACGGCCAGCCTTAAACTCCTGTATTAGCATTAGAAATAACTTTTATGTTTTTCCCGTCGGAATTATGAAAAATCATTTTCCCGTCGGCATTTGAAAAAAATAATAATCATGTTTTGCCGTCGGCATTTGAAAAAAATAATAATCATGTTTTGCCGTCGGCATTTGAAAAAAATAATTTTCACTATTTCACCCCCATTAGTATTAGGAAAAATCATATTCATGATTTTCCCGTTGGTACTAGGAAAAATCATTTTCATGATTTTCCCGTCGGCATATACATACATACATTACAAAAAGAAAAACCCCCAACCTATGAACCCACTTAACGTATTCCCACAAAAAACAAAATCACCCGTTCACACAATTAATGTAGCCCCAAAAAAAAATCACCCGTTCCCACAAAGTTAATGTAAACAAAAAACTCCTAATGTAAACAAAAAATTCCTAATGTAAACAAAAAATTCCTAATGTAAACAAAAAAACATCAAAGCGTGCCGCCGAAAACTCAAGGTATCAAATTTCACAAATTTCCAAGAATTTTAAAATTTGGGTAATTAAAATTTCAAAATTTTAAAATTTTAATTGGGGCAGAATTGGTAGTTCCCTACTACTATCGACGACTTACATGGAAACACCACATTGACTCTAAGTTAACTCAAATGAAACTTAAACTAACTCAGGTACATTGGCTGATTGGTCGAAATTCAACACTTAGCCTAGACTGTAAACTTTTAATATACAAGTCGCTTTTACGGCCACTACTTTTACGGTGGTGCTACGGAATTCAACTATGGGGCACTGCTTCAGCTTCAAATGTAGAGAAAATTCAACGCAGGCAAAACAAAATTTTACGCATGATAACATCGGCTCCATGGTACATCAAAAATTCAAATATACATCGTGATTTGAATATGCCTCTAGTGACTGAAGAAATTGCAAAATACGCAGGCAAATATCTAACAAAACTCGAATCACATCCTAATCCGCTTGCTCGTAATATTTTGAACTTTACTGGACACATTCGCCTAAAAAAGAGGGATACAAGGGTTCTTATTCACAGCACTCCAGATGGGACTTCCTGAAAATTCTTTTATTTTTTATATTTTTTCCTTTTGATTATCACTACTTACATATGTATTATATATAACTACTACTAAGCTTATGTCCGACATTTGTCGGGCCTAATTATATTTTTTAGATTTAAGATTTGAATACTTATTGTTAGTTCATATATGAAGATACAATATAAAAATCATGCATTAAAAAAAAAATATTTAAAAAATTAAGTTCGTAAACACAAAAATAGACTTAACACAGATAATGCTATTACAGAAGTTTAAAATAAAAAAAATAAAAATGTTCACAATTGTAATTGTAAATGATAATAAATAATTTAAATGGAGAAAAATATTTTCGATTTAAACGAAATACTAAAGATTCTAAAGAAAAATCCAAGCAGAACTTACACAAAGAAGACAGTTAAAAGCAAATTAGAAGCGACAAAAAAAAATAAAAGAAGATTTTCAATCGAATACCCTCGAAGAAGAAAACGAAGAAAAATTATCTTCTCTAAAGATAGAATTTAATAGCACTTATGCAAGAATTAAAGAATTATTATTAGAAAACCAAAAATAATTAGAACAAAAAAATACCACAATGGCATCATTCACCCTAGAAACCGTGTCAAAAGCTTTACCATTGTTTGCTGGTAATTTCGTAGAACTGGAAAGTTTCTTAATAACAGCAGAGCTGATAAACAAATCATTATCAGCAACAGCTAAAGTAGATTTTCTTCAATACATTTATTATGCTAAACTAACATCTAACGTTAGAAGAGCGATAGGAAGTTACATCAAACCAGAAAACTTTGAAGCATTAAAAGAATTGTTAGAAAAAAGATACAAAACCACTAAAACAATACCAGAATTGCAAAACAAGCTTAGTACATTGTTCCAAGGAAAAATGTCAGTTAACTCATTTAAAGACAAAATATTATATATAATAAATATCCTAAACAAGTTAGGGATAGAAGAACTAGGAAATACTGCAACAGTAGCAGAAAAGAATATCATAGTTAAATTAAATAATAAATTAGCCCTAGATACATTCAAAAAGGGACTAAATGAAGACTTTAAATCGACCATATACGCGTCGCGACCAACCACATTGCAAGAAGCTACAGAACTTACAAGTGAACTTGAAAACGAAAAGAAGGTAACTAATAATGCAATTCTACATATCAGAAAAGAGAAACCACAGTATCAATCACAAAATCACAACAGAAATAATAACACATTTACTAACTACAATAATAACAGTGAGCTGGACCATTTTTAAAAAATGTCTTTTTTCAGTTTTCCGAATATTTTTTTACTTTGCTCCAAGACGACATAAATAAAATTTGGTATCATCGAAAAGACTTTTTGAAGCACCATCCAATGGTATATAAAACTTGACCACTTGTGAGCTACTAATTGAGATATTTAACTAAATACATATTTTTTTCGGGTTTTCATACATCATCAAAAAATTTCCAAAGAAAAGGGAAAACTTGACAAATGGTAACGCTGGTTTCAATACTCACAGCCAGTGAGGGGAAATGAGATTTGCATTTCGGCATAAAAAAAATTTTTTTAGTACTTTTTTGATCCCGAGAATACCATAAATTATATTTTCTATTTAAATTTTATTAACAAAAAAGTATACAAAATTCATTTACAAAGAAATAAAATGGGAACATATAAGTACAAATAGGTATAGCCTGGATTAGAATTAATACTGTTGAAACATAAGGCTTGCCCCCGTATTCCGTAGCTTGCTAAAGCTAAATGCGATCTCTAAACTGCGATGACATAAAACAATACAATTTCGGCGAATTACGTTTTTAAGCCATTACCTGATTTATCAATACACGTTTGGAAATTGTATTCGTAGATTACGTAGTCTCTTCCTTTATTTTGTTTTCATGAGATTTTCGTAAGAGGAAATCCTTTCGACATTTCGACGGACAAAATTCTGATTTATCAGGAAACATGTATTCATGTAATGCGTTTTTATTTTCAGCCAATGTAGACCAAGAGGCTATTATGTAATTCGATTCGAAACGAAAACTGTTCGAATTTGTATGTTATTAACATTGGACTTCGAACACATTTCCGTTCAATTCGGATTACATAATAACCCGCCAGAAACTGCATATATTCTCTGTTGGTAATGGTTTCAGTTCTTCCATACAGTCAATGCTCTATATTGATTGTCCATATTTTACAAATTTTTCTTTTTCCTGGGAACATTTTAATTAAAAGTGGTATAATGATGTTGATTTTACCAGATTAAATATTTTCAGGGGGACTTACTAAACCAAACTAACATTTCATTGTCAAAGTCCAGTTTTGCCTTTAGAGCTTAATATAATTTTAATATAATTTTCAAATTTTCTTTAAACTGATTTAAAACAGTTGTTTCAATAGATAACCTTCTGTGACACATAAAATATCATTGCGTGAAATATGTTTTTCGTTGATGTTTAATTGTCCGTGAGAGTATCAAATGTGTTACGGTCCTTTTTCATGTTATATAGTATAGTAAATATAGATAGTACTAACTTTCCCATCATCGAAAGAGAGGACTGAGTGTGTGCTGTGAGCAATACGAAATACACATGCACACATGCAGTACCAGCAATACGAAATACACAAACAACTTTGTCTTATTAGTTTGTTGTCGCTATTCACTGTATATACGCAAATGCAAAGCAACAAAATTTTTTCTTTTTTCCTTGAACAAATTGAACAATCGTTTTCACTGTTTTTGTTTCTCTCACTCCAAAGAATTAAACAAAAGAAAATCAAACAATTTGTTTCGTTTATTTTCGTGCTCTGGTTTAAGTACAAAGGAATCAAAACAAAAATATATTTATAACTTTATTTCTGGAACGCAAACGGCATTCGCCAACATAAAAATGAACTTGAGCCCTTCCTCACGGAAAAAAATATTGATATAATGATGGTCTCTGAGACTCACTTGACTTCGAGAAGCTGCTTTAAGATAAATGGTTACACTCTATATGATTCAAAGGACCCGAGAGGGAGAGCATGCGGTGGATCAGCAATTCTAATTAAGTCAAGACTCAAGCACTATATCCTTGAGAACGTTAGTGAAGAATATATGCAAGCTACGAATATTTTCGTAGAAAATTTTTGTTCGAATTTCGTGATATCATCAATTTACTCACCTCCCAGATTTTCAGTTACCGAAGATCAGTATGAGAAGTTCTACAAATCGCTTGGATCTTGTTTCGTGGCAGCTGGTGACTACAATGCAAAACATACGTACTGGGGCTCGCGTCTTGTTATACCTAGAGGTAGAGCGTTGTTTAATACAATTTCAAAAATGGGCTTAGATGTCATTTCGAGTGGGGAGCCTACTTACTGGCCTACTGACGTAAGAAAAATTCCAGATGTTATAGATTTTGGCGTCACGAAAAATATCCATAGGGACTTAATTCACGTAGAGGGCTCTGTAGATCTGTCCTCCGATCACTCTCCCACAATAGTTACAATTTTCAACCCACTAAGGAGTGATTTAACTAACTCATATGCGAAAACGATTAATAGGGTCAACTGGCTAGGATTCAAAAAATATATTAGTAGTCACTGCGTAGAAAACATTCAGCTAAGATCACCTGATGATATTGAACTTAATATTGCCAATCTTACCGAATATATTAAACAGGCTGCTGAACATGCCACTACTTCCTATCCGCAGACTGGCTTTAAAAGAATTTATTCTACGGATATTGAACGTCTCGTATGTGAAAAAAGGAGAGCTAGAAGAGAATGGCAACAACACCGATCACCCCTAAATAAAATCAGACTTAAAGAATGTACTAAACGACTCAAAGAGCTGCTATCGTCGGAAAAGACTGCATTACTGGAAAAGTACTTAGAAGGTCTTGATGTAACGTCAACATCTAATTACTCTTTATGGCGCGCTACTAGAAATCTTAAAAGACCCGTTGATCTCAAATCACCATTGCGTACTTCGACTGGAGGCTGGGCAAGAAGCGATAGTGAGAAAGGTAACTTATTTTCTGAGCATTTAAAATCTGTATTCACTCCCAATTCATGTACGGGTGCTGCCGATTTACCGAGTGTAGTCTCTCTACCCCCTCGTCCCTTAAGGTTTAAGATGCATGAACTACAAAAAATAGTTGCTGAACTCGACCCTAAGAAAGCTCCAGGTATTGATGGCATTAGTAACAAGATGCTGATGAATTTGCCTCATATTGCAATAAGAATTTTGCTATTTATTTTTAATGCCATTTTACGAATGCAGTATTTTCCACATAACTGGAAACTTGCCAAGATTAAAATGATTCCAAAGCCAGGCAAAGATCTTACCAAGGCTGAGTCATATAGGCCTATAAGCTTACTTTCAACAATTTCAAAGCTTTTCGAAAAGCTGCTCATGACTAAATTGTCCACAATTTTAGCTGATAGTGGGTGCATCCCGGACCATCAATTTGGCTTTAGAAGTCAGCATAGCACTATTGAGCAAACGCATAGATTGGTTCAAGTTGTAAGGAGGACATTTGAAGAAAAAAAGTATTGTTCTGCCCTTTTTATTGATGTTTCTCAGGCATTTGATAAAGTATGGCACGAAGGCCTAGTTTTAAAATTGAAGACATACCTACCAATAAACATACAAAAGCTTTTGGAAAGTTATATTGTTGATAGGAAGTTTACCGTTGTGGAAGGAGACTTCATGAGTGTACCCGAGTCTATATCATCTGGGGTGCCACAGGGTAGTATTCTGGGGCCAGTCTTGTATCTAATATATACTTGTGATATGCCTGTGAGCAATAACATACACACTTCTACACTTGCCGATGATACAGCCTGTTTGAGTATTCACAAAAACCCTGATGAGGCATCCCGCAATCTCCAAGCACACATTACCAAGCTTGAAATATGGTTGAATTTATGGAGAATAAAAGTAAATGAACAAAAGTGTGTTCATATAACGTTTACCCTAAGAAAAGATACCTGTTCCCCCATTCGAATCAACAATCAAAATATTCCTCAACATTCTCAAGTCAAATACCTTGGCATACACCTTGATCGAAGGCTTACATGGAAATATCATATTGACTCTAAGTTAACCCAAATGAAACTTAAATTGACTCAAATATATTGGTTAATTGGCAGAAATTCAACACTCAGCCTAGACTGCAAACTCTTGATATACAAGTCGCTTTTGAAGCCAATATGGTGCTATGGAATTCAGCTGTGGGGCACTGCTTCAGCTTCAAATGTCGAGAGAATCCAACGAAGGCAAAACAAAATTTTACGTTTGATAACATCTGCTCCATGGTACGTTAAAAACTCAAATATTCATCGTGATTTAAATATGCCACTAGTGAGTGAAGAAATTGCAAAATACGCAGGCAAATATTTAACTAAACTCGAGTCACATCCTAATCCGCTTGCCCGTAATATTTTGAGCTTTACTGGACACATCCGCTTAAAAAGAGGGACACAAGGGCTCTTATACCCAACACTCCAGATGGGACTGCTTAAAAATACTTCTTTTTGATTATCACTACTTATGTATTATTTATAACTATCACTAAGCTTATGTCCGATATTGGTCGGGCCTAATAATTATATTTAGATTTAAGATTTGATTACTTATTGTTAGTTCATTTTTGAAGATACAATAAATAAATATGTATATGAAAAAAAAAAAAAAAAAAAAAAAAAAATGTTTATAACTGTAATAGTGTCGATTATTTATGTTACGAAAATTATTTTCTAACCCGTGTATCGCCCCATTAGTAGCATAGCTACAAAAAGAAAACTCTCCAATCTATGAACCCACTTAACGTATCCCCACAAACATACACACTATACAAATTCCCGCGGTCATAAAAAACCGGACTTATTGAACCACCCTCGTATGTAGTAAACAAACAAAACTCCTTATGTAAACAAAAAACTCCTTATGTAAACAAAAATTTGGACGGACTTATTGAACCACCCTCGTAGGTATCAAATTTCACAAATTTCCAAGAATTTTAAAATTTTAATTACCCAAATTTCACAATTTTAATTGCGGCAGAACTGGTATTTCCCTACTACTGCCGTGGTGTAGGCAAAAGTAAAATATGGAATCCACTTATCCCACTCATAACACTGTACAACAAAATAACATTTTTTGGCTGTCCTTAGATAAAATTACACGGACTATATGGATTTCGATGCTTTAAATTCAAATCTGCTGTCAGTTTTTCTCTATCACGCAGAAATTTTTTTTTATGGGCGTGGCTAATTTTGGCCCCTAAATTAGTCGGCCATACTAATATATTTTACTATAACTCGAAAACCGCTATTTCGATTTTAATAGATAATAAACCAAAAGACGCGCCACAAAATTTTGTTAAAAAAAATTAATAATCATTTTTTACCTATCTTTTATGGTTTCGGAGTTATTCAGAATTTAAAAGAGAAAAAAGTTTTTTTATGCAAAAATCGCGTAATTTTTTCACATGAAAATTGCAATAAAAAAATCAGAAACTCAAAAGTTTCATATTTTTTACATTTTTCTTAAAACCACATATCCTAGGAATAAAACAAGCTATAAAACGTGAAAATCCAGCAATTAATCTTGATTTTATTCACAATTTAAAACAGGTACCTAAAAATGGAAAAATGTGTGTAATACATTAAATGCAGTCTTATTTACATCTGGCAGTGATGGGAAAGTTGGTACGATCGTACTTTTTTTGATACTATTTGACATGAAAAAGTACCGTAGTACTCCCCTAAGAAATTTGATACTCCCACGGGCAACTTAGAAATGCAGTCAGAAGACCCGCGCATGCATATATTTTGCCAAGAATTCAATTGTTTTTTCGACAAATAGAACGAAGCTTTATTAGTAAAGATCTTTTAGAAAAGTGTAACCACAATTAAATATCAACGAAAACCATATTTCATTCAATGATATTTTATGTGGCAGAGAAGTTGATCTATTGAAACAACTGTTTTAAATCAGTTTAAAGAAAATTTTAAAAAGTTTATATTAAGTTCTAAGGGCAAAAGTGGACTTTGACAATAAAATGTTAGGTTGGTTTAGTAAGTTTCCCCCTGAAAGTATTTTATCTGTTAAACCAATATCATTATACCACTTTTAATTAAAATGTTCCCAGGGAATAGAAAAAAAAAAGAAAAGAAAAATAATTTGAAATATTAACAACCAATATACAGCACTGGCTTATATAAAAACGCATTAGATGAATACATGTTTCCTGATATATCGAGAGTAGCTAACGGAATTTTTCTCTTACCAAAATTTCATGAAAACAAAATATAAATCAACAGCCATCATATTCTGTAACTCGCTAAAGCTAAATCTCTATCGCTAAGAATCCATAAAATCAATTTGTCGATTTTCGGCTACGAATGCAATTTTCAAACGGGTATTGATAAATCAGGTAATGGCTTAAAAATGTAATTCGCCGAAATTTTATTGCTTTATGTCATCGCCAAAAATTTTAAATTTTCTATTTGTTCAGCATTTTAGCGGTCGACTTTAGCTTTAGCTTTAGCGAGCTATGGAATACGGGGGCAATCTTTATGTTCCAAAAGTATTAAGTCTAATCCAGGCTACACCTATTTGTATATTTGTACCTATGTGTTCCTTTTTTTTGTAAATGAATTTCTTATAATTTTTTGTTAATAAAATTTAAATAAGAAATATTATAATTTTTGGTACTCTCGGGATCAAAAAGTACTAAAAAAAATTAGTTTTTGATACCGAAATGCAAATCTCATTTCCAATCACTGACATTTGGTAATGCTATTGAAAGGGCATTGCGGGCAGGTAACAGAACATTAAACTGTGAATAAAATCAAGATTAATTGCTGGATTTTCACGTTTTATAGCTTGTTTTATTTCTAGGACATATCCTTTTTCTTAAAACCACATGGTTTTAAGAAAAATGTAAAAAATATGAAATTTTTGAGTTTATGATTTTTTTATTGCAATTTTCATGTAAAAAAATGACGCGATTTTTGCATAAAAAAAACTTTTTTCTCTTTTAAATTCTGAATAACTCCGAAACCATAAAAGATAGGTAAAAAATGATTATTAATTTTTTTTAACAAAATTTTGTGGTGCGTCTTTTGGTTTATTATCTATTAAAATCGAAATAGCGGTTTTCGAGTTATAGTAAAATATATTAGTATGGCCGACTAATTTAGGGGCCAAAATTAGCCACGCCCATAAAAAAAATCTCTACGTGATAGAGAACAACTGACAGCAGATTTGAATATAACGCATCGAAATCCATATAGTCCGCATACTTTTATCTAAAGGCTATTTTGGCTGTTGTACAGTGTAATCATTTGCGGTTGTTAATAGAAATTTGTTAAGTACCCTTTGATTTCTTTCAATTGATCCTAGTGTTTCATGTTGATAAGGTGTTGAAAAATTTTGTTTTATTCCTAATAATGAACATATGTTGCTCGTTATTTCATTTTTAAACTCTGTTTCTCTGTCTGACTTAAGTACTTTAAATTGTCCGTATTTTAAAATAAATTGTTCAACAAGTGTTTTGGCTGTTGTAAGTGCATCTTTTGTCGGCATTGGGTGAGCACGATAAATTTTGTCAGTTCGCACTGCATGGTTAAAATGTATCGGTAATCATTTGAAATACGAAGAGGTCATACGGTGTCAATTGAAATTACTTCAAAACTATTGTTTGGTGTGTCTGTTAGTGTAAGGGGTTCCTTAATGTGTTTTGTTTGTTTATTTTTCGTACATTTGTCACAGTGGCCTGCGTGTGTGGCATTGTGGAATTCGTCAATTAGTTTGTATTGCAATATTGCATATGTTATTTTTGTTGAGGGATTGTATTTTTAGTTGAGGACTTTTGTTATTTATTTTTATCTTGGCATATGCTTCTTTTATTTATACTTCTTTTCTGTATACTTTAAATATTTCATCATTATTTGATAGCGCTAATTCTTTTATATTTTGTTTCTTCATTTTAGATATCAGTTTCCTCAGAATCGCATCTAGTTTCGCTGAGTTATCACTGAATCTTGCTAGCTTATTAATTTCATTATTCATATTTTTGGTATGTAACTTCTTCGTAATCTAATCTGGTTTCGATGAATTATCATTTCATCCTATATTCATATTTTTTTTACGCAATTTCTTCATATTCGAATCTGATTTCGATGAATTATCATTACGTCCTATGTGCAGAATATTATTTTCAGTATTTATGTCAGTCTCTTTTATATTTTCAAATTTATTAAATTGCAATTTCTTCATATTTCTGATGTCATTAATGGATATGCATTCCCATATTTGAAGTTGATCAGGCTTCTAAGAATCATACTTTTCCATATTTCTTCGTATTGCGAGCTCATTATTTTCGTTTATATTATTGTTAGTCGCCTCATTGTTTTCTTTTATCTATGCCTCATTAGCTTTATTTTTCATTGCCCGTGTTTTTACTAATATAAATTTTCTTTCTTTTTCATCGTTTTCTAATGGTATCATTTGTTTTAATATGTCGGAGTAAATTTTTATTCCTGAAAGTGCATTAGTGTTCATTTTTGCTTTCTTATAAATAATTGTAAATTCATAATCACTTATGTCTAGTATAATTCTTGTCATTTTAGATGAAGGATTTATATTTGTGAAAAGAGTGAAATTAAAGGTATATGGTCTGTTACTACACTCAAAATATTCCATGCAAAAATATACGAAATATTATTTCGTAATTTAATATTTGTGCAATAAAAGAACATTTTGTACATTTTACGAAAATATTTGTGGTTTCTGCGGGAAAACAGATTTTATAATTTTACGAATTTCGTTAAGTTACAAAAACTATTTCGTACAATTATTTTCGTATATAGTACCTTGCTTTTCGTTCATTTTATTGAATTTAGTATAAAATAAAACATTTTTATAAAAATTTTAAATTTTATTTTTATTAATTTTATATTTATTTCAAATTAAAATAAACTTGTGACAATATGTCGAATAATAAATTTCTTAAATGTTAAATTTAGATTTTATTTTTCATTTTGCCTTATAATTACTTTTATTGTTATCCAAAGGATTTCTAATTGTATAAAGGTGTAGAAAAATAGAATAGATTTATATCGGATGTAAATTATTTGCTGGGCTTTGTATAAGTTTCTAAGCCTACTATGCTTATTTTCCTTTTGTGATTTTCAAAAATATTATTATTTGTGAATTCTCAAAAACAAATAATTGTGAAGTGAGTTATAACGGTAGAAATGCCTATCTTACTGTGAGCTCTGATGATCTTAATGATATCAATGAAAATAAAAAATCTGATAATAGACTTACTGTGGGTTCTGATGATCTTAATTTAAATAAAATAAATAAAAAACCTAATGATAGACTTTTTTTTAACGGCTAAGCCAATTTTTCGTCAGCGATCAACTTCGCTTTGTCCAATGCCAACTAGTGATTCGTTAACATTACAGTTGCCTACTACTTCGTCATTTAAATCAGCGATATCATCCGATTCATCACTTACCCAATTAGTCACTGTAAATAAGAGTAGCCCAAAACCAAAGGTCCAAGTCGGAATGGACCGTTATATTATTGTGGGAAAGCGCGGGCAAAGCCCAAATTCTACTAAAATTGCATCTGCTTCAAAGGTATCTAGGGATAACAGCGCATCCTCCACTAAGCGTTTTCAAATATTGCAAGATGACAACGACACACCTGTTATATCCGCGAACAAAACCTCCAAGCCGACACCAATCTATTTGAGAGAAAAAAAATTCAAACGCTCTTATTAAGAAATTAATTTCGGTCATTGGTGAGAATAAATTTCACATTGTTCCAATAAAACGTGGCAATATCGATGAAACGAAAATTCAAATTTATGACGAAACAGATTTCCGCAAAACGGTTTCTGAATTTGAAAATAATAAAACAAGTTTCTACACATACCAGCTTAAGAGTGCTAAAGGCCTGCAGATCGTATTGAAGGGCATAGATTCTTATGTTGTTCCCGAAGAAATAAAAGACGCACTCGTCCTCCAGCGATTCAAGGTAAAAAATGTTTCAAATATAATAAATAGGGAGAAGATCCCCCAGCCTGTATTTCGCGTTGAACTTGAGCCGAATGATATAAAATTGAGAAAAAATGAGACGCCACCAATTTATAATTTAAAACATCTTTTATACCGAAAAATAACAGTTTAAGAACCACACAAGCGTTCTGGACCCGTACAGTGCCATAATTGTCAAGAATATGGCCACACAAAAACTTACTGCAAATTACCTACAGTTTGTGTTATTTGCGGTGAATTGCACGGTACTGCTAGTTGTACGAAACCAAAAGATCAAGCAGAAAAAAATGCAGTAATTGTGGAGGTAATCACACCGCTAACTATAGAGGATGTCCTGTATATTCCTTCGTTAAAAAGACTATGGGGCAAAAACCTAAAGTAGCTCCAGCACAAACAGCAAACACTTACTCCGCCACTCTTGCCCAAGTGAGCCAACCAGTTAATTCACGTGTATCGTATGCCGATGCTGCAAAGACAAGCTCTATTCCCACACAAAATGTTTCACGGCCATATACTTCAACAAATACAAACTCAGGCTTTAATTTCTTTAATTTTAATCGCCTTGAAGCTACTATTGAAAATCTGGTGCAAACTATAAACAATTTTACAACAAATATGACTAGCATGATGCAAGAAATGCTGCGAATGCAGAATACATTGCTTCAAGCTTTAGTTAACAAACCATTAACACGCTAAAAATATGTTTTTGGAACGCACACGGGATTCGCCAATATAAAAATGAAGTTGAGCACTTCCTCACGGAAAAAAATATTGATATAATGTTGGTCTCTGAGACTCATTTGACTTCCAGAAGCCTGTTTAAAATTTATGGCTACACCTTATATGATTCAAAGGACCCGAGAGGAAGAGCATGCGGTGGATCAGCAATTTTAATAAAGTCAAGACTTAAGCATTATATTATTGACAGCATTTGCGAAGAACATTTACAAGCAACGAATATTTGTGTCGAAAATTTTTGCACTAATTTTGTCATATCATCAATTTACTCCCCTCCTAGATTCGCAATTACTGAGGACCAATACGAGGATTTCTACAAATCTCTTGGACCTTGCTTCGTAGCAGCTGGCGACTACAATGCAAAACATACGTTCTGGGGTTCGCATCTTATTACACCTAGAGGTCGGGCATTGTTCAACACAATTTCAAAAATGGCGTTGGACGTCATTTCGAGTGGGGAGCCCACTTACTGGCCTACGGACATACAAAAAATTCCGGATGTTATAGATTTTGGAGTCATGAAAAATATTTCTAGGGAATTAGTTCATATTGAAGCGTCTCAAGATCTTTCCTCTGATCACTCTCCCACGATCGTTACAATTTGTAGCCCACTAAGTAGTGACTTACCTCACCCGTATGTGAAGACGATCAACCGTGTTAATTGGCTGGAGTTCAGAAAATATCTCAGTACTCATTGTACGAAAACATTACGCTAAGAACATCCGAAGATATTGAATTTAACATTGGCAATCTAATCGAAAATATAAAACAGGCTGCTGAACATGCGACTACCTCCTACCCGCAGACTGGATTTAATAGAATTTATTCTACGGATATTGAACGCGTCGTAAGTGAAAAAAGAAGAGCTAGAAGGGAATGGCAACAGCACAGATCGCCCCAACATAAAATCAGATTTAAAGAGTGCACTAAACGACTCCAAGACTTGCTTGCATTTGAAAAAACTGCATCTTTTAAAAACTATCTGGAAGGTCTTGATGCCACACCAGCATCTAATTACTCTTTGTGGCGCGCTGCTAGAAAGCTTAAAACACATGTTGCGTTTAAGCCACATCTGCGTACATCTACAGGGGCTTGGGCAAGAAGCGATACTGAAAAAGGTAAAATATTTGCTGAGCATTTAAAATCAGTATTTACCCCTAACTCATGTACTGGTGTTATTGATTTGCCGAATGTAGTGGCGCTACCCCCTCGACCCATAAAATTTAGAACGTGTGACGTACAAAAACTAATTGCTGAACTTAACCCGAAGAAAGCTCCGGGTATTGATGGAATTAGTAACCAGATGCTAATAAAGTTGCCTCGTATTGCAATTAGAATACTATTATTTATTTTTAACGCCATTTTACGACTGGAGTATTATCCAAATAGCTGGAAGCTTGCCAAAGTTAAAATGATTCCAAAGCCGGGCAAAGACCTTACCAAGGCTGAGTCATACAGGCCAATAAGTCTGCTATCAACAATGTCAAAACTTTTCGAAAAACTGCTCATGACAAAATTGTCCCCAATTCTAGTTAGTAGTGGGTGCATACCGGAACATCAATTTGGTTTTAGAAGTCAGCATAGCACCATTGAACAAACGCATAGATTGGTTCAATTTATAAGAAAAACTTTTGAATAAAAAAAGTATTGCTCTGCGCTGTTCATTGACGTTTCTCAGGTATTTGATAAAGTGTGGCATGAAGGCCTAATTTTAAAATTAAAAACATACCTGCCAATAAACGTTGTAAGTCTTTTGGAAAGTTACATTACTACCCGGAAGTTTACGGTTGTGGAAGGAGACTTCATGAGTGTGCCTGAATCTATATCATCCGGTGTGCCACAGGGGAGCATACTGGGGCCAGTTTTGTATTTGATTTACACTTGTGATATGCCTTTGAGCAGCAATATCCATACATCTACGTTTGCCGATGATACAGCCTGCCTTAGTATGCACGAAAACCCTCACGAGGCTTCCCGATATCTACAAGAACATATTACACAACTGGAACTATAGTTAAATTTATGGAGAATCAAAGTAAACGAGCAAAAGTGTGTCCAGGTAACATTTACCCTGCGAAGAGATACCTGTTCGCACATTCGAATCAATCAACAATCAAGTTGTTCTTCAACATTCACACGTAAAATACCTTGGTATTCACCATGATCGACGGCTTACATGGAAGCCCCATATTGACTCAAAGCTAACACAAATGAAACTGAAATTAACTCAGATACATTGGCTGATTGGTAGAATTTCAACACTCTGTCTAGATTGTAAACTTTTAATATACAAGTCGATTTTGAAACCAATATGGTGCTACGAAATACAGTTATGGGGCACTGCTTCAGCTTCTAATGTCGAGAGAATCCAACGAAGGCAAAACAAAATTTTACGGTTAATAACATTGGCTCCATGGTATATAAAAAATTCAAATATACATCATGATTTAAATATGCCACTAGTGACTGAAGAAATTGCAAAATACGCTGGCAAATATTTAACAAAACTCGAGTCACATCCTAATCCACTTTCCCGTAATATTTTGAACTTTACTGGACACATCCGCCTAAAAAAGAGGGACACAAGGGCTCTTATTCATAGCACTCCAGATGGGACTTCTTGAAAATACTTTTATTTTTTTCCTTTTGACTATAGTAGGGTGTTGGTGAGAGTTCTGGAAACAAGAGCAGGGAGCATAGGGTGGTACTTATTTGCGTGGAAGTTTTTGAAATTGTGTGTGAGTAATGAGACTTTGCAACTGGGCTGGCACGACTTGGCTTGGCTTGGCTTGCCTGGGTTTGGCTGAGGGTTGGTCAGGATTTGTATACTAATTTTGTATGAGAAAACTGACAACGATGATATAAGTGCCACCCTATTGTATTGTTGTTCTGTTGTTAAAAGTTCTGTTGTGTTTTTTTTTTTTTTTCATTGATATGTATGAATGTGTTTGAAACAGTTGATTTAATTAAGTTGTTTGAATACAAAAGCTTGATCCTAACCATACACAACAAAGTTGATTGGAAATAAAAATCAAAACAATACCGTTTATGTATAAATGTATATATATATATTTATATATATATATATTTTATTTATTTATTTGTTTGAAAATTTTATAATATGTATAATAAAAAATTGTAAAAAAAAATAAATCTCATATTGAAGTATATATAATATTATTGAAGTTCATCTTTATTGATCCAAGAATTATATTGATTGGAAAATCCCAACCATTTTACGTACACCTGATGTCCCTTAGTTTTAATAACATTTTCAATCAAGTATGTTTTTGGAAAATGTGTCTTTAATAGTTCATGTTCATAAAATCCACCAACAATCGGATTCCTTTGATAGTCTTCCAATAAATAAGTAATGGGGTTTGTGTTCTGTAAAGTACGAATTTTAAAAATTTCAGTTGTCCAGTTTGGAGTATATCCTTTTGAAAAAATATGTTTATATTTGCTAATTCGAACGTGATCTCCAACTTTTAGTTTACCAAATTTATATATTTTGAGATGATTATAGACTTGTTTTAGTATAGAACTTTAATTTTCTGTGTTAACATACTTTGGCGTCATTCCAATTGTTCTATGTTTTTTATTATTATATTGATTAATTAAATCCTTACATATATGTATCCATTGATAATTTCCTTGTAGACTAAAATTTTTCCACTTCATTCCTTTTAGAGTTCTATTAAATCGTTCTACAATAGACGCTTTCATGATACTATATGTAGAATAGTGGTTGATATTATGTTTTATCATCAAGTTTTGAAATATTTTATTATAGAACTCTTACCCATTATCCTTTTTGCAAGTTTTTTGGAATTCTCTTTAGCGAAAAAATAGATTGCATAGCATTGGTTATATCTTCACTACTTTTACATTTTACGGGTACAGCCCAAGCAAACTTTGAAAATGTATCTATAACTGTTAAAATAAATCTATAGCCTTTGTTATATTTTGAGTAAACACCCATTTCAACAAGATCTGCTTGCCAAAGATCATCAATTCCCTTGATCACCACTCGACGTCGAATGAAATTTCTACGTGCTTGCTTATGAAGCTCCTGAACCACTTCTTGTCGCTCCATTTCTAACGTCTATCTTAGATTACATCAATTTAAATGCTGCTGATATTGAATTTAAATCAAAAACGATTTATATATCTATGTTTAAATAGTTTGTAATGAGCTTCGTTTTTTCATTTAGACGTTCTTCAACTGAATCAATTTTGTAATTAAATAATGATCTCATTTCTTTCAGTGATTGATTGAGATTATTTAGTATTATACTTTGATCATATATTAATTTACTTAAACGTGTTTCCACATTATCAAATTTTTCTGTAATCAACACGTTTTGTTGTTGGATTATTTCGTTAAAACGATCCTCCATTCCCTTAATTCTCTCCATATACATTGTATCCAGTTGTTTCTTTATTTCACTTAAATAGCTTTTCATGTAAATTTTGTTTACAGCGTCGTTTTCCAATACAGGGCTAGCAATATTTTTTATTCTCCGCAAGTTAAAGTTGAAATTACGATCACTATCCAAACGAATCTTGAAATGTTGATTTTGATATCTTACAGATTTTTCAATATAATGTCCAAACTTATTGATAGGCATTTTGTGAATATGAATTGTTAAACATTTTTAAGTCTATTTATATAATAATTTTTGCTTCTCTCAATTCCTCAATAATTGATACAATTTCATTATTATGATTTGAGTGACCAGCTGTTGTTGATGAAATCAAAGGACGCAATCTATCAACCAATTCATTAGGATCATCCCAATAAACATAATTATGCTTTTTTCTATTCAATTTCATTAAACCTTTTCCCTTATGAATTTTCTGTTGTTTAAATAGGTTTTTAATAATCGTTGTATATTTAATTGAACGATTTCCTTTAATTTGACCATTAATACTGTTATTTCGTTTATGGGCATTAGTCATCTCTAATATTTGTTTATAATTATTTAAATCTGTTTTATTATTATTTATAACTGATTGGGTTCTTATAAACTAACAATTCATATAAGCCTGATGTGAAGGGCCATTTTAAATTACCTATAGT
This sequence comes from Tachina lurida, assembly GCA_944452675.1. Lineage (NCBI taxonomy): Eukaryota > Metazoa > Arthropoda > Insecta > Diptera > Tachinidae > Tachina > Tachina lurida. The sequence goes on along the minus strand of OX101755.1, from coordinate 50,285,423 downwards.
AATATTGGTTGAATTGAAAGCGATGGGTTCATTACCCAGTCTCCATATTTGATTTTTATCCTTATGATTTTTATCCTTATGGTTTTATCATATATATTTAAGTTAACTTTTGATAAATTATATTGAATACTTTGATTAGGATGTATTGCAATGGTGTTATCATCATCATTGTTATCATCCTCATTATCAACATTATCATTATTATCATCATCATCATCATCATCATAGTCATCATGATCATTTTCATCATCAAATGATTGAAACGTGTTTGAACTTTTTTCGATTTTCTTGTTATTAAAGCTTGGAGAAAACGTGTTATAATCAAGCTTACTCTTTTTATATGGTGTACTGAAGGCAACTTTATTATTCTCAAGATCATGTTTTAAAGAGTTATCCGGATATTTTTCATGTTTTATAATGTTATTATTAGTTGATTGAACTAATTCTTTTAATGGTTTTGATATTGGTTTAAATGTCTTTTCCAACAATTCATCATTTGAAATTTCTCCAAGCAAAATATTCTTATATTTCTTTTTTAAAATATTTCGAGTTTTAATAAGATTATTAACTAGATTTGTATTCATATTTATAGATTGAATTAGAAACAGATCCAAAACAGATCAGTTTAGCAGTTAGCGGTTTAATAGTTGAGAAGCTATTAGTTTAATAATTAATCTTGTACTGATTTTAAAATATCTGTAATATTTCTTTTATAGATTTATAAATATATCGAAACCTTTTCTATATCGATCATTATTCATAGGATCATCTTTGTTAATAACTAGAAAACCATATTTTTCTTTCCAACACTCAGCACATAACTTATAAAATGTTTTTAAAATCATATCAGAACCAACATGATCATTGTAAATATGCTTAATATTCAATACATCCTGTTTAAAAATTATAATCATATTTGCATTATCGCGAATCAAGTGTTTTGGTATACGTGTATACGTTTGACATAAATAAAAACTATCAATATGATCAATATGACGACCCATACAGAAGTAAGAACGTAAATGATTTTGTTTCTCACAAGCTATATCGTCGAATATAAATACTGAATTTGGTTTAACTTCGTCTGGGGATAGAACATCATCATTATTGGAAAATGATGAAAAATTTATCTCCTTGATAGGTTTAATTAGATTTTCTAAGTACTTATATTTCGGTTGTTGTGTTGTCTTTGAATATAAGCAAATATTTTTAAATTTCAATCCATGAGGACTTTCAATAAGACTGATCATCACATTTGTTTTTCCACAATTTGATGGACCCACAATAAGAGCTCGAATAGAATTCGGTAGTGATGAACTATGACAAATTTTATTTGATGAATCGAACTTTGATTCGATATTCTTTACATTAATCCTTTTATGTTGTTTTAAAAAACGCATTCTGAAATCTAATGATAACATAATATGTAAACCAGTCTCTTTTATTTGTTTTCAATCAATTTGATTTTAATCTTTAATCGATAAAGTATCAATAGATATGACAATCATTTATAAAAAGATATTCAGTCGTCATCCATACTTCATCGGTAAAGGTTTTCTGAATAAAATAATTAATAAACTTCCTATTGAACTTCATTTACCCGGTTATCAATTTTGTGGACCTGGAACAAAATTAAAGAAACGTTTACAAAGAGGTGATCAAGGAATCAATCCATTGGATACTGTTTGCAGAGAGCACGATATAGCATACTCAAACAATAAAGATTTAGAGAAAAGACATATTGCTGATAGAATCTTAACTGAAAAGGCTTGGCAAAGGGTTAATGCTAGCGATAGTAGTTTCGGTGAAAAATCAAACGATTGGTTTGTTACTACTGGAATGAAAACAAAAACAAAATTCGGAATGGGTAACGTTATTAGTAAAACTAAAAAATTGTCTTCAGTAAATAAACATCAACTATTTAGACATGCATTGAAAAGTGCAAAAAAGAATATAAAAAAAAACTGAAAACTTGAAAGATGCTATAAAGATTTCACGAAAAGTAGTAAACAATATTTTCAAGGGAAAAAAAATTATTAATAAAAACACCTCGAACAATACCTCTACCTAAATCTGGAGGTTTTCTTCCACTTGCACCTATATTCGCTGCACTGGGCGCACTTGGTGGTTTAGCTGGTGGTGTATCTGGCATTACAAAAGCAATCAATGTAGTCAAAAATGGAAAGGAACAATTGACTGAAGCAAAACGACATAATAGTACAATGGAAGCCATTGCGATAGGAAAAGGAATGTTCTTAAAACCATATAAAAAAGGATTTGGATTATATTTAAAACCTTATCAACAAAATTTTTAATGAAGCTACCTAAAAGAGCTCTTTCTGATGTAGACTTAAGAAAATATGTAAAACATATTCCAAATTTTAGAGGTGTGTTTATGTGTAACACTCTTCCAAGCAAACCATTTAAAAAAGAATGTGGAATAATCAATCTGGATACTTCAAGGGGACCTGGCACACATTGGGTAGCATACTGGAAAAACAACAATCAAATTGAATATTTTGATAGTTTTGGCAATTTGCAACCACCAAAACAATTAATAAAATATTTAGGAAAAAACATTAGTTATAATTATGATAGATATCAAAATTTTAATACAATAAATTGTGGTCATTTATGTTTAAAATTTTTGTTTTCGAAACTAAACTAAAAAGAAACTATAAATGTTTTAATAAAATACATTGATTAAGAATTAAAAAGATCTTGTTTTATTTATATATATATATATATATATATATATATATATATATATAAACATAATTTTTTTTTCATTTATTAAAAATTTTAAAAGAAATATTATAATTAAATAATTTTTCTAATTTCGCTTGTTAGAGGTGAGTATTCGATTAAGCGATCATGAATAACTAAACAGTATGCCGATGTTTTTTCTGGAATTGGTTTGTTTGCTTCAGTATCAAATTCAATTCGTACATCAATAGGTCCAATTTTAACACTCTCATTTTGATGTGAAACATCAACAACAATAAGCGGTGCGTAAGACTTGTAATCATTAACATCCAGCAATGTTTCAGGTTCTCGCATGTAAAAGCTTTGTTGAAATTTTGCATACATATTATATAGTACAGAATACTGGCCATTTTCAAAACGATTATTTAAATCATCATATGGATATGACTCTGAGTTTAGATATACTTTTAAATTAGAGATATTACAATGGTCAAATATATCGTTTTGTAAACCAATTATAAGAAATCGTGGTCTTTCGTTTTGTGGAGAAAGCTTCACATTCCATAAAACCTGTGTATTCGTTGGTAGTGCAGGATTTACATGACAATCCCAACTACGAAATGCAATTGGTATAGAATTTTTGCTGTTGATTATCTTAAACATTTCCAATTTTGCAAAGTCCGATAGTTGAATATGCGGCATTTTCCATGTTATATCCAGAATTGTTAATTTCAAATGATCAGTTGTATTTGTAGAATAATATGATCTCTCATCGGATGTAGAACGTTGAAGAATGAGCTCATGTTTCGAATTTAATAGTATTTTGTTATAATCTTCAGCAAACCCCATCAACATTTTCAGAGGTATACAACAGCTAAAATGACTTTTTTCTAAAACAAAAGTTCCGTTAAGGCACCAACCAGCGTTTTTTAGTGTAGCACTTTCAGCCTTATTCAATGATACAAAATTTTTGGAGGAAATTCCAAGTTTGCGTGTACGATCAACTTCAAAACCATTAATTTCATAACGAATTTCATCGAACAAATATGAAACAAAGTTGTTTTTAAATTTCACATCTATAGATGGAACCTCTTTGTTTGCTTCCTTCTTTACTATAAAACCATGAATCTAAATCATACTCTCACTTGGTAAGACAAAGAGATCCTGATTTTGAATTGGTATACGAATTTCATCATTGTTGTTGAATGATTTTAGATATGTAGAGTAACTATGATATTCTCTTTTTACAATACTCTCATCATATATAGGTTTTTGAAGGACATTTAGTATTTCATTCATGATTGAATAATAAATCCTAATGATTTTAAGTATTCTGTATTATATGATGTTAACGGGTTTTTATTTTTTATACTTTCTCGAATGTGAGTTGATGAGGGATTGAATGGAAATCCTCTTTGCATTACGTTTTTATTGTAAATAATCATTATTCTGGTTTGAAGTGGAGTCTAAGAGTGATTTTTTCTCCTCTAAAATTTATAAGTTCACCGTCTTGATTTAAGATTCTAATCGTTATGTTGTTTATTTGCTGACAGTTGACGGGTAAATAAATTACATTTCGAGGTTTTTCGTTTATTTTATGTCCTGGAGGAACATCAAGAGGAAATTCATGAATAACATTATTCGAAGTATTATTAATAAATGATCCGGTTGTTAAGTTGCTTTCAATGCGTATTGTATTAACATCCGTAATATATGTAGGTAAGTCAGATTCAAATAACCTTGTAGTATTCAATTGATTAATATCTACAATTATCACTTCCAAGGATTTATCATTTTGAAGATTTTGATCAGTGTTAAAATATTCAGTTGAATTAACTTCTAATTTTCTTTTGCTAAATCCAAGCAACTTTCCTATACTTTTTGGTTGTGAAAAATCTATATCCATTGATGAGGTTATTTCTGTTAAGTGTGTTTTTGTTAGCTTCAATTGTTAGATAAATTGATCCATCAATATCTTTTAAGCTTGAGTTTAAGAAAAAACCAATATCCTCAAGTTCATATGAACCAACCGGAATAGTAATAATATGATTTCCTATATGAAACAAATTGTTGTGAACATCTACATTGGGTATGGAATTGAATGTTACAAAATCAATAAGTCCACAAACATATTTTGTACGGAATTCAATTGGAGGAAAATATTCTCCAACCAGAGTTGAAGTGTTTCCGATTAAAGATATTCTGCCTTATCGTGATAATTTCCCGAAATTTGGAAATATGGGTATGTAGCCACAAAGTTACTACCGATGATGGAGACTCATCTAAAGCAAACGGCTTTGTACACTTCGGAAGATGTAGAAAATGAAACAATTGCTAAAGTTGTGCATGTTGTTTATACATATATGGAGAAAGGATACGTTTGCAAGTTCCTTCCTGGAAGACTTGAACAGTTTTTCTTTAATCTATTACCAAACAGTCGTAGTCGTATTTGAAATACGCCAACCACGATAAGGCAGATTGTTATTGACATTTCAAGTATTCAGAATGAACTGATGTTTGATGATTATTTTATCTGATTTAAGTGTTAAGTAATAAATCAAAAAATGTCTTTTATAATTTTATGTTTTCTTTATTAATATTTGATTTAATAAACTTTCTTAAGAGTATTAAATTTTTTTGAGCACATATACAATATTTTCTATGATAACAACAAACATTTACAGATTTATCATTTTGATATAATGTTTTTAAATTTGGACAATTTAAATCATCTAGGTTATAAAAATTAATTTTATCCTTAAAAATATTTTGAATCCACTTAATTTTTTCTAATCCTTTAGCATAATAAATAAAATTTTTATCTTTAACATGCGCAATATAATATTCCATAATATTTGTTAGGGTTGAATCGCCATCTTTCCATTTTAATCCATGATGATGATTATAAAGCCAATTAATTGAATCTTTTTCTTTTGTTGTCAACAATGAATATGGAAAAGGTGATTTAATAATAAATGTTTGTACTTGTATATCGTTAATTGAAATACTCAGTTCTTTTTCAATGAATTTATTGTACATCTACAACTAATATTCTCTCCTCAGGCATTGTGTAATACTAATCAAGTCACAACGACGACTGTAGAACTGTTTATAAAGTCTATGTTTTTAAATTATTATAAAAATTCATTATACATAATGCTTGTTCCCAACTTTTATCAGGTCCACAAGTTGTTTCATTATTGAACCACACACAATTGGTGTAATGATATCCAAATTTTGATTTATTTTTCTTATAAAATGCATATTCATCGAATTGAGTTTTTAATTTCTTCAAAATAATCTCATGTTCATACCACAAAAACCTTTCTTCATTCAAGAAGTCCTGTAAAATTTTCGAATAAAACTGATTTTCATTATTTTTCTTATTTTAATTTTTTTTATTTATGTAAATAAAACTTCTTAACACATCAACAACAAAGTTTATATTAAGTAGTAGTAAATGTATTTCAGTATATTAGTTAATTTATAATATTTCCATATCCAAATCATGTGTATAATCTTGAATGTTGATTAATGTAATATCGGATCGGTATGTAGTATCATCCTCAGAAACCGCCTCAATTTCACCATTACTTAAAATTCTCTCGTATTCAACTTGACGGTATTCGAAACATGAAATATTTAATCGACGTTTCAAGTAATTGCTGTCATATGTACAACGGATTCTCAATTTTATATTATCTTTGTATTGAAGTTGAAAATGTCTATAAAATGGAGTCGAACTTTCAATTATTCCGGCAATATTTTTTTCTTTTTTTATAAAATCTTGTCTAAATGTTTCAATAGCTTGTTCAACAGTAAAAGATTGATTTATAGGTGGTGGAGTGTCTTCTTGGTCTTCGTTTGATTTATATTCTGTTTTTGTTGTTGACTCGATGTTTTTATTTAAATCATTATTAAACTTTAAAAGTTTGAAATTTAGTTGTATGCTCACAGTATCATTATTTGGTAATTTTATTGCAAATTCTGTATTTTTAAGTTCATTTTCACTCAAATCAATAGGTAATGAAGCTGAAAACACTTGTATGATATAGATATATGAAAACAATATGATAAAAATATTTTTCATTTTAGTTTTTCTTTTTAATAGATATGTTCTTAAGTTAGCGATATATTTTTGAATGAGATGATGATAAGAATTGTTTTTCATATTTATATACTAATTTAATAATCTTCATATTGAAATGAGTCATCACCATCGCTAGCACCACCAGCTGTTTTCTAAACTTTGCTATTATTAACCATTTTTTGGGGGAGAGGAGGTTTTTGTTGATTTTTATTCAATGAGCGGATACCAGTCTTACCATTATAAGATTTAGTTGCATCACTAAAAACATGTTCATCTATTTCACTATAAACACATGATGGTTTGTATGAGTATACATTTATATCTTTAAAACCATCTTCAAAGACTGTTCCAACTAGTGATATCATACCACCAATAATCTCAATTTTTATATGTTGATTGTGACTAAATTGAAATATTGGAATATTTGTTGGCAGTTGTTGTCCTCTATTAAGAGAAAAAATTTGTGTTCTAGTCCCTCCTTCTGCGGTTAGAAACACCTGCATTATAATATCCAAAACTATTGCATTTATTATTTGAAAAGTTTTCCACTGTGCATGACAAGTACAATATTTATCACCAGTTTTTAAAAATTGACCCCAATACATATTTATCAAAGTTTTTTAATTTAACTGAATCTCTTTATATATATATATATATATATATATATATATATATATATATATATATATATATATATTTATATATATATATATATATATATATATATATACGTATACTTAACCGCAATTGATAAGAAGTTATTGAAATATCTAAAAACGTTTTATACTATCAATTATTGAATATAAAGAATCAGTTTGAAAGTTCGTTTTACGGTGAAAAGTTGAAAGCAAAAAAAATAAATTCAGTAAAGTGCGACTTTGACTCGCGCACGAAGAGTTCCGTACGTTGGCTTTGAGCATTTTTTTTAATAAAGTGTTTTTTTTTACGTTTTTTTCAGCTGAAATAATTTTTTTTGATTATTTTTCGCTTTTTTCTCGTTTTGGCGATTTTTTAAATTTTGGCGTTTTTTTTAATTTTGGTGATTTTTTTCATTTTGGTGATTTTTTAATTTTGGCGATTTTTTTCATTTTGGCGATTTTTTTATTTTGGCGATTTTTCCGGTTTTCCGCGATTTATTTTCGATTTAGAAATTTTTTTTAATTTGGTGCTTTTTTTCGTTTTGGCGATTTTTTTTTTATTTTGGCGATTTTTTTCGGTTTGGCGATTTTATAATTTTGAGATTTTTTTGTTTTACCGTTTTTGAAAATTTCAAGAAGTTTGCTCTTCCAAGATACAGCAAGTTATCAAAATTACATAGTCAAAATTACATTAACTGATGGTACACCCTCTAATTAAAATTTTTTAAATTTTAGTGTTAATTGTTGTAGTCTGTATAAAAATACACTAACGTTACAAATTTCAAGTGCATATACATACAATTGTATGTATATTACATGGGATTTTAACATTTTTCGTTGCTCGTTTTGGCACACCCTTTAATTTCCAACTCTCATGTATTTGTTGTTGTAGCCAAGGGTCTACACACTCTGTCCAAATTTCAGGTCCGTAGCTCTTACGGTTCTCGAGAAAATACCCTGTGACGGACAGACGGACAGACGGACGGACGGCCAGACGGACAGCGTAGCGAAAACAATAGGGTTCCTTTTTCACCTTTGGTGTACGGAACCCTAAAAATGAGGGCAAGCTTAAGAAAATTGTTTCAAAATCCTAATATTACATACTTACCTTTAAAGGATATGGAAGAAAATACTATATATGAAATCAACAAGATAGATCGAGTAGACACAAAATATGGTGAAAGTATAAGATGTCTTCTAAATAAAGAATATTACATTTAAACGATTTCTGATTATTACTAAAAATCAGATGGATTATCTAAACATAACTCCACACATTTTAAAGAAAGTTAAAGAAGTGAAGGGATTATATACTCTAATCCTTAAAAAGAAGAAGCAAATGTATTCTACAACAACTTGTATAACAGTACTGAAGAAGAAGATGATGATGATCATGATGATGAAATAGAAAACACATTTTAAATAAACCTCGAAACAGAAACTTTTTTAAAATTATAAAAACATATACATATATCAATAAAAAAAACCCCACAAACTCTAAAATTTCTCACGTATTTGATAAATTAGGAACTTTATCAAAATGAAAAACCGCTGATGATGAAATAGAAAACACATTTTAAATAAACCTCGAAACAGAAACTTTTTTAAAATTATAAAAACATATATATCAATAAAAAAAACCCACAAACTCTAAAATTTCTCACGTATTTGATAAATTAGGAACTTTATCAAAATGAAAAACCGCAACGAAAGCTTTTTAAAATTAAAAACCCCACCCAACATTAAAATTTCTACCACATTTTTCATGTTTAGAAACAAAATTACATTTCTGAATTTTGTATAAAAACCCCCTATAGTTTTACTTTAAGTGTTATTCAAGTTAAGTAAATCACAAAAGATGGAAACGCATTTAAAAACAATATTTAAAAAATGCCAAAATAAAACCATTCTCCCTATAAATGAGATGGTTTTTAATCACAATTACCAAATAACGAAGATGGAGCGTGTACAGACACGCTATGGGACGAAAATTCGTTGTTTGGTGGAAAGCAATCAATATATATATCTACCCATTATATTTAATAATATAATGGATGATGATACTATTGCGGAATTTGATCGCAATACCTACTACCTTTTCAAAGTTAGGAAAGGAAGCAGTGAGTTAAATTACGAATTAACTATAAATGCGGAAACAACAGGTAATTTTTGGTAAAATAGTTTTTATTTATTTATGTATTATTAAATCTAATAATTAATTATTATCGTTTTAGCTCAAGATACACCAAAGAAGTAAATTGAATATTGGATGTCATTGAAGCCAACGATAAACGGAAGCCGAAAGTATTTACTTTGAATGATAAAGCTGTTATTATGTTAATAATAATAATATAGTATAATATATTTACTTAATTAAAATGTGGTTTTTAAGCATTTGTTTGTTCATTTTATTTTTTAATATTTTATTTTTATTATTTATACACTTGACCACAACTTTTTTATCAAAGTTTTATTTTAGTAAGAATATAAAGTATATAAAAACATTTGTTAATGAGTTTTAATGAAACAATTGATTTTCGCCATTCTGAGAAAACGCGTCACACACAAAAAAAAAAGCATTTTCAAAACCGATTTCAGTGATTGAAAACTAATAAAACAAAGTTATAATTTATATATAATTTAAAAACTGTTAAAAATTATATTTATATAAAAAGTTAAAACGGTATTTGATTTAATTAAAAACTATGTAAAAGCTAAATTCTAAAAAGTAATCTTTTAAACCGAAATTGTAAAATATTTAAATATTTATATAAACATCTTCACTAAGTCCAGGTATGTTGTAGATATTAACAGCAAATCTATAATTTGTGTTTATTTAAATTTCACATACTTTCAGCACATTACTTCAATTTCTGCTGTTATATCATGTACATCTGTGAAGTATGTGGAACGTCTTTCGTATCCAAATTTAATTTTAAGAGACATTTTAATAATAAACATATTAACCCAAAATCAAACAAAACAAAACTAAATTTAAAAAATTAAAAAATTGTTAAAGCTGAAAATATTGAAGAAACTCCATCGTGTAGCTATATACGCTGTGAAACTTGTAAATTAAATATAAGAAAAGGTTCTTGGTCTCATCATTTGAGAACTAATGAACATAAAAAAAAAATCGTTTGCTTATAAACAACGATATATATATATAAGTAAAAATTTATTTAGTAAGCGTATTCAAACTTTTGTATATGAAAATAAAAAGGTAGATGAGCTTTCATTAAACATTTTATTTTCGAATGCAAAAGAAAGTATTATAAATATTTTAAAAAATATGTTATTAGAACATCAAAATATAAAATTTAATATAGAACTTTTTGCAGAATATATAAAATTCTCAAAAACTAATGAAATTGAAGATGATGATAGCGCACTAATTAGTGTGAAATCTTTTCAAACGAAAATGGTAATAGTACAATTAGAACAAGATCTATCAAACATGTACGATAATCATAGTATAGAAATAGCAACCAAAATGGATGAATTTCAAGAGAGAGACAGTGGTTGGTCCCTAGTTTGTATCAATAAAATTGAAATAAACGTTAACAAGTATTGTCCTATAAAAGGATCTAAATATTTAGAACTACCAATATTTATCAGAAATAAAAAAGCGTGCATCAACATTAAAAGTAATGATAATTATTGTTTTAAATGGGTTCTTATAGCTGCATTAGAAAACAATCATTTAAATCCAAAATATTCACATTATAGTATTGTTATCACACAAAGCTTAATAACACTTACAAATGGAATAACAATTGATTTCACCAACTTAACCTTTCCTCTATCTATTTCTGATATTAAGATATTTGAGAAATACAATTTAAATATAAGCGTGAATGTTTTTGGATGTGATGTGATAAAAAAAGAAATCGTTGGACCAAAATTAACAACAAAAATTCTAATAATGTCACAAGCATTCAAAAACATATACCTATAGCTTACAGCTACTACATAAAATCATCTTTTGATTCTAAACTGAATAAGCTTAGAACGTATACGGGTAACGATGTTGTTAAAGATTTTGTTCAAAATTTGATTGATTATGCACGTTTTTTGTGTACAAACTTTCTAATGAAAGTAGAGCCAAAGAATTCTCTACTACCTCATGAAGTTGAAAAACATTATAATACTAATGAGTGTCATATATGTAAACAAATTCTAGATGATGATAGATGTGCTGATCATTGTCATTTAACTGGTCAATATCGCGGGCCAGCTCATTGGAAATGCAATATTAATTATCAATTACCTAACTTTATTCCAATAATTTTTCATAACTTTTCAGGTTATGATTGTCATTTGTTTGTAAAGGCTCTTGCAGATTATCCGGGTGTTATAGATGTTATACCACTTAATAAAGAATTATATATATCTGTTAGAAAAAGAATTCAAATAACTGATAAATATAATTTAGAATTACGTTTTCTCGATTCTTTTAAATTTATGTCGGCTAGTTTAGATAAATTATCTAATTATTTACATAACTATAACTTTAAAACACTGAAATCAATATATTCAAATCATTTAGAATTTAATCTTTTGAAAAGAAAAGGTATATTTCCTTATGATTATATCGATTCAGTTGAAAAATTAAATGAAAATGTCTTACCTTCTCGTGAACAGTTTTTCTCTACATTAAATAATAAAGAATGTACTATTGCTGATTATGAGCACCGTTAAGTGTTTGGTCTACATTTAACTGTCAATCTCTAAATGAGTATATGCTTTTATACCTAAAAACTGATGTACTTCTTTTAACTGATGTATTTGAAAATTGTCGTTCTGTTTGTAAATCAATATATCATCTTGATCCATGTCATTACTATACAACACCTGGTTTATCGTGGGATGCCATGTTAAAAATAACGAAAATTAAATTGGAATTATTCACCGATATAAATATGTATAATTTTATTAAAAAAGGAATAAGACGTGGTATTGTTCAATGCACAACAAGTCGAACAGTTGCAAATCATAAATATATTAAAACATATGATTGCTCTAAACCCTCACAATATCTTATGTATTTAGATGCGAACAACTTGTATGGTTGGGCAATGTCTGAATCTCTACCAGAAGGTAAATTTGAATGGTTTGAAGATATAGATAGCTTTGATATTTCGAAAGTATCTGAAAACTCTGATTTTGGTTACATTTTAGAAGTTGATTTAGACTATTCTGAAGAACTACATGATAGTCATAATGATTTACGGTTTGTGCTGAACTTAAAAGTCCATCAATAAAACATCATAATATAAAGAAACTAATTCCCGATTTAACTAACAAAAAATCATACATAATTCACTATCGAAATCTTCAACAGTGTATTAGAAAAGGTTTAAAATTAGTTAAAATTCATAGAATATTAAGATTTAAACAATCAACTTGGTTGAAACAGTATATCGATTTAAATACCTTTCATCGAACCAATGCCAAAAATGAGTTTGAAAAAATTTTTTTAACCTTTTAAATAATGCGGTATACGGTAAAACTATGGAAAATGTTGAAAAACGTAAGAATGTAAAAATCGTTAATGCTTGGGAGAGTGAACACAACCGTTTGGGGGCACGAGCTCTTATAGCAAAACCTAATTTTCATAGTTCAACACATTTTACCGATAATATGATTGCAATTCAAATGAGTATGGATAGCGTAACAATTAATAAACCTATATATTTAGGGTTTTCAGTTCTAGAACTATCTAAATATAAAATGTATGACTTTCACTATCAGTATATGCAAACAAAGTTTAATGAAAATTTAAAATTAAATTATATGGATACTGATTCTTTAATTTACACAATAAGAACAAACGATTTTTATAAAGATATTTACAATGATCTTCATCTAAACTTTGATACATCAGACTATTCAATTAATAATGTTTTCAATTTCCCCTTGCAAAACAAAAAAGTCTTGGGAATGATGAAAGATGAGAATAATGGACATGTAATGTTAGAATTTATTGGGCTTCGATCAAAAGTATATTCAATAGCTGTTGATGATAGAGAAGAAATCAAAAAAGCTAAAGGTGTAAAAAAATCTGCTTTAAAAAAACTAACTATAAATGATTATCGTAACTGTTTGATCAATAAAACCATATATCACGATAAAATGTATATATTTAAATCTATCCTACATGAAATTTATACACAACAAATTACAAAACTTGTATTAAGTTATGATGATAATAAACGTTATATAAGAGAAGATGGTATTAATACCTATGCTTGGGGACATTTCAAAATAAACAAAAATTTAAATTTTAATAAAGTCTATACTTGGAACAATAAAGATGAACTTCAATAATATTATATATACTTCAATATGAGATTTATTTTTTTTTTTCAATTTTTTATTATACATATTATAAAATTTTCAAACAAATTAATAAATAATATATATATATATATATATATATATATATATATATATATATATATATATATATATATATATACATAAATAGTATTGTTTTGATTTTTATTTCCAATCAACTTTGTTGTGTATGGTTAGGATCAAGCTTTTGTATTCAAACAACTTAATTAAATCAACTGTTTCAAACACATTCATACATATCAATGAAAAAAAAAACCACAACAGAACTTTTAACTACATACCAAACACATTCATACATATCAATGAAAAAAAACCACAACAGAACAACAAGTCAATAGGGTGGCACTTATATCATCGTTGTTAGTTTTCTCATACAAAATTAGTATACAAATCCTAACCAAACCGCAGCCAAACTCCCCGCCCAAACCCCCACCCAAACCCAGGCAAGCCAAGCCAAGTCGTGCCAGCCCAGTTGCCGAATCTCATTACTCACACACAATTTCAAAAACTTCCACGCAAATAAGTAGCACCCTATGCTCCCTGCTCTTGTTTCCAGAACTCTCACCAACACCCTACTAACTATTACTAAGCTTATGTCCGACACTGGTCGGGCCTAACTATATTTTTAGATTTAAGATTTGAATACTTATTGTTAGTTCATATATGAAGATACAATAAATAAAAATCATGCATTTAAAAAAAAAAAATTTGTGAATTCTCAAATAGTTTTTGAAAGTCTGTACATAAGAGGTTTGTGACTGTTCAAAATGTGTGGTTGAAGTCTACTGACGATTTGTTACAGCAACAAAGAAATGCATATAGACATCGCTGAACCACCAGTAAATAAATTTCAAATTAAAATAAACTTATGACAATATGTCGAATAATAAATTTCTTAAATGAGACATTATTAGATTTAATTGAACTATAGTGAATTTTTAATCAGAAATAATTTCTTAATCAGGCTTGAGTTCAGTAATTTCAATTCTTATGAATGAAATATTTTTATTAATTAATGTGAGTATCTAAAGAAGAGAAGAAAAATTAAACTAGACACTATTAGCTGGGGGAAATACCGATATTTTTCTGTGCAGCCACGCACTTCATCAGCACCCATGTCTATCTACTGGGGTAGAGATTATTATTAACATCAGCTATTAAACTTAAATTTCTATGAAATGGAATATGAGAATTGATTGTGTATACAATTATTGATTTGCCTTTGGCAAACACATTTGTAAGTATCACTATTCATTTTCTGTTTTTCCATTTTCTATTTAGTAAGTAACATAAAGCCACTACAATAATACTTATATGTATGTACCGATGGTGCATCGAATAAGTAAAAATAATTAATGTGATGATCGTAAAAGATAAGTAAGAATAGTTAAACATACATAGGTAGAGTGATATAACTTCGTGCTAACCTAAATAGAAAATGGAAAAACAGAAAATGAATAGTGATACTTACAAATGTGTTTGCCAAAGGCAAATCAATAATTGTATACACAATCAATTCTCATATTCCATTTCATAGAAATTTAAGTTTAATAGCTGATGTTAATAATAATCTCTACCCCAGTAGATAGACATGGGTGCTGATGATGTGCGTGGCTGCACAGAAAAATATTGGTATTTCCCCCAGCTAATAGTGTCTAGTTTAATTTTTCTTCTCTTCTTTAGATACTCACATTAATTAATAAAAATATTTCATTCATAAGAATTGAAATTACTGAACTCAAGCCTGATTAAGAAATTATTTCTGATTATAAATTTCTTAAATGTTAAATTTAGTTTTTATTTTTCATTTTGCCTTATAATTACTTTTATTGTTATCCAATGGATTTCTAATTGTATAGAGGTGTAGAAATATAGAATAGATTCATATCGAATATAAATTATTTGCTGGGTTTTGTATAAGTTTCTAAGCCTACTATGCTTATTTTTCTTTTGTGATTTTCAAATATATTATTATTTGTGAATTCTCAAATAGTTTTTGAAAGTCTGTACATAAGATAAGAGGTTTGTGACTGTTCAAAATGTGTGGTTGAAGTCTACTGACGATTTGTTACTGCAACAATGAAATGCATATAGACATCACTGAACCACCAGCAAATAAATTTCAAATTAAAATAAACTTATGACAATATAATAATAAATAATAATAAATTTCTTACATTTTTATAAAATATAAAATTTCGTAGAACAAACAAATTTTGTTTTGTTATCATTTTGATTACAGTACAAAATTATTCTTAAATTTACACAAGTTTCGTGAATTTTGCGAAAAAAATTTTATATATAAAAATAAAAACTTTTGTTTTGTTTTATTTTTTAAAATTTTCCGCATTTATTTTCTTGTCATTCTATAAAAAATTATTCAACAAATTTAAATTAAAATAAAAAATTATATTAATAAAAAATTAGTTTTCGGCTTATGATAGGAACACAACTGGGAGGAACGATAAATCTCGTCCACGGCACACCAACGTAGAATAAGTAACAGATCTTATAATTGATAATTGATTATTGTTTGTGCAAACATAGAGATAAAATTGTTCTTTTGTCGTTCATCGGCGTAAGAAATAGAAATAAATCTATCGCAGATTTCGTCTTGCACGACGGATTTCGTTCGACCCTGGTGTTGTTTTATTTTCATATGAACAAATATGTTTTATTTTCCATGACGGAAGTTCGCAACGAAAAAGTCGTTGTACGTTCCAGTTGTGTTCCAGTTTGAATTAGGAGTTTCAGTGCAAAATATGTATGGCTGTGTGTATGTTTGTATGTGTATGTGATGTATGGGGAATACACAGGCTGTAACAATTCAACTCAAATTATATTTTTCTTTACATAATTATTGCAACCTTCAATTCCAAGAATTACATATTATTCTACAAAATTATTTTTCAACTATAAAATATATTTTTTGCAGATTTTTATATTCTAAAGATTTTAATTTTACACAAAATTTCGTATATACCACAAAATTGATTTTCATTATTCACGAATTTATTTTGTAATATAAACATTGTTTTTCGTAAATGTACGAAAAAAAATTTGTAAATATACAAAACTTTGTTATTTGCAGACAAAAAGTATTTCGTAAAACAAACAAATATTATTTCCACTATTTACGAAGCATTTCGTACCGTAAAAACAACGAATATTTTCGTAAAATGAACTACATTTTTCGTTTATTTTACCCAGTAAAAAAAGACACCCCAAAAAAGTCATGAAAATGTAGAGTTTGTGATGGGAAGTAGTGGAAATTTAGATCCGTTCTAATGATTTTTACATAGGGTTGTCATTGCATGAAGTTCTCTTTTTCGATGCCTGGTCACCGATTTGGAAGTGATTTTAGAAAAAATTTCCTTTTTTGTGTTCTGTTTACGCGCATAGTGTAAAAGTAACTTAGTGTAAAGGTCCCCTTGACCAATTATTGTTCAGTGGACCTTTCTATGTTTTGTTCTCTCTTTTCGTTAAGTTATTGTGTTTTTGTATATATGTTGTTTCATGCACTTACTTACATATTGTCAACCCAAAGGATAAGGTACGTTGAAAATAAAACCCCGTTTATTGAAAATTGAAATTTTTACTAAAACCCCTTTTTTATTTAAAAATATTTTCGAGAAATATTTCGAGGAAACATTTTGGTCCTTCGAGCCGGATTAGACCCCCCGAGTCCTTGAAATATTTTCAAGAAAATATATTTAATTCCAGGATCCATCCCGTGCATCTTTCGGAACACAAAAACAAAAAAAAAGTGGATAAAAACCCTAAAACCCCGTAGCCCAAATCAAATTAATAAGAAAAGGTTAGTTGTGTGTATTTATTTTACTTTGTGCAATAAAGAAATAAAGTGTGTGACATATTTGTAAAGGAAGTGACAATTTCTAAACACTCAATTTGCCGTCGGCAAAACATACTTTGAAAAGTTAAAAGTGCATAAATTTTTTTACCCATTGGCTTATCGCAATTTCAATTTGTGTGTGCGTATGTATCTATGTACAAATATTAAATTTTTTAAAGAAGATAAATAAAGAAATCGAAAATCATAAGCATATGTACATATATGTATTATATACATATAAATGTATATAATTGTTAATACCTACAGTTTGTTACATTTCTTTAAATTTATACATATCTACATACATATGTACATGCCTACATATATATTATATACATATGTACGCGCCTAATTTGTGCATATTTTTTATAAAGTGTTTCACTCAAAAGAGAACAAAAGTTTTACTCGTTACTTTTAATAAATTACAAGTGCATTTTTAGAAAAAACAAAAAACAAAAACAACAACAGTCAACGAACGCGAGAAAGAAATTATTTAATTTTCGTTTTTTTGAATTTTTATTTTCTGGATGCAGTGGCATAATTAAAACAAAAAATAATACTGATACATAATAATAAAATTTAGTGTTATTATTTCATAAAAGTGAACCCAGTGATAAATCATTAGTTGGATTGTTTGTATATACATATGTACGTATATATTCTTTTACAAGAGAAACAACCACTAAAGTACTCTGTGTTTGTTGGTTTTGGTTTGTTTTGTTTTTTTTATTTTATATTGTCACACACACATACAACCTACACTAGTGCTGCAACTTTTTTTTAATCGAATAAAAAATCGAGTGCTAATTAATTTGTTTTATTAAAGTGAAATTTTACTCACGTTTTAATTACACTCTATTTAATAAATAATTAATACAATTTTATTAATAATTTTCCCCCAATAAATAATTTTTTAACCGAATATAACGTATTCGATTAACCCATTGGGGATACCCGTGCGGAATTCAGTGCAGTACTAGTGTTTAAAACATTTTTTATATTTTTTATTAAACAAAGCGTTTTCACACTTTAGAATAATCCTTATTTAATTTATTTTAATTCAACATTTTTTCGGTTTCTCAAATTTTAACCCGAGTTTTCTTTGATATTTTTCCCAAATTATTGAAAGAGGAATCTAAGTGTGAAACTAACTTTGTTTTTATATTATTTTTACCCTATACCAATATATTTATTTTGAATTCATATTCATATAAATTTATTTCAAAATTTTTTGAACCCATTACCCCCGCCCAAGAATTTTTTTCGTGTTTAAAATTTTATTTATACAATTTTCGCAAATTTTCTCGCGATAATAAAAAAAATATTTATCGTTCTTTTATTCGGAAGCGGAAATTTATCGGTTTGATTCACCCCAAATAATTTTACGTGTACGTTTTTAAATAAACTCTTAAAATTTCCCAATACAATTTGAGATCAAAAATGGATATGACTGCGTTGATCCGCAATGCCGACCGTTTGGTAGAATTTGAAGCATATATTGCTTCTATACCAGTAGCGGAACACCAACTCGGTTCGGTGAATAGTCATGAAAAAGAGCTCAATCGGTTATGGGAAGCTGTTCGGTCAACATACGACTCTTTATTGATTGAAGCCGCAAAGATTAAAGACCCCCAAGTTAAAGAATTGAAAGCTAAGTATCTTAATTCTTATGGTACTTACACTCGGGGGATGTCTCTTATAACTGGTCTCCTAGAACAACTTAAAGTGGCGGTGCAGGTCGAGAGGTCGATAGCGCAATCCGCGCCTATGATTAATTTACCCCCTTGTGATACGCCCATATTCTATGGAGATTATAAGAGCTGGCCCTCATTTCGGGATATGTTCTCCGCTTTGTATGGTAATAACCCGCGGTTGACCCCAGTACAGAAATTGTACTATCTATTGCAAAAAACTGCTAAAGATGCGCATGATACCATACAAACGGTGCCACTGACCAACGATGGCTATGAAGTCGCATGGAAAAAGTTAGTTGACACGTATGAAAATAAAGATGCCCTCATAAACGAACAGCTTCGAGCTTTATTAAATATTAAACCGATTTCGCAAGAATCTAGCGCGAATATTAAAAACTTGCAACGAACGATAAATGATTGCATAACGAATCTTTCTCTCCTTGAGGTAACCCCTGAAATATTCTACCACGTAATGCTGGTATATATTTGTGCTACAAAGTTACCCGAAAACACTCTGAGTCTTTGGGAACAATCTAAAAAACTTAAAACTTCCCCTAAATGGACTGATATGGATGCTTTTTTAACAGCGCATTTCAAAACCCTCGAATCGATTTCTGACATAAGGCAGTCCCATTCACACCCTGTTCAAAACCCGAACAAATACCCCACCACTGCCAATGTACGAAATAACCCCATTCTTAACGCTGCTAAAAAATCATCTACTGATAATAGAAAAATTCAAAGTTTTGCGACAAAAACCAGTTCGACTCCAATGGTTTGTCGTTGTTTCCTGTGTCAAGGGTCTCACCCCATTAGACTTTGTCCCAGATTTTTGAGTCAGAGTGTTGACGAACGTATGTCAACAGTGAAGCGTCTCAAGTGTTGCTCAAACTGTTTGGCAACATCACATGAGTTCAGAAATTGTAAAAGTGTTCATGTCTGCTCTCTTTGTAGGCAAAAACATCACTCTTTACTTCATAGAGATGGAAGATCACATATATCTGTCAGTAATTCACCCCAGCTTCCTATAGCTTCTAGTACGACTGCAGTGTCATCGCAACCCACAATTAACACAATTGTAAATCCAGGTAGCAGTCATTCTCAACCCCCACTCGATTTCAACCCTTCAACTTCTGCCGCGGCTCGTAATTTACATACTTACACCGCACATCTCAATTCCACCTTAAATCAAACTGTCATTTTAGGCTCAGCCGTTTGCATATTGCATATAAATGACATTAGATGTGCAGCCCGAGCCCTAGTTGACCCTGGTTCACAAGGTACCTTTATTTCAAGAAGGTTACAAAGGAAGCTCGCTATTCCCACATTTTCTGTACCCTTGACAAGTGTCACAGGAATGATGGACTGTTTAGCTGGTAAATCCTCTACCATGTGTAATCTAACAGTCAGTTCGCCGATTGACCCCAAATTCAAACTGAAAGTGTCTGCGTATGTCGTAGAAAAAATCACCGGTCAGTTGCCTTCATATAATATCTCTGATATTGTAACTTCATCCTTCCCCGACATTACACTGACCGACGTCATGTGTACCCGTATGGATATACTTTTTGGAGGAAATGTGTATCCCAAAATTTTAACTACGGATGTTAAAATACATCCAAATGGCAGCTTGATCGCCCAGAGAACCGTGTTCGGGTGGATCGTCACAGGCGAAGTTTCTTAGCCTCACCCCTTACACTCCGTAGCATCGTTTTGCACCCATATCGAGTTAAATACTCAGCTCGCTCGTTTTTGGGAACTTGAAGAAGTTCCACAAGCGACCCACTTATCGGAAGATGATGAATATTGTGAGAAACTTTACCAGGCTACGACTTATAAAAATCCTGATGGCCGGTATGTAGTCTCTCTCCCATTTCGTCGAGAATTCTCAAATGAATTGACATTAGGGGATTCTCGGAAAAGCGCCTTTTCCCAGTTTGTGCGAAATGAGGCTCGTTTATTGAAAAACCCAGAATTAAAATCACAATATGATAATGTAGTTCGCGAGTATTTCACAATGGGACACATTAAAGCCGTCAAGCACCCCGATTCCACTGTAGATAAGTATTATTTACCTCATCATGCAGTGTTTAAACCCGATAGTGTAACCACGAAACTCCGAGTAGTATTTAATGCTTCGAACCCCTCCTCCAATGGCGTGAGCCTGAATAGTGTGTTGTACCCAGGCCCTGTCTTACAGACAGACCTTACCGCTTTGCTGCTGCGGTGGCGTTTCTTCCGGTATGTTTTTAATGCGGATATTGAGAAAATGTATCGTCAGATACTAGTTCATCCCAATCAAACCCAATATTAGCGGATTCTGTTTCGTGATAATCCTGAAGCTGAAGTTAAGGACTATGAGCTTAGCACGGTCACGTTCGGAGTGAACTGCGCGCCGTACTTAGCGATTCGTACTCTTTTGCAATTGGCTGACGATTGTAAACCCAAAAGTCCTGCGGCGTCCGAAATATTGAAAACTCAAATGTATGTTGATGATGTTCTTGCTGGATCAAATGAACTCGAAGACGCTTTTAAGAGGCGTAATGAACTAACCCATGTTTTTGGTTCGGCTGGTTTTGTTTTACGAAAGTGGACAGCCAATCATTTACGACTCTTAGAAGACTTACCCCGGGAGAATCTGCTTGATGCAGACTTCTTAAAGTTTTCGGATGCCAGTACTACAAAAACCCTAGGCTTGCGATGGGATGCTAATAAAGATAGCTTCTATTTCAAACTCACATCGCAGCCACGCCAGGACATTGTCACGAAACGGTCTGTCTTGTCTGAGATAGCGAAATTGTTTGACCCTGCAGGATGGTTCTCACCTAAAATTATTGTAGCTAAAATCATAATGCAACAAATTTGGAAGGACAAGACAGACTGGGATGAAAGTTTGCACCCCCTAACCCTATCTCAATGGCGCGCATTTTTAAACGATTACAGTAATGTTGAGAAAATTAATATTCCAAGATGGGTTAATTTTCTACCAGAAAATGAATTTGAACTTCATGCGTTTTGCGACGCCTCTGAAAAGGCATACGGCGCTGCTCTTTATATTCGAAATATATCACCCCATGTAATTACGACGCATTTACTCGCGTCAAAAACGAAGGTAGCTCCCGTAAAAGCTGAAACATTACCCCGTTTAGAGCTATGCGGAGCGGCTTTGATGGCAAAAATGGTAGAATCATTATGTACCCAATTAAATCTAGACAGGAGTAAGGTTTATCTATGGACTGATTCTACTATTGTTTTATCCTGGCTTAAAAAACCCCTGTGCCATTGGCCCACCTTTGTTAAAAATAGAGTAGCGTTGATCGTGAACAAAGTTGGCAATGAGAATTGGTCACATGTAGATTCCAAGGAAAACCCCGCCGATTTGGCAAGTCGTGGAACTCTTGCACGAGATCTAATTGATAATTCTCTTTGGTGGCATGGCCCTGCATGGTTAAGACAACCGCGAGAGTGCTGGCCACAATATACGCCTATTGAACACCAACACCTTGAAGTTCAGTCGTTTTCCGTTCAGCTTGAAACCCCGTACGACATACTGGAACGTTTTTCAGATTTACCCCGCGCAATGCGCATTATTTCGTATATGTTCAGGTGCTTAACGTATTTGAAGACCCGAAATTGCTTATATGACACTCTAGATTTAATCCAGTCTGAAGTAAAATTCACTCGAAATCGCTTGATTCTTATATGTCAGCGAAATTTTATACCCGAATATACTCCACTCTGAAAGGGTATACCGCTGTCTACAAAAAGCAGTTTACTAACGTTAAACCCCTTTATCGATTCCAATGGCTTTGTTAGAATTAATGGTCGATTGGCTAGATCACATGGCTTAACATATGATGAGCGATATCCAAAAATTTTACCATATTCTGCCCGCTTTACTCGCTTATTTGTTGAACATGTGCACAAGTGCTCTGCTCATGGCGGTCATTCATTAATGCTCCGTTTAATTAGAAGTGAATTCTGGGTCCCGAAGCTAAAAAATCTGATCCGTACAGTAATTCATAATTGTAAGGAATGCACTATTTACCGAAAAAAGTCCGGTCAGCAAATTATGGCTGCCTTACCCCCTGAACGATGCTCTATGTCGAGACCATTCACCCATACCGGCTTAGACTTCGCAGGCCCGTTCGACATAAAATCCTACATTGGTAGGGGTTGCCGAATTACAAAAGGCTATGTTTTAGTTTTTGTTTGCTTCGCTACAAAAGCTATTCATTTGGAGGCAACTGGTGATATGTCGACGGAAACATTCCTTGCAGCCTTTGCTCGTTTTTTCTCACGTCGTGGATGCCCTTCTCATTTGTATTCTGACAACGGAACTGCATTTGTCGGTGCTGCTAATTTACTCGAGGTTGACCGAAAACAGTTTTTATCTGAAATTAAGCGGAAGGTACTTGTACGGAACAGTTTTCAGCCTGTTGAATGGTATTTCATTCCCCCCGGTGCTCCTCATATGGGCGGCTTATGGGAAGCCGGCGTAAAGAGCGTCAAAACTCATTTACGTAAAATTTCTGGAGTTCAGAAGTTTACCTTTGAGGAATTTACAACTATGTTGACCCGTATAGAAGCTTGCCTGAATTCAAGACCGTTAACTGCCATGACTGATGATCCCTCTGACTTAGTTTCCCTAACGCCAGGTCATTTCCTGATTGGTGCGCCTATTCTGTCACCCCCTGAACCCGATCATTCTGATCTCTCTTTGAGTGTTGCCAATAGGTGGCAAAAGCTTAAAATTCTTCACCACCATTTTGCCCAGCGGTGGAAAGAAGAGTACCTCAAAGAGCTTCATCGTCGAGTTAAATGGAAATACCCCCAGAAAGATTTTGAAGTAGGCGACTTGGTAGTTGTCCGTCAGGATAATTTACCCCCTAACGAATGGCGACTCGGACGAATAGAAAAGACTTACGTGGGACATGACTCTAAAGTCCGTACAGCGGACGTGAGAACAGCTTCAGGCGTTTTCACCCGGCCTATTGTGAAGCTTGTTCTCTTACCCAAATCAGAAACTCACTAATTCTTTTTTTTTCGATTTCCCTCTTTTTATATTTCACCCTCTTCTAGTATAATGTCTAGTGCATCCCGTCGTCTTGAGGTACACCGTAAACCCATTGAAGGTCCCTCGACTTCTGCTTCGGACGCCAAAACCACTCGTGCTGAACGATTCCGCGACTGTCGCTTGTGCAAAAGTGATCACGCATTGCGAAAATGTTACCGGTTTAGGAAGATGACGGTGAAGGAACGGTGGGAAACAGTGAAAAAATTTAAATATTGTTTCAACTGCCTTGCACACTCGCACATGAAAGACAGGTGCACGAGCCGGGAACGGTGTCTTGAGTGCAAGGCCGAACACCACACCTTACTCCATCGCTACAAGGCAAAAACCTCCGACACACAACCAACGCAAAAGAACAAAAGGAGAAATAAAAAACGCAGTAAGGCCAAGACTGCCAACCCATGCCATCAATGCGCACACCATCAACAACCACAACTACTACAACCTCAACTCCCTTCAACCCAACGACAACAGCACCAATTCACTGGAGCGAATCAGCCGGCGACTATTGTCATCAACGTGATGTCCGGGCGAATTGTTTAAATTTTTTATATTTTTTTGCATTATTTTTTATTGTTTATTATTATATTATTATATTTTATATTTTTTATATTTTATTACATTTATCCTGAATTCACATAAATGTAAATATCACTGATGAATTATTTTTTGAAGAACATTGTATTTTATTATAAAACTCCCTACGATAGGCCCGCGTTATCCTTAGTCCTCTTTGTTGCAGTATAGCAAGGGGGCGGGATGTTTACGCGCATAGTGTAAAAGTAACTTAGTGTAAAGGTCCCCTTGACCAATTATTGTTCAGTGGACCTTTCTATGTTTTGTTCTCTCTTTTCGTTAAGTTATTGTGTTTTTGTATATATTTTGTTTCATGCACTTACTTACATATTGTCAACCCAAAGGATAAGGTACGTTGAAAATAAAACCCCGTTTATTGAAAATTGAAATTTTTACTAAAACCCCTTTTTTATTTAAAAATATTTTCGAGAAATATTTCGAGGAAACATGTTCTATGATAATATTTTCATCTAGGAAAAATGGTAAATAGTTACATATTTTAACAATTCGTTTCTTTTTATACGAACTTAAGCCCGAAACAGTGCTTTCATTTAAATTTAAGTAAATAACTTTTAAATCTTAGACCAAAATTAGTTCATAAATTTCTTTAAAAAATTCGTTTTTCTTTAAATTCTGGTGAGTATTTTCTAAAACTATGGAGAATTTACAAGGTTTTGTATGACTAAAATCAACTTCTTCTTGGTTTTCTGTTATCTTCTGGCAAATTAAAAATATCGAATTTTTTGATGCAATGAAAACCTTTGGAATGACTTCCAATTTTTTTTGCTGGATACCTATGAAATATTTTGAGTGTACTATAAATTGTCTTCCATATAGATACGGTTTAAAATAATTTATTCCCCAGTGTATTGCTAATAGTTCTTTTTTAATTACTGGTTAATTCATGTCATGTTTTTATATGCTTTACTTGCATATGAAATTGGTAAATCTTGTCCTATTTCTCCTTGTGATAGTACACCACCTAACGCGTAGTTAGGTGGTTAGTTAGAGGCGTCGGTTGTTAGTATAAAAGGTTTTTCAAAATTTGGGTATTGTAATACAGGAGGGTTGATTAGTTTTTCTTTTAGTGTTTCAAAGGCATGTTGGCATTGTTCTGTCCATTTGAATTCTGTCGATTGCTGTAAAAGTGCGGTTAGGTCTTTAGCGATGTCAGCAAAATTAGGTATGCATTTTCTGTAATAATTGCAAAATGCAATGAATCGTCTTACTTCGTTTGTGTTTTTGGGTATTGGGTAATTTTTTATTCTGGGGTGTCATAGAAACCAATCTTATCGGAATTGGATTTGAAACCGACAATAAAAATACTTTGGTGTCATGAAATCCAATGTTGTCGGTTTTCTGTTCGAACCAGAACTAGTGTCGGTTTTAGGTGTCATAGAAACCGATGTTATCGCTTTGTTATATGGTATATACATAATATATCTTATGGCTTTTTCTTTTCTAGGAAAAATGTTACATACATTACACTTTTAAAGATACTTATACCCTTTAAATATGCAAGAAATATTTTGTAAAATTAAAATATTATTTTTAATATAAAAACGCACATTTGTGCACAATGTTTTCGGGATTTTGTAAGTCCCGAAAATCCCGGGGTCCCGGTTCGGGACTTTGAGACTCCATCACTAAATCCCGAAGCCCGGGATTTCAAAAAACCTGTCCCAATTAGCTACAGGGGAGAATACTAGGGCCAGTTTTGTATTTGATTTATAGTCGTGACATGCCTGTGAGCTGCAATATCCACACTTCCACATTTGCTGATGATACAGCCTGCCTTAGTATGCATGAAAATCCTTACGACGCATCCCGATATCTCCAAGAACACATTACTCAGCTGGAACTATGGTTAAACTTATGGAGAATTAAGGTAAACGAACAAAGGTGTGTTAAAGTAACATATACATTACGAAGAGATACTTGCTCACCCATTCGGATTAACAATAAAGTTGTCCCTCAACATACTCATGTGAAATATCTTGGTATACACCTTGATCGACGGCTTACTTGGAAACACTACATTGACTCTAAGTTAACCCAAATGAAACTAAGGTTAACTCAGGTACACTGGCTGATTGGTAGAAATTCAACCCTCAGTCTTGATTGCAAACTTTTGATATACAAGTCACTTTTAAAACCTATATGGTGCTACAGAATTCAACTATGGGGCACTGCTTCAGCTTCCAATATCGAGAGAATCCAACGAAGGCAAAATAAAATTTTGCGATTAATAACATCGGCTCCATGGTATATAAAAAATTCAAATATACATCGTGATTTAAACATGCCACTACTGATTGAAGAAGTTGCAAATATGCAGGCAAATATTTAACAAACCTCGAGTCACATCCTAATCTGCTTGTTCGTATATTTTGAACTTTACTGGACACATCCGCCTAAAAAGGAGGGATACAAAGGCTCTTATACTCAACACTCCAGATGGGACTGTTTGAAAATACTTTTTATTTAATTTTTTTTCTTCCTTTTGATTATCACTACTTATGTATTATTTATAACTATCTCTAAATTTATGTCCGACAGTGGTCGGGCCTAATAATTATATTTTAGATTTAAGATTTGAATACTTATTTTTAGTTCATATTTGAAGAAACAATATATAAAAAAATATGTATAAAAAAAATAGAAGACGAAAAATTAAGTATCAACAATTTTTATAAGCATAAAATCACGACATCAGACAACACACCAGTTTACATAAAAAAACTACAGAGTACCACACGCACATACTGACACAAAATGCTGGACGACGAGAAAATAGAACCTTCAGTTAGCCCTTATAATGTGCTACAGTACTTTTAGTACAAAAGAAAGGCATAGAAGACAAAAAGCAATGGAGACTTGTTGTAGCTTTTAGAAAACTAAATGACAAAATCGTTAAAGACAAATTTCCTTTAACCAGACTAGAAGATATTTTAGACAAACTTTGTAGAGCAAAATGGTTTTCTACTCTCGATATGACTATTTCTTTTCATCCAATTGAACTAGATAGAGACTCCAGACTATTAACAGCTTTTTCCACAACACAAGCACATTTTCAGTTTAAAAGACCTCCATTCGGACAGAAGATTTCTTCTAACAGTTTTCAAAGAATGCTTACCATTGCTTTATAAGGATTAGAATCAGAAGCATTTCTGTATGTGGATTATATTATTACGGAAATGGCCGTCGACAAGGTTAATGCAGCATTATGCAAATGTATTCCAACAGGGTTAATGTAAGTGCTACGCGAAAATATTCCTACGGGGTCAATAGAAAAAGAATTATATGGAATAACAGCTACATATATACGCATGCCTAGCACATACATACATGATTAAACGTAAACAACAAACAACAACTACAAGCTTCTGCTTATTATGAAGATAGACATAGCTACATGCATACACGCAAAGAAAAGATATGGTTGTAAAATGGTTGAGAAAACAATATTATGTTCTGTGAGACAAATGTGTGGTCGTTGAAAACTAGTTATTGTTATTTTAAACATTAATTTCGTTACGATAAACAGAGTAATGTTTGAATTTAATAATTATATTATTATATTCATAGAAAGTGCGATATGGTTAGAGTTTAACAATATAGTTTTGTTAAAAATTTATGACTACAATATAATTTGTATTATTCTGTAAAAATAATATGACATAAATAACAATATAATGTTATCCAAAACCATATCATGTTAAGTTTTTAAAAAAATCTTTTTCAGAAACAGCTTCTGTCAGTTCAGTGTTTCGTTTGTAAGCTATCGGTAGTGCACGCGTGGTGTTAAATAAATAAAAAAAGTATAAACAAAAGGGTAGATAAATAAAAATAATATGTACATATGTATGTATGTATATATCTTCATACAGATGTGTTTGTATTTCCTGTATATACCCTGCAGTCAGACTGCAGGGTTACATTGTCTACAATTTCTCTTTTATTCGTCAGTATAAAATTAAGAGAGAAAACAGATGTGGTGTATTTCTGGTGGATTTTGCAACAACTTGTCAATATTCATATATTTGTATGTACGTAAGGTATAGAAATGTACCACTTAATGTCTGGTTGGTATGTCTCCATGTTCCCATAAGAACTATGTAGTCACTATCTAGTCAATTGTTTTAGTTTTACTAGTAGATTTTCAATGACAAGCACATGCTAAATGTCTATAGCACAAAGTATTGTATGGGGATTAATTAGAGAGTAGTACTGGTGACAAAGTCAAAAGCGACTCAGTACATTTTCACCATCGACATTTCCTTCAGGGTACATATATGTAAGTACCCAGTCAGCATTTTATGAAATTAATGATCATATTCGAGTCGTTTTCGACTCCTCCGTGCGATTAAAATAAGCATTTATGCGCTCGTTTTCGAGTCGAAAATGACTGTTCATTCGGGAGAAATGGTACCCTAGCCGCGACTCTACTAAAAGAGTTTTTTATGACTCGCGTTTCTGATCAATTTCGGTTCATTTTCGAGACACTTACATTTTTTTCACAAATTTAATACACTTTGTACTTTATTGAATTTACTGCATGAGCTTGCTGTTTGTTTTTTAAGCAAATCACCTTCTAAGCAGTTCTGGGAATTATTTTCGAGTCTTATTTTAAGCGCATAACTGATTAATCAGTTTTTGATCATCAAAAGTAGTCGAAAAAGACTCAGTTTGGAGAAACAATCTTCAACATGCTGACTGGGTATAAATTTATACATACAAACATACATTTTATTTCAACAATATTAATTTATTTTTATTTCGGATTTACCGCACAGCTGTTTTAAACAAAAGATTTGCCAATAGATATATGATTAAAAAACAAAATATTATTTAAGTTTAAAATTTTTAAACGCACTAATAATCCCAAATTATTATTTTACTTATTAAGTAAAATATTTTTTATTAAAAATACATTGAAATTGATTATTGAGGGGTTTAGCTGGATCATATGCGCATTTCACTGTTGCTAATGCAGATCATCAGGGAACCTTTACCCAAATTTCTTAGAACAACTAGAGTCATTATGTTATAAACTTTCATTTAAACAAATGAGAAGCCTAACAACAAATAACAAAGTTGAAACAAGAACTCAATAATCAACATGTTTTTTTATTTTCTTACTTTACCATTGCTACATTGGCTGACTTTTTTTTCAGCTTCAAATTGTAGTTGTAAGAGTATGTAAAAGAAAATAAATGTAAATAACAACAACAGCTATTAAGGAATAGAGTGTTGCCACACAAGTATTTTTTGTGACCGGGTGCAGTCAAGTTAATAATTAGTGTTTTTATGGGAATTATTAAAATTCAAGTTAAAAATTTTTAAACGCACTAATAATCCCAAATTATTATTTTACTTATTAAGTAAAATATTTTTTATTAAAAATACATTGAAATTGATTATTGAGGGGTTTAGCTGGATCATATGCGCATTTCACTGTTGCTAATGCAGATCATCAGGGAACCTTTACCCAAATTTCTTAGAACAACTAGAGTCATTATGTTATAAACTTTCATTTAAACAAATAAGAAGCCTAACAACAAATAACAAAGTTGAAACAAGAACTCAATAATCAACATGTTTTTTTATTTTCTTACTTTACCATTGCTACATTGGCTGACTTTTTTCAGCTTCAAATTGTAGTTGTAAGAGTATGTAAAAGAAAATAAATGTAAATAACAACAACAGCTATTAAAGAATAGAGTGTTGCCACACAAGTATTTTTGACCGGGTGCAGTAAAATAATAATTTGGGATTCTTAGTGCGTTTAAAAATTTTAAACTTAAATTTTAACAATTCCCATAAAAACACTAATTATTAACTTGACTGCACCCGGTCAAAAATACTTGTGTGGCAACACTCTATTCTTTAATAGCTGTTGTTGTTATTTACATTTATTTTCTTTTACATACTCTTACAACTACAATTTGAAGCTGAAAAAAAGTTAGCCAATGTAGCAATGGTAAAGTAAGAAAATAAAAAAACATGTTGATTATTGAGTTCTTGTTTCAACTTTGTTATTTGTTGTTAGGCTTCTCATTTGTTTAAATGAAAGTTTATAACATAATGACTCTAATTGTTCTAAGAAATTTGGGTAAAGTTTCCCTGATGATCTGCATTAGCAACAGTGAAATGCGCATAGGATCCAGCTAAGCCCCTCAATAATCAATTTCAATGTATTTTTAATAAAAAATATTTTACTTAATAAGTAAAATAATAATTTGGGATTATTAGTGCGTTTAAAAATTTTAAACTTAAATTTTAACAATTCCCATAAAAACACAAAATATTATTATTACATAAAATAATACTATGGTCGTATTTAACAATATTATTATAATATTAGAACATGGTATGGTAAGTCTCAATTATATTTTAGTCACATCTAACAATAGTGTTGTCTTATTTACAATAATAAGATTAGGTATAAGAAAGTTAATTGTTTTTGTAGATAATATTATTATTAACTCAGAAAATATTATTTAAACTTTGCTTTTCCATTGACAATAATATGATTTGACTGCAACCATATAATTCAATCATAGTATGTTGCTGTTTGATTATGGTTACCTCAAGCATATTTTTTCTTTGCGTGTACATACATACATGCCTGGCAATTCTAGCGAAAGACAGAAATAAAGTAAACAACCACTGCATGATGTATGCATATACATACATACATCATACGGGATTTCCCGGGAAAGAAATCCCGGGAAATTTGTGCGGGAATTCCCGGGATTTTTTATTTTATTATGGTAACTTTAGTTTGTATGTATACATTCTTTGATGAGTGTCGTTATTCACTTTATGAATGCGATGGTGCAATGATAAGGTGATCGCACTAGCACAATAGCTAAAGCTTTACAACAACTAAGACCGAGCTTACATCTGGCACACATGCGCTCTGAGACTTAGAGGCCTTTATTTACAAAGATCAGAACCCGACGTTCAACATTTAATTCTACAACAATTCATAAAAATAAAAACAGAAACGCGCAAAGAAATATTAAAAATTATTTGGTTAAAAGTACGACTAACAGCATTAACAGCTTATTCTGTACTAAAGTCCTATTTCCAAAGAAATATTTTGTAATATTTTTTTATTAATACTCGTATAATTTGTTTTTTATAATATTGGTATTTATTTATTAATATTATATAAAGAACGGAAACGGTATTATTTTTTTTATTAATCGACATATTGTCAGAAGTTTATTTTCATGACAATATTTTTCAGAATACCAAAAATATACAAATAGTCATTCACCTCAGTTTTGTTATAATTTTGTTATTTTATTGTATTTGTAGAATACGGGTATAAATTTCAAATTAATACCCGTATTCTAATAAATTGTGACAAATTCTTTTGTCATACAATTTTGTCAAGTTTCTTGTTATACAATTTTAAATAAAATTGTGATGGTATTCTGTTGTTCATATGACAATAAAAAGCTTCAAAAGCTCAAAAAGCTTTCAACATAATATGGTGAGATTTATTTCAAATTGACAGTTATATTTATTTATTTAAAATACAATAAAAAAATTTATTATGAACGTAAAGAAAGGTAACTTTTTTCATGATATGAGCCGGGGTATCTTACATTTACATCAGCTACGTCCAAACACACATAATGTGATATTTGCATTTGAGGGAAACATATTAGAAAGTTCTTAAGTTTGTTCTTGTTTCTTTGCAAAATAAGAGCAAGCATTGTTGCCGCCGAGATCTGGTTGGCTGTTGTGTTCTCGTCGTTGAGAAAGCACAAAAAGATTATTATAAAAATTTACACATATGACTTGGACGTAGCTGATTTACATGGATAAATACTGGTAGCAAACGATGGTCGCCCACATAGAAATCTGTTAATGATTGGATAATACTCATAACACTGCAACAAATTATGACTTTTTGAAAAACACATGGACTGGACAGTATAGGTTCGATAGTACTACCAGAGGGTAGTAAAACCCTATGCTCAGCTTGGTGATTTTGGTGACCAATTTTTTTTAGATTTCCAAAAATGGTGTCTGGAGTATTTGGTAAAGAGCCTTTCCAGCCTTGATGATAGCTCTAAACTATATATGGCAATAATGTACCTAAGAGTCTTTTTTGCAAAAATTAAGGAACCATTTTTTCACTTTTTTCAGAATAACTTGCAGGGACTCCTAATTTTTTTCTAACAATATTTAGAAAAATTGTAGCTAAGGTATAGCCGGTCAAATTCTGAGAACACATCAATATAATCTGAACGTACCTAGGCGTCCTATTAACCTCATTAAGAAGAAGACTTCTCATAGTGTGCCTTCTTTGCTATTTTTTCTACGATCTTCATCGAATGTTACTAATATTATTTCATTCGCCATATTTTTCAACAATCTCGCTTTTTTTCTCTAATATTCACACGACTAAATAGAAAATAACAAGGAAATATAATAAATTTTTATTTTGTTATGTACTTTTTATAAGGTGACAAATTTGTTATATTTGGTTCATGACAATATTTTTCAGAATACCAAAAACATACAGATAGTCATTCACCTCAGTTTTATTATAATTTTGTCACTGTCACATATGCATTTTATTGTTGCTGTAACAAATCAGTAGACTTCAACCACACATTTTATGTTATGCACAGACTTTCAAAAACTATTTGAGAATTCAAAAATAATAATATTCTTTAAAATCACAAAAGAAAAATAAGCATAGTAGGCTTATAAACTTATACAAAACCCAACAAATAATTTATATTCGATATGAATCTATTTTATATAAAACGTATTTCGATCTCATGGATTATAATTTGTTTTTTGCTGAAATAAATTAAATTAAAAAATATTTTCCATTGTTTTGTATTGGGCGGGAATTTCCGGGAAACCGAAAAGTCATTCCCGCTTTCCCGGGAAATGAAAAAGTCCGAGAAAAGAAAAACTGTAATATACACACGTATGTACATATCTAAAAATATAATTAGGCCCGACCAGTGTCGGACATAAGCTTAGTAATAGTTATATATAATACATATGTAAGTAGTGATAATCAAAAGGAAAAAAATAAAAGTAATTTCAAGAAGACACATCTGGAGTGCTGTGAATAAGAGCCATTGTGTCCCTCTTTTTTAGGCGGATGTGTCCAGTAAAATTCAAAATATTACGGGCAAGCGGATTAGGATGTGACTCGAGTTTTGTTAAATATTTGCCTGCGTATTTTGCAATTTCTTCAGTCACTAGTGGCATATTTAAATCACGATGTATACTTGAATTTTTTATATACAATGGAGCCGATGTTATTAACCGTAAAATTTTGTTTTGCCTTCGTTGGATTCTCTCGACATTAGAAGCTGAAGCAGTACCCCAAAGCTGAATTCCGTAGCACCATATAGGTTTTAAGAGCGACTTGTATATTAAAAGTTTACAATCTAGGGTGAGGGTTGAATTTCTACCAACCAGCCAATGTATCTGAGTTAGTTTAAGTTTCATTTGAGTTAGCTTAGAGTCAATGTGGTATTTCCATGTGAGCCTTCGATCAAGATGTATACCAAGGTATTTTACATGTAAGTTTTGAGGAACAATTTGATTATTGATTGTAATGGGGGAACAAGTGTCCTTTCTTAAGGTAAATGTTACCTGAGCACACTTCTGTTCATTTACCTTTATTCTCCACATGTTTAACCATAGTTCTAGCTGAGTAATATGTTGCTGAAGATATCGGGAAGCCTCGTGAGGGTTTTCATGCATACTAAGGCAGGCTGTATCATCGGCAAATGTAGATGTGTGAATGTTACTGCTCAATGGCATATCACAAGTATAAATCAAATACAAAACTGGCCCCAGTATACTCCCCTGTGGCACACCGGATGAGATTATTTCATGCATACTCATAAAGTTTCCTTCAACAACAGTGAATTTCCGGGCAATAATGTAACTTTCCAGCAGATTTAGAATGTTTATTGGTAGGTAAGTCCTTAATTTTAAAATTAGGCCTTCATGCCACACTTTATCAAATGCCTGAGAAACGTCAATGAACAGCGCAGAGCAATACTTTTTTCTTCAAAAGTTTTTCTTATAAATTCAACCAATCTATGAGTTTGTTCAATGGTGCTATGCTGACTTCTAAAACCAAATTGGTGGTCCGGTATGCACCCACTACTAACTAGAATTGGGGACAATTTTGTCATGAGCAGTTTTTCGAAAAGCTTTGACATTGTTGACAGTAAAGTTATTGGCCTATATGACTCAGCTTTGGTAAGATCTTTGCCCGGCTTTGGAATCATTTAACCTTGGCAAGCTTCCAGCTGTTTGGACAATACTCCAATCGTAAAATGGCATTAAAAATGAATAGCAGGATTCTAATAGCTATACGAGGCAACATTATCAGCATCTGGTTACTAATTTCATCAATACCCGGAGCTTTTTTCGGGTTGAGTTCTGCAATTACTTTTTGTACATCACGCGTCTTAAATTTTATTGGTCGGGGGGGTAGCGCAACTACATTTGGCAAATCAACAGCACCAGAACATGTGTTTGGGGTAAATACGGATTTTAAACAACATTCTCATGTCAAACAGTATCAAAAAAAGTACGATCGTACCAACTTTCCCATCACTGCCAGATGTAAATGTGACTGCATTTAATGCATTACACACATTTTTTCCATTTTTAGGTACCTACTTTAAATTATGAATAAAATCAAGATTTATTGCTGGATTTTCATGTTTTATAGCTTGTTTTATTCCTAGGATATGTGGTTTTAAGAAAAATGTACAAAATATGAAACTTGTGAGTTTCTGATTTTTTATTGTAATTTTCATGTAAAAAAATTACGCGATTTTTGCATAAAAAAAACTTTTTTCTTTTTTAAATTCTGAATAACTTCGAAACCGTAAAAAATAGGTAAAACATGATTATTAATATTTTTTAACAAAATTTTGTGGCGCGTCTTTTAATTTATTATTTATTAAAATCGAATTAGCGGTTTTCGAGTTATAGTAAAATATATTAGTATGGCCGACTAATTTAGAAGCCAAAATTAGCCACGCCCATAAAAAAATCTCTACGTGATAGAAAAAAACTGACAGCAGATTTGAATTTAACGCATCAAAATCCATATAGTCCGCGTAATTTTATCTAAAGGACACCCAAAAAATGTTATTTTGTTGTACAGTGTAATTCGTCTAGACTTTGCTTGAAAATTCTAGTGGTTGTTGTGCGAAGTATAAAAAGGGGTGACGCATCCAACAAGAAGTCAGTTGCGAAGAAGTCAGTTGCGAAGAAGCTCAGTTGCGAAGAAGCTGAGTTGCGAATAAGTTCAGTTGCTAATCAGAAGTCTGTTGTTAATCAAGTGAGTCGTTAATTAAGCTGTGCGCAGTCCGTGATTTATGATACAGCAGTGAGTTTATATTTGAGTCTGTGCTTTACAATACGTGAGTTGGAAATTGAAGAGACTATAGTGCAGTTATAGTGACAGTTGGAGTCGGTCGTGACTTGTGGTTATTGTGGAGTGCCTTGAGTGAAGAGCAAGGGAGCAGCGAAGCTGATAGACGTGTGTAAGTGAAGCCAGCGATTCTTAATTAGTGTATCAACTGTGAGAGTCTGCCATAGAGTTGTTATTGGTGTATCAACTGTGAGTGCCGGCAGAGTGAGTCATATGTGTGACGAGCTGCACAGAAAGCAGAATTGCGTCAACACTAGCGCAGCCGGTTGTCTGATACGTGCATATACAATAGCCAGGAAGGCGTAGTGGTAACCAGTTGTGAATATTTGAGTAATCTTTGTGTTTGTATTTAAGCTCTTGAATTGAATTAGTATAAGTGGTATTTATTAGTAAATTAAGATTGTATAATTCTTAACACTAATTAGTACACTGGGGTCTTTTATTTATTGCAAATATTTGAATCTACGGAAAAGCGTTTTTTTTAAGACAATAAAAACGTTTTTTTTTTCAATACATGATTTTTATTTATTGTATCTTCATATATGAACTAACAATAAGTATTCAAATCTTAAATATAAAAATATAATTAGGCCCGACCGGTGTCGGGCATAAGCTTAGTAATAGTTATATATAATACATAAGTAGTGATAATCAAAAAGGAAAAAAAAGAAGTATTAAGCAGTCCCATCTGGAGTGTTGAGTATTAGGGCCCTTGTGTCCCTCTTTTTTAAGCGGATGTGTCCAGTAAAGCTCAAAATATTACGGGCAAGCGGATTAGGATGTGATTCGAGTTTTGTTAGATATTTGCCTGCGTATTTTGCAATTTCTTCAGTCACTAGTGGCATATTTAAGTCACGATGTATATTTGAATTTTTTATATACCATGGAGCCGATGTTATGAACCGTAAAATTTTGTTTTGCCTTCGTTGGATTCTCTCGACATTAGAAGCTGAAGCAGTACCCCATAGCTGAATTCCGTAGCACCATATAGGTTTTAAGAGCGACTTGTATATTAAAAGTTTACAATCTAGGGTGAGGGTTGAATTTCTACCAACCAGCCAATGTATCTGAGTTAGTTTAAGTTTCATTTGCGTTAGCTTAGAGTCAATGTGGTATTTCCATGTGAGCCTTCGATCAAGATGTATACCAAGATATTTCACATGTAAGTTTTGAGGAACAATTTGATTATGGATTGTTTTTTTTTAATGCATGATTTTTTATTTATTGTATCTTCATATATGAACTAACAATAAGTATTCAAATCTTAAATCTAAAAATATAATTAGGCCCGACCAGTATCGGACATAAGCTTAGTAATATTTATATATAATACATAAGTAGTGATAGTCAAAAGGAAAAAAATAAAAGTATTTTCAAGAAGTCCCATCTGGAGTGCTATGAATAAGAGCCCTTGTGTCCCTCTTTTTTAGGCGGATGTGTCCAGTAAAGTTCAAAATATTACGGGCAAGCGGATTAGGATGTGACTCGAGTTTTGTTAAATATTTGCCAGCCTATTTTGCAATTTCTTCAGTCACTAGTGGCATATTTAAATCACGATGTATATTTGAATTTTTTATATACCATGGAGCCAATGTTATTAACCGTAAAATTTTGTTTTGCCTTCGTTGGATTCTCTCGACATTAGAAGCTGAAGCAGTGCCCCATAACTGTATTTCGTAGCACCATATTGGTTTCAAAATCGACTTGTATATTAAAAGTTTACAATCTAGACTGAGTGTTGAAATTCTACCAATCAGCCAATGTATCTGAGTTAATTTCAGTTTCATTTGTGTTAGCTTTGAGTCAATATGGGGCTTCAATGTAAGCCGTCGATCAAGGTGTATACCAAGGTATTTTACGTGTGAATGCTGAAGAACAACTTGATTGTTGATTCGAATTGGCGAACAAGTATCTCTTCGGAGGGTAAATGTTACCTGGACACACTTTTGCTCGTTTACTTTGATTCTCCATAAATTTAACCATAGTTCCAGTTGTGTAATATGTTCTTGTAGATATCGGGAAGCCTCGTGAGGGTTTTCGTGCATAGTAAGGCAGGCTGTATCATCGGCAAACGTAGATGTATGTATATTGCTGCTCAAAGGCATATCACAAGTGTAAATCAAATACAAAACTGGCCCCAGTATGCTTCCCTGTGGCACGCCGGATGATATAGATTCAGGCACACTCATGAAGTCTCCTTCCACAACCGTAAACTTCCGGGTAGTAATGTAACTTTCCAAAAGACTTACAACGTTTATTGGCAGGTATGTTTTTAATTTTAAAATTAGGCCTTCATGCCACACTTTATCAAATGCCTGAGAAACGTCAATGAACAGCGCAGAGCAATACTTTTTTTCTTCAAAAGTTTTTCTTATAAATTGAACCAATCTATGAGTTTGTTCAATGGTGCTATGCTGACTTCTAAATCTAAATTGATGATCCGGTATGCACTCATTATCAGTTAGAATTGGGGACAATTTTATCATGAGTAACTTTTCAAAGAGCTTTGACATTGTTGACAATAAACTTATTGGCCTATATGACTCAGCTTTGGTAAGATCTTTGCCCGGCTTTGGAATCATTTTAACCTTGGCAAGCTTCCAGCTGTTTGGATAATACTCCAGTCGTAAAATAGCGTTCAAAATCAATAACAGGATTCTAATAGCTATACGAGGCAACTTCATCAACATCTGGTTACTAATTCCATCAATACCCGGAGCTTTTTTCGGGTTGAGCTCTGCAACTATTTTTTGTACATCACGCGTCTTAAATTTTATTGGTCGAGGGGGTAGCGCAACTACATTTGGCAAATCAACAGCACCAGAACACGTGTTTGGGGTGAATACGGATTTTAAATGCTCACCAAATATTTTACCTTTTTCAGCATCGCTTCTTGCCCAACCTCCTGTAGATGTGCGCAGAGGTGGTTTAAACTCAACAGGTGTTTTAAGCTTTCTAGCAGCGCGCCACAAAGAGTAATTAGATGCTGGTGTTACAGCCTGTATGACTCAGCCTTGGTAAGCAGCGTGACCATATTAGCTTATTTTGATCTAAATTTGGCTTATTTATTTCAGATTTAGCTTTAAAATTTTCATTTAGCTCTTAGCTTATTTTTTAGTTTTTTTAAAAAACTCATTTAGCTTTTTTAGCCTTTTTTTAGTCTAAATTGCGTGTTCTCTAAAAATATATTAAAGACATAAACACCTTATAAAAATTATAGTCTTTTAACATTGTAAAATAGTTTACAAAAAATACAAAATGTAAATTGTATAACAATTTTATAACAGAAATGGAAAGTTGAAAAGTAGCAGATAATGGCAGAATGGTTAGAATTACAATGGAAAAAGTTAAATTCATATTAGTGGTCAAAACTCTTTTTGAGTTTTTTGGGTATAAAATTATTTGACTGGAGTTGAACGTTCATTCAGCGGCATCAATTAACTTACAACAAAAACTTGAAATAGCCTTAAGCCTGGATAACCCTATGTACCGATTTTCGTCGTGCCACTTCAATAAAGTCATAAGCAGGGAAACCACAAATATGCTCTAAAAAAGTGTTTTATGCGCATTCAATATGCACTAAAAACTTGTAAATATGCGCTTAAAAGTCAAAAAATATGCTCTTACAAATATAATAAATTGGTTTATTTGTAAATGAAAATATATTTTTTAATCAACAATTCAACATTTGCATATAATATAAGAAAAAAATAAATAACCAAAAAACGGAAACATAATTAACAAAGAATAACTGGGTTTGAAGT
This sequence comes from Tachina lurida, assembly GCA_944452675.1. Taxonomy (NCBI): domain Eukaryota; kingdom Metazoa; phylum Arthropoda; class Insecta; order Diptera; family Tachinidae; genus Tachina; species Tachina lurida. The sequence continues at coordinate 50,245,216 of OX101755.1, read as the reverse complement.
GCAGGTTAAAACAAAATTACTATAAAAATTTTTACTAAAACAAATACATAATACAAATTAATTTTTATTGGATGCATAAGAATTTAACTTTAATTTCAAAAGATTACGACATCAGAATTAAGGCTTTGGAACTGTATTTTGGATAAATAAGACAAGATTTTAATTTATAGTTTTTATTGCAATAAATAACAAAATATTGACCTAGAATTTCAAATAAAAATCTTTTCTGTCCCATCTTAATGAACTTTCATATATTTACAATGTTCCTTCAAGGTCTTTTCAGGGCAGAGTAAATCACACATAGCTAAACTAAATTTGTATTGCAACTAACGTCCGTAAAACTGCGTCATATATATAAAAAAAAATATACACTACATGGAACATTGGAACAGAGATTTACATGGCGAAAATTAAAAATAAAAATTTCATAAAATTTTTTTTTCGGAATAGAGTGTTTTTTTTAAGGATGGTGGTGCGAAGCGAGTTGAAATAAAATAAATTCTATAAAGTATCAAAATATGCCCTAAAAGCGTAAATTATGCTCTAAAAATTCGAATATATGCTAAAATTATGCGTTTAAGACTGAAATATGCATAAACATGCTTTAAAGGGTAAAATATGCAAAAATATGCACTAACAAATCGATGCCAAAACTCATTAAAAGTTCTGAAACGGATAAATATCTTGTCCCCGCATTAATACGTAATACAAGAAAAAACATGCAATTGCATATTTGCGGTTTCCCTGGTCATAAGTAATAAGCCAAAATGGCATTATTACTCAATTAATTCTGGAATAAGTCTATACGGGCTTATTACCAATGCAGTGTGGCGCAATTATGTCCTTGTCTTTCAATTAGTCGATAAATTAGAGCAAATTTAGCTCTTTAGTTATGACTTTATTTCAATGATCTGACGAAACTCGGTACATTGTGCCGATAGTGTGATCCATGCTTTACCTTAAATAGCATTAATGCACTTAAAAAAACTTTCGTATTTTAGTACAAATGTTTTTAAATTTTTGAAAAGTTTTTAAGATTATTTTGGGGAAGTTTTTGTTTTCTTCTTCATTAAATCTAAAATATAATAATTAATAAATAGTTTCATTAAACAAATATTCAATGTGTATAATAAAAAAATATGTTTGTGTAATATTTAATGTTAGTTTAGCAATAAGAAACTATTGAAAAGTGACCAAAGAAGTAGAAAAAAGTTTAGCTTTATTTTCTGGCCTAAAAGTTAACTTTTTAGCTTATTTTAGCTTTCTTTCAAACGTGATTTAGCTTAATGTTATTTTAAAATCTGGTCACACTGTTGGTAAGGTCTTTGGCCGGCTTTGGAATCATTTTAACTTTGGCAAGCTTCCAGCTATTTGGATAATACTCCAGTCGTAAAATGGCGTTAAAAATAAATAACAGGATTCTAATTGCAATACGAGGCAACTTTATTAGCATCTGGTTACTAATTCCATCAATACCCGGAGCTTTCTTCGGGTTAAGTTCAGCAATTAGTTTTTGTACGTCACACGTTCTAAATTTTATGGGTCGAGGGGGTAGCGCCACTACATTCGGCAATTCAATAACACCAGTACATGAGTTAGGGGTAAATACTGCTTTTAAATGCTCAGCAAATATTTTACTTTTTATTTTTTATTTTATTTTATTTTTTTTTAAAAGATGCAGTTTTTTCAAATGCAAGCAACTCTTGGAGTCGTTTAGTGCACTGCTTAAATCTGATTTTATGTTGGGGCAATCTGTGCTGTTGCCATTCCCTTCTAGCTCTTCTTTTTTCACTTACGAGACGTTCAATATCCGTAGAATAAATTCTATTAAATCCAGTCTGCGGGTAGGAGGGAGTCGCATGTTCAGCAGCCTGTTTTATATTTTCGATAAGATTGCCAATGTTAAATTCAATATCTTCGGATGTTCTTAGCGTAAAGTTTTCCGTACAATGAGTACTGAGATATTTTCTGAACCCCAGCCAATTAACACGGTTGATCGCCTTCACATACGGGTGAGGTAAGTCACTACTTAGTGGGCTACAAATTGTAACGATCGTGGGAGAGTGATCGGAGGAAAGATCTTGAGACGCTTCAACATGAACTAATTCCCTAGAAATATTTTTCATAACGCCAAAATCTATTACATCCGAAATTTTATGTATGTCATTAGGCCAATAAGTGGGCTTCCCACTTGAAATGACATCCAAGCCCATTTTGGAAATTGTATTGAACAACGCTCGACCTCTGGGTGTAATAAGAAGCGAACCCCAGAACGTGTGTTTAGCATTATAGTCGCCAGCTGCTACGAAACAAGGGCCCAGAGATTTGTAAAAATCCTCGTATTGATACTCAGTAATTGCGAATCTAGGAGGAGAGTAAATTGATGATATGACAAAATTAGTGCAAAAATTTTCGACACAAATATTCGTTGCTTGTAAATGTTCTTCACAAATGTTGTCAATAAAATAATGCTTGAGTCTTGACTTTATTAAAATTGCTGATCCACCGCACACTCTTCCTCTCGGGTCCTTTGTCATATATAAGGTGTAGCCATAAATTTTAAAAAGGCTTCTCGAAGAAAAATGAGTCTCAGAGACCAACATTATTTTTTTTTTTTTTTTTATAATTCATGATATTTATTTATTGTATCTTCCTATATGAACTAACAATAAGTAATCAAATCTTAAATCTAAAATATAATTATTAGGCCCGACCACTGTCGGACATAAATTTAGAGATAGTTATAAATAATACATATTAAAGTAGTGATAAACAAAAGGAAGAAAAAATAAATAAAAAATAAAAATTATTTTCAGTTAGTCCCATCTGGAGTGTTGAGTATAAGAGCCCTTGTATCCCTCTTTTTTAGGCGGATGTGTCCAGTAAAGTTCAAAATATTACGAGCAAGCGGATTAGGATGTGACTCGAGTTTTGTTAAATATTTGCCAGCGTTTTTTGCAATTTCTTCAGTCACTAGTGGCATATTTAAGTCACGATGTATATTTGAGTTTTTTATATACCATGGAGCCGATGTTATTAATCGCAAAATTTTATTTTGCCTTCGTTGGATTCTCTCGACATTGGAGGCTGAAGCAGTGCCCCATAGTTGAATTCCGTAGCACCATATCGGTTTCAAAAGTGACTTGTATATCAAAAGGTTGCAATCTAGACTGAGGGTTGAATTTCTACCAATCAGCCAATGTACCTGAGTTAATTTTAATTTCATTTGGATTAACTTAGAGTCAATGTGGTGTTTCCAAGTAAGCCGTCGATCAAGGTGTATACCAAGATATTTCACATGAGTATGTTGAGGGACAACTTGATTGTTAATCAGAATGGGTAAACACGTATCTCTTCGTAATGTATATGTTACTTGAACACACTTTTGTTCGTTTACCTTAATTCTCCATAAGTTTAACCATAGTTCCAGCTGGGTAATGTGTTCTTGAAGATATCGGGATGCCTCGTAAGGATTTTCATGCATACTAAGGCAGGCTGTATCACCAGCAAATGTAGAAGTGTGGATATTGCTGCTCAGAGGCATATCACAAGTATAAATCAAATACAAAACTGGCCCCAGTATACTCCCCTGTGGCACACCGGATGAGATAGTTTCAGGCATGCTCATAAAGTCTCCTTCCACAACAGTGAACTTCCGGGCAGTAATGTAACTTTTCAAAAGACTTACAACGTTTATTGGCAGGTATGTTTTTAATTTTAAAATTAGGAATTCATACCACACTTTATCAAATGCCTGAGAAACGTCGATAAACAGCGCAGAACAATACTTCTTTTCTTCAAATGTTCTTCTTATAAATTGGACCAATCTATGAGTTTGTTCAATGGTGCTATGCTGACTTCTAAAACCAAATTGATGGTCCGGTATGCACCCACTATTAACTAGAATTGGGGACAATTTTGTCATGAGCAGTTTTTCGAAAAGCTTTGACATTGTTGATAGGAGACTTATTGGCCTGTATGACTCAGCCTTGGTAAGGTCTTTGCCCGGCTTTGGAATCATTTTAACTTTGGCAAGCTTCCAGCTATTTGGATAATACTGCAGTCGTAAAATGGCGTTAAAAATAAATAACAGTATTCTAATTGCAATACGAGGCAACTTTATTAGCATCTGGTTACTAATTCCATCAAAACCCGGAGCTTTCTTTGGGTTGAGTTCAGAAATTAGTTTTTGCACATCACGCGTCTTAAACTTTATTTGTTGAGGGGGTAGAGCGACTACATTTGGCAAATCAATTACACCAGTACATGTGTTTGGGGTAAATATGTATTTTAAATGGGCAGCAAATATGTTACCTTTTTCAGTATCGCTTCTTGCCCAACCTCCGGTAGATGTGCGCAGAGGTGGTTTAAACTCAACGGGTGTTTTGAGCTTTCTAGCAGCACGCCATAAAGAGTAATCAGATGCTGGTGTGACATCATGATTTTCCAGATAGTTTTTAAGAGATTCAGTTTTTTCATGTGCAAGCAGCTCTTAGAGTCGTTTAGTGCACTCTTTAAATCTAATTTTATTCTGGGGTGATCTGTGCTGTTGCCATTCCCTTCTAGCTCTTCTTTTTTCACATACGAGACGTTCAGTATCTGTAGAATGTAGTCTATTAAACCCAGTCTGCGGATAGGAGGTAGTGGCATGTTTAGCAGCCTGCTTAATATTTTCGTTAAGATTGGCAATGTTAGATTCAACATCATCAGGTGTTCTTAGTGTAATGTTTTCCGTGCAATGACTACTAAGATATTTTTTGAATCGCAGCCAATTTACACGATTTATCAAATTGGCATATGGGTGAGGTAAATCACTTCTTAATGGGCTACAAATTGTAACGATCGTGGGAGAGTGATCGGACGAGAGATCTAGAGAAGCTTCAATTTGAATTAAATTCCTAGAGATATTTTTCATAACGCCAAAGTCTATTACATCCGGAATTTTATGTATGTCAGTAGGCCAATAAGTGGGGTCCCCACTTGAAATGACATCCAAGCCCATTTTGGAAATTGTATTGAACAACGCTCGACCTCTGGGTGTAATAAGACGCGAATCCCAGAACGTGTGTTTAGCATTATAGTCGCCAGCTGCTACGAAACAAGGACCCAGAGATTTGTGAAAATCCTCGTATTAATGCTCAGTAATTGCGAATCTAGGAGGAGAGTAAATTGATGATATGACAAAATTATTGGAAAAATTTTCAATACAAATATTCGTTGCTTGTAAATGTTCTTCACAAATGTTATCAATAATATAATGCTTGAGTCTTGACTTTATTAAAATTGCTGATCCACCGCATGCTCTTCCTCTCGGGTCCTTTGAATCATATAAGGTGTAGCCATAAATTTTAAAAAGGCTTCTCGAAGTCAAATGAGTCTCAGAGACCAACATTATTTTTTTCCGTGAGGAAGTGCTCAAGTTCATTTTTATGTTGGCGATTCCGTTTGCGTTCCAGAAACATATTGTTAACGTGTTCATGGCTTATTAAGTATTGCTTGAAGCAGAGTATTCTGCATTCGCAACATTTCTTGCATCATGCTAGTCATATTTGTTGTAAAATTGTTTATAGTTTGCACAAGATTTTCAATAGTGGCTTCAAGGCGATTATAATTAAAGTTTGAGTGTGTATTTGTAAAATTATTTTGCGGTGAAACATTTTGTGTCGGAATAGAATTAGCCTTAGCAACATCTGCATACGATACACGAGAAGTAACTGGTTGGCTCATTTGCTGATAAGTGGCAGAGTAAACGTTTGCTGATTGAGCTGGAGCTAATTTAGGTTTTTGCACCATAGTCTTCTTTACCAAAGAGTACACACGACAACCTCTGTAGTTAGCGGTGTGATTACCTCCACAATTACTGCATTTTTTATCACTTTGATCTTTTGGTTTGTTGCAGCTAGCGGTGCCGTGTAATTCGCCGCACACAACACAAACAGAGGGTAAATTGCAGTATGTTTTTGTATGGCCATATTCTTGGCAATTATGGCACTGTACAGGACCTGAACGCTTATGTGGCTCTTCAACTGTGATTTTTCGGTACAAGAGGTATTTTAAATTATAAATTGGATGCGTCTCATTTTTTTTCAATTTTATATCATTAGGCTCAAGTTCAACACGAAATAGGGGTTGGGGAATATTTTCTCTATTTATTATATTGGACACATTTTTTACCTTGAACCCCTGGAGGACGAGTGCATCTTTTATTTCTTCGGGGGCAACATAAGAATCTATGCCCTTCAATACGATCTGCATGCCTTTAGCGCTCTTAAGCTGGTATGTGTAGAAGCTTGTTTTACGTTTTTCAAATTCAGCAACCATTTTGCGGAAATCAGTTTCGTCATAGATTTGAATTTTCGTTTCATCGATATTGCCATGTTTTATTGGAACAATGTGAAATTTATTCTCACCAATTACCGAAATTAATTTCTTAATAAGAGCGTTTGAATTTTTTTCTCTCAAATATATTGGTGGCGGCTTGGAGGTTTTTTTCGCGGATATATCAGGTGTGTCGTTGTCATCTTGCAATATTTGAAAACGATTAGTAGATGATGCGCTGTTATCCCTAGATACCTTTGAAGCAGATGCAATTTTAGTAGAATTAGGGCTTCGCCCGCGCTTTCCCACAATAATATATCGGTCCATTCCAATTTGGACCTTGGGTTTTGGCCTTTTTTTATTTTCAGTGACTAATTGGGTAAGTGATGAATCGGATGATATCGCTGATTTAAATGACGAAGTAGTAGGCAACTGTAATGTTAACGAATCAGTTGACATTGGACAAAGCGAAGTTGATCGCTGACGAAAAATTGGCTTAGCCGTTAAAAAAAGTCTGTCATCAAGTTTTTTATTTATTTTTTTTAAATTAAGATCATCAGAACTCACAGTAAGTCTATTATCAAATTTGTTATTTTTATTGTTATCATTAAGATCATCAGAGCTCACAGTAAGATAGGCATTTCTGCCGTTATCACTCACTTCGCAATTATTTGTTTTCGAGGTACTCATATAGAGTATTCCTCAAGGGCACTTTGTAAGTGTATTCCTCAAGGGCACTTTAAGTTATTTTGTTTACGGTTGTTTTTGTTTTTTTTTTTTGTTTTAGTTATTACTGTCTATGTAAAAAAAAATATTAGCAAAGCAAAAATAGCTTGTTTATCAAAGTTAATGTACAACAAATAATATTTTTTTTTTTGTATGTTTTTTTTTGGTTTAGTATGTAACAAGAAATTCCGCTAATACTTCTGTTCACTATGAAGTTACAACGAGAACTGTCGACCAACATTATGTCAATATTTTTTTCCGTGAGGAAGTGCTCAAGTTCTATATAAAAACGTAACAATATAATTGTGTATGGTTGTAGTTTGAATCATCACAACCAAAATTTAGTTAAAGTACTAGACCGACTACAAAAATACAACCTAAAACTAAACCCAAGCAAATGTAAATTTTTAAGACGAGAGGTAATATATTTAGGAAACTTAATAACAAAAGACGGGGTAAAGACTGACCCATCAAAATATGAAGTGATAAAAAACTACCCCATACCAAAGAACGCAGACGAAGTAAGACGATTTGTTGCATTTTGCAGCAGATTTATACCAAACTTCGCTGACATTGCAAAGGAATTAAGCAAACTTTTAAAGAAGAAGACAAAATTCATATGGACAGAAAAATGCCAACATGCTTTTGATGAATTAAAAGAAAAATTAGTAAACCCACCTACAATAAAATATCCAAACTTTGATAAACCTTTCATATCAACGACAGACGCATCAAACTACGCCTTAGGAGCAGTTTTATCTCAAGGCGAAATAGGACAAGACTTACCTATTTCATATGCTAGTACATCATAACAAAAACATGACATTAACAAACCGATAATTGAGAAAGAACTTTTAGCAATTTATGGGAGCATAAATTTTTTCAAACCTTACTTATGCGGCTGAAAATTTATAGTTGTGACAGACCATAGACCTACATAAATATGTGTTCTTATTTTATTTTTTAACTTACAGTGCTTTCATGCTTCGAACTTGGTACTTCTCGATAACAGGCTGACACACCTCCACGCAGCTACCGTCAAACAATCGAAAGACTTAAAAAAGATTAAAACATGAACAATGTCGAGAGAATCCAACGAAGGCAAAACAAAATTTTACGGTTAATAACATCGGCTCCATGGTATATAAAAAATTCAAATATACATCGAGACTTAAATATGCCACTAGTGACTGAAGAAATTGCAAAAACCGCTGGCAAATATTTAAAAAAACTCGAGTCACATCCTAATCCGCTTGCCCGTAATATTTTGAACTTTACTGGACACATCCGCCTAAAAAAGAGGGATACAAGGGCTCTTATTCACAGCACTCCAGATGGGACTTCCTGAAAATACTTTTATTTCTTTTATTTTTTATTTCTTTTATTTTTTATTCTTTTATTTCTTTTATTTTTTTAATTTTTTTTAATATTTTTTTCCTTTTGATTATTACTACTTATGTATTATATATAACTATTATTAAGCTTATGTCCGACACTGGTCGGGCCTAATTATATTTTTATATTTAAGATTTGAATTATTATTGTTAGTTCATATATGAAGATACAATAAATAAAAATCATGTATTAAAAAAAAAAAAAATGAACAAGCACAAACACAAACATAAACTGAAATATTTTTTTGCCTAGTAGCTCGTCATATAAGTCAGTGACATCATTCACTTCGGGCTTGAATTCATCACTAAATCCAGTTATCACAACAGACAACAGTAGCCCAAAACCAAATCGGAATGGACAGATATATAACTGTTTTAAAGCGCGGGTAAAGCCCAGATTCTACTAAAATTGCATCTGCTCCAAAGATGTCTACGGATAACAGCGCGTCATCTACCAATCGTCAAACTCGCTTCTCCATATATGAGATATGAGAGAAAAAAATTCGAACGCGCTTTTAAAAAAACTACTGTCGACCAAAATCCAAATATATGATGTAAAAGATTTCCCAAAAATTTTTAGTGAGTTTGAAAAAAATAAAACAAATTTGTACACTTACCAACTTAAGAGGCCTACAGATAGTATTAAAGGCCATAGATTCATATGTTGAGCCCGAAGAAGTAAAATGTGCACTTATCGACCAAGGATTTAAGGTAAAAAATGTTACCAATATAATCAATAGAGAGAAGATTCCCCAGCCTCTATTTCGTGTTGAAATGGAGCCGAATGATATACAGTTGAAAAAAAACGAGACGCATCCAATTTATAGTCTAAAATACCTTTTGCACCGAAAAATCACTGTTGAAGAGCCACGTAAGCGTTCAGGTCCCGTACAGTGCGTTAGTTGCCAAGAATATGGCCACACAAAAACTTACTGCAAATACCTACAGTTTGTGTTATTTGCGGTGACTTGCATGGTACTGCTAGCTGTACTAAGCCAAAAGATCAAGCAGAAAAAAATGCAGTAATTGTGCAGGTAATCACACAGCTAACTACAGAGAATGCCCTGTATATCATTTCGTTAAACAGGCTATGGGTCAAAAACCTAAATTAGGTCCAGTTCAATTAGCATATGCTTACTCCGCCACTCTTCCTCAAACTAGCAAACTAGTTACTTCACGTGTATCGTATGCCGACGCTGCTAAGACTAGTTTTATTTCCACACAAAATGTTCCACTGCAAAACAAGTCAACGAATGCAAATTCTAGCTTTAACTTTAGTCGTCTTGAAGCTACTATTGAGAATCTGGTGCTAACTATAAAAAAATTTTACAACAAATATGACTACCATGATGCAATGGTAGTCATATTTGTTAGTATGTATTCTGCTGAAAATGCAGAATACTCTGCTTCAAGCATTAGTTAACAAGCCATGAACACGTTAAAACTATGTTTCTGGAACGCAAACAGCATTCGCCAACATAAAAATGAACTTGAGCACTTCCTCACTGAAATAAATATTGATATAATGTTAGTTTCTGGGACCCATTTGACTTCAAGAAGTCTATTCAGAATTAACGGCTACACTTTATATGATTCACAGGACCCAAGAGGAAGAGTTTGCGGGGGATCTGCAATTTTAATAAAGTCAAGACTCAAGCATTTTATTATTGACAACATTTGTGAAGAACATCTACAAGCAACGAATATTTGTGTCAAAAATTTTTGCACAAATTTTGTCATATCATCAATTTACTCCCTTCCTAGATTCGCAATTACTGAGGATCAATATGAGGATTTCTACAAATCTCTCCTCCCTTGTTTCGCTGCTGGCGACTATAATGCTAAACATACGTTCTGGGGTTCGCGTCTTATTACACCCAGAGGTCGAGCGTTGTTCAATACAATTTCCAAAATAGGCTTGGACGTTATTTCGAGTGGGGAGTCCACTTACTGGCCTACCGACATACATAAAGTTCCGGATGTTATAGATTTTGTCGTAGGGAATTAATTCACGTTGAAGCTTTCCTAGATCTATCGTCTGATCACTCTCCCACGATCGTTACAATATGTAGCCCACTGAGAAGTGATCTACCTTACTCATATAAATATCTTAGTAGTCATTGCATGGAAAATATTACGCTAAGAACTCATGATCATGTTAAATCTAACATTAACAATTTTAACGAAAATAAGCAGGCTGCTAAACATGCCACTACCTCCCATCCGCAGACTGGGTTTAATAGACTATTTTCTACAGATATTAAACGTCTCGTATGTGAAAAAAGAAGAGCTAGAAGGGAATAGCAACAGCACAAATCATCCCAGAATAAAATTAGATTTAAAGAGTGCCCTAAACGACTCCAAGAGCTGCTTGCACATAAAAACACTGCATCTCTTAAAAACTATCTAGAAAATCTTTATGTCACACCAGCATCTAATTACTCTTTATGGCACGCTGCTAGAAACCTTAAATGAAAAAGGTAACATATTTGCTGATCATTTTAAATACGTATTTACCCCAAACACATGTACTGGTGTAATTGAGTTGCCGAATGTAGTCGCTGTACCTAGGGATGGGCAAAAAATATCGATATTTGAGAAAATAAATATTCTTATTTACGAGTATGGGGTTTCGATACTTTTAAGAGCTATAGCTGTTTTTTAACTGTACGATATTGACATTACTACTAGTGATGCGAAGAAAAAAAAAGAGAAATTTCATAATAACATCTCAGGCGAATTTATAAGGCGACCCAACTAAGGCAGGTAACTTTTTGAATTGTGTGGGTATAAGCCTAAGGGCAGAATTTGTTTTTACTTTCTGTTCTGTTACGAATCAGCTGACTCTTTTTGGTTTATAGAAATCATATACAAGCCGTTAGATTTTCTCTCCTTAATTCTGTTCTGTTTCGGTTCAACTTGTGAAAATAAAAAACTGTTAACACATTGTAAGTGGCAGCATAAATAAAATAAAAACATTTCGAAATAAACTGTGATTGTGCTTTAAGATTTAAAAAAAATTAATTTTTACCAGAAAAACATAAAACTATATTGAAACATAACAATTAGTGTTTTTCAAATGGGATTTCCTGGGATCCTGCACATTTTCCGGGGAAGAAATCGCGGGAAATTTGTGCGGGCAACTTTAGGTTGTACACATTCCTCGATGAGTAAGGTGATGACAGTAGAACTATAGCTAAAACTTTACGTGTTTATAAAACGTTATTATTATTATTATTATTTAATCATGAATTATAATTTGTTTTTTGTTGAAATAAACAAATTAAAGTTAAATAAAAAAATATTTTGTATTGTTTTGCACCGGGCGAGAATTCCCGGGAAACCGAAAAGTCGTTTTCGCTTTCCCGGGAAAGGAAAAACTCTAACTACAATGGACGATGCAAACCTCATCACTTTAGTGGGAAACTGTGACCGTTCTGGTCCGAAAGAGCTTATAATTTATTACAGAAAAAGTAACTATTAAAAAAGTGACTGATTGTGCATTCGAAATTAATGCAGCAAAAAATATCGATACATCGAAATATCGATGTTTTCAAAAAATATATATCGATACTGTTCAAAAATATCGATACGATATATATCGATACATTTTTTTCATTTGCCCATCCCTAGCTGTACCCCTCAACAAACAAAGTTTAAGATGCATGATGTACAAAAACTAATTGCTGAACTCAACCCGAAGAAAGGTCCGGGTTTTGATGGAATTAGTAACCAGATGCTGATGAAGTTGCCTCGTATTGCAATTAGAATACTTTTATTTATTTTTAATGCAATTAAAATTTTTTTGTATCGATACATTTTTTTCATTTGCCCATCCCTAGCTGTACCCCTCAACAAACAAAGTTTAAGATGCATGATGTACAAAAAGTAATTGCTGAACTCAACCCGAAGATAGGTCCGGGTTTTGATGGAATTAGTAACCAGATGCTGATGAAGTTGCCTCGTATTGCAATTAGAATACTTTTATTTATTTTTAATGCAGTTTTATGAGTGGAGTATTATCCACACAGCTGGAAACTTGCCAAAGTTAAAATGATTCCAAAGCCGGGCAAAGATCTTACCAAGGCTGAGTCATATAGGCCAATAAGTCTCCTATGAACAATGTCAAAGCTTTTCGAAAAACTGCTCATGACAAAACTGTCCCCAATTCTAGTTAGTAGTGGATGCATACCGGACCATCAATTTGGTTTTAGAAGCCAGCATAGCACGTTTGAACAAATTCATAGATTGGTCCAATTTATAAGAAGAACATTTGAACAAAAGAAGTATTGTTCTGCGCTGTTTATCGACGTTTCTCAGGCATTTGATAAAGTGTGGCATGAAGGCCTAATTTGAAAATTAAAAACATACCTACCAATAAACGTTGTAAGTCTTTTGGAAAGTTACGTTACTGCCCGGAAGTTCACTGATGTAGAAGGAGACCTTATGAGCATGCCTGAAACTATCTCATCCGGTGTGCTACAGGGGAGTATACTAGGGCCAGTTTTGTATTTGATTTATAGTTGTGATATGCCTGTGCGCAGCAATATCCACACTTCCACATTTGCTGATGATACAGCCTGCCTTAGTATGCATGAAAATCCTTACGAGGCATCCCGATATCTCCAAGAACACATTACCCAGCTGGAACTATGGTTAAACTTATGGAGAATTAAGGTAAACGAACAAAGGTGTGTTAAAGTAACATATACATTACGAAGAGATACTTGCTCACCCATTCGGATTAACAATCAAGTTGTCCCGCAACATACTCATGTGAAATATCTTGGTATACACCTTGATCGACGGCTTACTTGGAAACACTACGTTGACTCTAACCCCCAGTTTTTGACTGGCTGATCAAACTGTAATTATTTTTAAGTTTTAATTAAATACGAAATTGTGTTTTTGAGGGCATAATTAAATAATAATTAAATACCCAACCTTGTGTAATTAAATACTACTTAAGTTTTATGAACGTACCATATGTTTTTATGCGTGTATGTTTTATTGAAAACATACACATGACATCATGTGGTCGGGTTGAAAACATCATGTGGTCGGGTTAAGAAGAATTTCGTCTAAATTTCATAAATATATAACATATACAATACAAAGTTACATATTATGGAATAAAGTAATAGAAAGATGCATTATGATGTTCGTTTGACTTTATAAAATGAGTTTTTATGCAATTTTAATTTTCGACATATTTATAACCTAACTTTTTTGTTTATGCTAAACAGTTGTTCTTTAGAAGTTTTGCAGTGCTGCCGTACTTTCAACGTAATTTAATAAGAACTTTAATTGACCACTAAAAAAATGAAATCGTATTTAATTACAACTTAATTTAAAATAAAAATTAGCTAATTACGTACTTAATTATTAAGTTAAAAACTGCGGGTAAGTTAACCCAAATGAAACTAAAATTAACTCAGGTACATTGGCTGATTGGTAGAAATTCAACCCTCAGTCTAGATTGCAAACTTTTGATATACAAGTCACTTTTAAAACCTATATGGTGCTACGGAATTCAACTATGGGGCACTGCTTCAGCTTCCAATATCGAGAGAATCCAACGAAGGCAAAATAAAATTTTGCGATTAATAACATCGGCTCCATGGTATATAAAAAATTCGTAATATTTTGAACTTTACTGGACACATCTGCCTAAAAAAGAGGGATACAAAGGCTCTTATACTCAACACTCCAGATGGGACTGTTTGAAAATACTTTTTATTTTATTTTTTTTTCTTCCTTTTGATTATCACTACTTATGTATTATTTATAACTATCTCTAAATTTATGTCCGACAGTAGTCAGGCCTAACAATTATATTTTAGATTTAAGATTTGAATACTTATTGTTAGCTCATCTTTGAAGATACAATATATAAAAAAATATGTATAAAAAAAATAGAAGACGAAAAATTAAGTGTCAACAATTTTTATAAGCAGAAAATCACGACATCAGACAACACACCAGTTTACATAAAAAAAACTACACTCACACACTGACATAATAAATGAACAAGTACACAAAATGCTGTACGACGAGAAAATAGAACCTTCAGTTAGCCCTTATAATGTGCTCCAGTACTTTTAGTACCAAAGAAAGGCATAGAAGACAAAAAGCAATGGAGACTTGTTGTAGCTTTTAGAAAACTAAATGACAAAATCGTTAAAGACAAATTTCCTTTAACCAGACTAGAAGATATTTTAGACAAACTTTGTAGAGCAAAATGGTTTTCTACTCTCGATATGACTATTTCTTTTCATCCAATTGAACTAGATAGAGACTCCAGACTATTAACAGCTTTTTCCACAACACAAGAACATTTTCAGTTTAAAAGACTGTTACGGAACTAAAATTCCAGAATATATAATTTTTATGCATTTTTCTTTGCTCACATATCTAAGTAGTCAAACCACTGTGACAATGTATTTAAAAAGAAAAAAAAAAAGGGGGGAAGAGACAAAAATAAATAAAAGCTTTTTAAACTGCACTTTTTTTTTTTTTGTCGATGATAATTTTAAGTCGCTCAATTCGTTTTACATTTGATCTCTCCAATTATGTACATACGTACTCTTGACGCTAATTATTTTATAGCCTTTTGGTCAGCCGTTGCTTGACCTAAATGATATTGGAAGTTTTCTTTGTCCTTCAATATATCGTGACAAGTGGATAAGTAAAGAACTGTTTGCTGTTTCAATACTATTTATGTATAGAAAATACAATCATTCGAAACTAAAACTTGATAATTACGTTTAGCTATAACGTGGTAATTTCAACTTCGTTAGACTACTAACTTCTATCCCCTATAAGTGGACGGCGATAATAGGTATTGTACTCCATTCTAGAACAATAATATGAAGTCCTAATTTATGAACTAAATTTCTAGAATTTCTCACGTACGGTGAAACCTTCAAAGGGGACTTCTGGGTTGGAGGTTATACTTATTGATAAGAGGTTGCGATCTTGCTGAAATTAAGCCAATAGTTGTGCGTACAAGGGTAGAGGATAAATCCTATTTGAAGAAACCTGATTTTGTTTCGGCTGATCGTATATTTCTCCCTAAATTTACTTGATTGCCAAGATCCCTATATCCCTATATCTCCAGTTTAGGACACTGGGAACCCTTACCTATAGTTACAAAACAATTAAACAAAAGGAAAATATAAAAGAGTAGAAGAGAAGAAAAAAAAAACCCCGTCGAACGAACAAGTGAAAAGGACCAGAGGCAACGAAATATGTACATTGATTTAATTTTTTCTGACACGTGATCATCTTTGGAATTTATAATTGTAGATTTATTTGTTTTGTGTATTTAGCCACGTTTAAAAGTAAAAGGGAACAACCCACCCTTTCATCAAATTCAGTATCGTCACCATCCGGAGAACTGGCCAGCCGAAGGAAAAGTGAGTGAGTACAAAAACAAAACAAACAAAAAAAACAAAAATTGAAATCGTAACACAAAACCGTGAATTTGCTTTTATAAATCCCACATGTAATAATATTTCACGTGGTAGAGTAGGATCAGTAATCAAATTTTTTTTTTGCCCAAATTCTTTTCATTATTGATCGACAGGTGTTGAAAACAATCCCATATAAAAAGTTAGATAAATTTCCTCCCCAAATTTCTTCTGTTTCATCATATATTGAAAACCCTAAAAAAATATGTAAGAACTAATTTTTTTTGTAATACGAAAAAAAAAAGAAAAAAAAACCAATATTGTCGTGACGTCATAAAATTAATTGTAAGAATATTTCATGGCTTTCGTTGAAAGCACTAATTATAATATTCAATAAAGTTGTTGTTTCGTTGTTATTATGAATAACTAACTTGTTTTTGTTTTCGACTTGAGCCGGTGATCGTTGTTGCTAAAAGGGATTCTCTATTATATTTATATTTGTAGGATTAGTAGAATCTTAGGTAGGGTGGGCAGCATAACGCAGGGTGCACAACATCTGGCCCCTGACCCATGGTTTATTTGTCAGTTTCCGCATTTGTTAGTTTCTGTATGGGGAAAGTAGTTGAAATAGTTAATATTTAAATTCATTTGGTTTTAGAGTTCACGTTTTGTAGGCACGTAGTATTTTTTTGATTACGGTTGTGAATGCAGGATTGCAGACTCACCCCAATTACCGACGAGCTAGACCTAAACCAGTACGTGCCGAACGCAATCCAAAATTTCATGTATTTGACGATCTTGCCGTAACAAAAATGGCGCCCAACGTTTTTTTTTTTTTTTTTTTTTTTATGCATGAATTTTTATTTATTGTATCTTCATATATGAACTAACAATAAGTATTCAAATCTTAAATCTAAAAAATATAATTAGGCCCGACCAATGTCGGACATAAGCTTAGTAGTAGTTATATATAATACATATGTAAGTAGTGATAATCAAAAGGAAAAAAAAATAAAAGTATTTTCAAGAAGTCCCATCTGGAGTGCTGTGAATAAGAGCCATTGTGTCCCTCTTTTTTAGGCGGATGTGTCCAGTAAAGTTCAAAATATTACGGGCAAGCGGATTAGGATGTGACTCGAGTTTTGTTAAATATTTGCCAGCGTATTTTGCAATTTCTTCAGTCACTAGTGGCATATTCAAATCACGATGTATATTTGAATTTTTGATGTACCAAGGGGCCGATGTTATCATGCGTAAAATTTTATTTTGCCTGCGTTGAATTTTCTCTACATTTGAAGCTGAAGCAGTGCCCCATAGTTGAATTCCGTAGCACCATATTGGCTTTAAAAGCGACTTGTATATTAAAAGTTTACAGTCTAGGCTAAGTGTTGAATTTCGACCAATCAGCCAATGTACCTGAGTTAGTTTAAGTTTCATTTGAGTTAACTTAGAATCAATGTGGTGTTTCCATGTAAGTCGTCGATCAAGGTGTATACCAAGATATTTCACATGTGAATGTTGAGAAACAACTTGATTGTTAATCCGAATGGGGGAACAAGTATCTCTTCGTAAAGTAAATGTTACTTGAACACACTTTTGTTCATTTACCTTGATTCTCCATAAGTTTAACCAAAGCTCCATCTGGCTAATGTGTTCCTGGAGTTTGCGGGTTTTCATGCATACTAAGGCAGGCTGTATCGTCGTCAAATGTGGAAGTATGGATACTACTGCTCACAGGCATATCACAAGTATAAATTAAATATAAAACTGGTCCCAGTATACTCCCCTGTGGCACACCAGATGAAATTGTTTCAGGCCTACTTGTAAAGTCTCCTTCCGCAACAGTGAACTTACGGGAAATAATGTAAGTTACATCCAAATCCAAAAGATTTAAAATGTTTATTGGTAAGTAAGTCTTCAATTTTAAAATAAGGCCTTCATGCCACACTTTATCAAATGCCTGGGAAACGTCAATAAACAGCGCAGAACAATACTTTTTTCCCTCAAAAGTTCTTCTTATAAATTGAACTAATCTGTGAGTTTGTTCAATGGTGCTATGCTGACTTCTAAAACCAAATTGATGGTCTGGTATGCACCCACTACTAATTAGAATTGGGGACAATTTTGTTTTGAGCAGTTTTTCGAAAAGCTTTGACATTGTAGATAGTAGACTTATTGGCCTATATGACTCAGCCTTTGTTATATCTTTGCCCGGCTTTGGAATCATTTTAACCTTGGCAAGTTTCCAGTTGTGTGGATAATACTCCAGTCGTAAAATAGCATTAAATAAGAATAACAGGATTCTCATTGCAATACGAGGCAATTTCATCAGCATCTGATTACTAATTCCATCAATACCCGGAGCTTTCTTCGGGTTGAGTTCGGCAATTAATTTTTGTAAATCACGCATCTTAAACTTTATGTGTTGAGGGGGTAGAGCGACTATATTCGGCAAATCAGCAACACCAGTACATATATTTGGCGTAAAAACGGATTTTAAGTGCTCAGCAAATATTTTACCTTTTTCAGTATCGCTTCTTGCCCAACCTCCGGTAGATGTGCGTAGAGGTTATACTCAACGGGTGTTTTAAGCTTTCTGGCAGCGCGCCACAAGGAGTAATTAGACGCCGGTGTAACATCAAGACCCTCCAGATAATTTTTAAGAGATGCAATTTTTTCAGATGCAAGCAACTCTTGGAGTCGTTTAGTGCACTCTTTAAATCTGATTTTATTTTGTGGTGATCTGTGCTGTTGCCATTCCCTTCTAGCCCTTCTTTTTTCACGTACGAGACGTTCAATGTCTGTAGAATAAATTTTATTAAACCCAATCTGCGGATGGGAGATAGTGGCATGTTCAGCAGCCTGTTTAATATTCTCGCTGAGATTGGCAATGTTCGATTCAATATCATCGGGTGTTCTAAGCGTAATGTTTTCCGTACAATGACTGCTGAGATATTTTTTGAACTCCAGCCAATTTACACGATTGATCATCTTCACATATGGGTCAGGTAAGTTACTTCTTAATGGGCTACAAATTGTGATGATCGTCGGGGAGTGATCGGACGAGAGATCAAGAGAAGCTTGAACTTGAATTAAATCCCTAGAGATATTTTTTATGACGCCAAAATCTATAACGTCCGGAATTTTTTGTATGTCAGTAGGCCAATAAGTGGGCTCCCCACTCGAAATGACATCCAAGCCCATTTTTGAAATAGTGTTGAACAATGCTCGACCTCTGGGTGTAACAAGGCGCGAACCCCAGAACGTATGTTTCGCATTGTAGTCTCCAGCTGCTACAAAACAAGGTCCAAGAGATTTGTAGAAATCCTCATATTGATTCTCAGTGATTGAAAATCTGGGAGGGGAGTAAATTGATGATATAACGAAATTTGAACAAAAACTTTCAATGCCAATATTTGTTGCTTGTAGGTATTCTTCACAAATGTTATCAAGAACATAGTGCTTGAGTCTTGACTTTATTAGAATTGCTGATCCACCGCAAGCCCTTCCTCTAGGGTCCTTTGTATCATATATAGTGTAGCCATAAATTTTAAAAAGACTTCTCGAAGTCAAATGAGTCTCAGATACTAACATTATATCAATATTTTTTTCCGTGAGGAAGTGCTCAAGTTCATTTTTATGTTGGCGAATGCCGTTTGCGTTCCAGAAACATATTGTTAACGTGTTCATGGCTTATTTAGTATTGCTTGAAGCAGAGTATTCTGCATTCGCAACATTTCTTGCATCATGGTAGTCATATTTGTTGTAAAATTGTTTATAGTTTGCACAAGATTTTCAATAGTGGCTTCAAGGCGATTATAATTAAAGTTTGAGTTTGTATTTGTAGAATTATTTTGCGGTGAAACATTTTGTGTCGGAATAGAACTAGCCTTAGCAGCATCTGCATACGATACACGGGAAGTAACTGGTTGGCTCATTTGCTGAAAAGTGGCAGAGTAAACGTTTGCTGATTGAGCTGGAGCTAATTTAGGTTTTTGCACCATAGTCTTCTTTACCAAAGAGTACACACGACAACCTCTGTAGTTAGCGGTGTGATTTTCTCCACAATTACTGCATTTTTTGTTACTTTGATCTTTCGGTTTATTGCAACTAGCAGTGCCGTGCAACTCGCCGCACACAACACAAACAGTAGGTAATTTGCAGTAAGTTTTAGTATGGCCATATTCTTGACAATTATGGCACTGTACGGGTCCTGAACGCTTGTGTGGTTCTTCAACGGTTATTTTTCGATATAAGAGATATCTTAAATTATATATTGGATGGGTCTCACTCTTTTTCAATTTTATATCATTTGGCTCAAGTTCAACGCGAAATAGAGGTTGAGGGATCTTTTCCCTATTTATTATATTGGACACATTTTTTACCTTGAACCCCTGGAGGACGAGTGCATCTTTTATTTCTTCGGGGACAACATAAGAATCTATGCCCTTCAATACGATCTGCATGCCTTTAGCGCTCTTAAGCTGGTATGTGTAGAAGCTTGTTTTACTTTTTTCAAATTCATCAACCATTTTGCGGAAATCTTTTTCGTCATAAATTTGGATTTTAGTTTCATCGATGTTGCCACGTTTTATTGGAACAATATGAAATTTATTCTCACCAATGACCGAAATTAATTTTTTAATAAGGGCATTTGAATTTTTTTGTCTCAAATAGATTGGTGGCGGCTTGGATGTTTTGTTCGAGGATACCTCGGGTTTGTCGTTGTCATCTTGAAAAATTTTAAAGCGGTTTTGGCGATTAGTTGAGGCTGCGCTGTTATCCCTAGACACTTTTGGAGCAGATGAGATTTTTGAAGAATTCGGGCTTCGCCCGCGCTTTAAAATTGTAATGTATCTGTCCATTCCAACTTGTACCTTGAGTTTCGAGCCGCTGTTATCTGTAGTGATAACATTGTTAAGTGATAAACACGAGCCTGAAGGGGATGATATTACTGACTTAAATGAAGAAGTACTGGGCAACTGTAATGTTAATGCATCATTACTATTTGGCATTGGACAAAGCGAAGTTGATCGCTGACGAAAAATTGGCGTTGCCGTTAACAAAAGATTTTCATCAGATTTATTTTTTATATTTTTTTCATTCAGAGTTTCAGAACTCACAGTAAAATAAGCATTTCTGCCGTTAGAACTCACTTCAAGTTTTTCTGTATTTGAGGAATTCATACAAAGAATTCCTCAAGGGTTATTCGTTTATGTTTTTTTTTTTTTTTATTTTCGGTATTTTTTGTTTTTGTTATTTATGATTGTTTGTTTGACTTTGAGGTATTCCTCAATATCACTTGTTTAAGTTTTTTTTGCGGTTTTTTTGTTTTTGTTATTTTTACTATGTAAAAAATATTAGCAAAGCAGAAAGCTTATTTATTAAAGACAGTATGTATGTACCTATTACGAATAATATGTACTACTAATATTTTTTTTTTGTATATGTAATTTTTGTTTGTTTGGTAAGTAAGTAAAATTCCGCTATTCGACTGTTCGCTATGAAGGTACCACGAGGTACCCAACGTGGGGCCCAAAATTTACACTGGTAAGTTTAGAATTGTAAAGAGGACACTTTTATCATGTCTAGAGCCCCACTAATAAAAAAAAAAAAAAAAATTCTCGCTGTAGGTTTTAATTCGATTGCTATTTTCTGCCTTCAGGAATTGCTACTATAATTGCTACGCTATTGTATAGACCGTCAGTGGAGGGTTGCTTTCGTTATTAAAACTTACTTCTGCATATGGTTAAAAATAAATACAATTGTTTCTTTCGGTATCCTGTAACTTTTCTTTTGGAAGTCTTGTGTATTTTACTTGGAATCACGAAGGTGGCCTTGTATTGGTCTGGCCTTTAGGCTGGTGAAACGTACTTTGTTTTCAATTGTTAAAATTAACGGGAGACCCGAACTTTTAAATATTCATATATAGACAAATAAACTCATGTGAAATATAAATATAACGATCGCTAGGTGAACTAAGTCGAAAATTTACTTGAAATAGTTTTTTTATTGTATTTTACGTGTTGAATTGAACGTTTACATTTAATCATAAATATTAGAATGGCTGTTAGACACAGTGGAGATAATATGCCGTCGATGATAGAGAACTTAGGGAGCTGCGTAGTATGCTGTAGTTCATTAGAGAATTCATCTAATATTGTTAAGACAGTTTGCGGGCACTACTTTCATAAAAATTGCTTAATGGAATGGATTCAAACACCCACAACATGTCCCCAATGCCGCCAGACTTGTAGGGAAAATAATTTAATAGATATAACAATGGGGGCTAATATGCAAATTGAACAACAACAGAGTTCTAAAGGTGCAGTCCCAAGGATATTGCAGTCCAAAAGAACTACTAGATCTTCTAAAAGAACTCAAAATACTCCCGATTATACACTTAATATACAAAATCCGTCTACTCGGAATTCCTTACCCATCGAACTGAACAGTTCAGGAAATCAGAACGTGCAAGATTTGCAAAATCGAGGGGAGGATATAAATGGTAGATTTTATGAACTAGAAAATAAGTTTAACTCTGAGTTTTCAAATATACAAATGGCCTTGAGAGACTTGACATCACAAATATCACAATTGTCCGTGCAGAGACCTGCAGAGCCGGAATGGCCAAGGGAAGAGTTACCTGACTTACGTTCTAATGCCCCAAATTTACAAGATATTAATAGCTCAACTACACGTGGCCAACGTTCTGAACCAATCCCTACAAATGTATATCGTACTCAAAGTTTTCATCCTAGATATACCGCTCCTAATAACTTACCACGTCTTTCTGCGGCTTCCTCGGTAGTTCACCATAGTGGAAGAATAGCCCAACTAATTCAAAGCTGGAATATTTCTTTCAGTGGCTGTTCGACAAAAATGTCCGTGGACAAGTTCATCTATGTAGTGACATCCTTGACAAACAACAGCTTAGGGGGAGATTTCGAAACTCTTAGTGACCATGTACATATTCTATTTACGGGAAGATGCCTTGATTGGTATTGGCGGTATACAAGGACAACTAGAGTAACATGGCCGTCTTTGTGCGAAGCACTTAGATTCCATTTCCAAGATCATATTTCGGATGATAATATAATCGAACTCATTCGGGAAAGAAAACAAAAGGAGAATGAATCTTTTGATGAATTTTACAACGCGGTGCATTATCTATGTGATAGGTTAAGACATCCCCTTCAAGATCAACAATTACTAGAAATACTTCGAAGAAATCTTCGACCAAAAATCCGAAGCGAACTATTCTATCAGAATATAACATCAGTTGCCCATTTACGTCACATGATACTTCGCCGCGAGACTTTACTAGATGATATTGAGAAATCAAAAACAAAACCAACTAGAAGACTGGTAAATGAGATAGGCGTTATTAGCGAGAGGGAAAACGAAGACAGAGATTACGAAATTTCCCAAATTGAGAAAATACTATGTTGGAACTGTCGTAAACAAGGACACCGTTATGTGGACTGCCTAGAAGACCGACAACTATTTTGTTATGGTTGTGGGGCGGAAAATATTCTAAAGCCCAATTGTAATTTCTGTAAGAACCGGGAAAACTCTAGAAACGGGGTACAGCAAGCATTGTCGCGGTTGTGTTCCAAGGAAAACTAGTTCCAAAACCCGCTATGACCTCAAACTTCTCCCAGACAGACCCATCGATTCTTTCTAGTAATCTATATAGAAATTTTATTAGAGGACCGCACCATATATATAACATCATTCCATATCACCAACGGCTGCAAAATTATCAGAAAAGAAGAGCTGAAATTTTTTGTGAGAGTATTCAACCGGAACCAAAATCAAAATCAAGTAGAAGAATTATAAGATCTAAATTACGCATAAAATCCTTTTGGAGTAAGATTCGACAGAATAGGAAAAAGTTTAGAGAATCAATATTGGCGTTGGGTCCTTTAGAAATCGACCGCCGGCCACACATTAGGGTGACAGTATTTGGAAAGGAAGTTTATGCCATGTTAGATTCGGGTGCATCAATAACATGTCTTGGTCATCAAGCTGCCAAAGAATTTATAGATAGTGGTGAAGGATTTAAGCCGCTGAAAGAATTTGTTAAAACTGCTGGTGGACGTAAACACCGGATTGTTGGCTATGTTGAAACTGACATCACTTTTAGGGCTAAAACGAGAAAAATTAAAATTTACATTATACCGGATTTGTGCCAAAACTATTACCTAGGAGCTGATTTTTTCGAGGAGTTTGGTTTGTTAAAAAAAATCCTAGAATCGCTTTCTTATGAAGATGGTGAACCCGCCGGTTTTCAAGAAGTTCATCAACTAGGTGATTTAGAAAAAATTCGTTTGAAAGCTGTGGTCGACCTTTTCCCATCATATGAAAGAGAAGGATTAGGTCGAACTCAATTATTACGACACACTATAGAATTATATAAGGAAGCAAGACCAGTTAAACAACGCTATTTCTCTGTATCTCCGGCCATTGAACAAAAAATTCATTCAGAGATTGATAGGATGTTGGGACTTAAGGTAATAGAGTTAGCCCCTCCCAATTGTCCGTGGAGTAGTCCAGTGGCAATGGCAGATCGTGGCGGAAAAGTTAGATTATGCTTAGACTCTAGGAAGCTTAATAATGTAACTATTAGGGACGCCTACCCTATGCCCAAAATAGATGGAATATTAAGTCGTCTTCCTAGAGCCCGATTTATTACCTCTCTAGACCTTAAACACGCCTTTTGGCAAATTGAGCTGGATGAGGACTCTCGAAATTATACCGCTTTTACCGTGCCAAATCGTCCTTTATATAGATATGTCGTGATGCCATTTGGACTCGCGAACGCGCCTATGACGATGTGTCGTCTAATGGACCTCGTTATACCACCTCATCTACGAAGTATGGTCTTTGTGTACTTAGACGACTTATTGTTAGTTTCTGATACTTTCGAAAGTCATGTTAAATTGCTTACTGAGGTAGCGCAGCTGCTGCGGGAAGGTGGTCTTACCGTGAATATATCGAAATGTAAGTTTTGTATGCGTGAAGTAAATTATCTCGGTTATATTATAGGAAACGGGGTAATCAAACCTGATCTTTCCAAGGTATCAGCTATATTAGATATAAAACCACCCAGGTCGGTACGTGAACTACGATGATTTTTAGGCCTCGTAGGCTGGTACCGCCGCTTCATTGACAATTACGCCTCTCTTACCCCACCTTTAACAGACCTCACCTCTAAGGCTAGAAAATTTGCATGGGATGAAAGAGCCCAAACTACTTTTGTAACGTTAAAGGAGTGTCTCACTTCGGCACCCTTGTTGATAACACCTGATTTTTCGCGTCCTTTCATAGTGCAATGTGACGCATCTACTTCCGGAGTTGGAGGAGTTCTGGCGCAAGAAGATGAAAATGGAGTGGAAAGACCAATTGCGTATTTTTCCCATAAGCTAAATCGAGCTCAAAAGAACTACTCCATTACGGAATTAGAATGCTTAGCTGCCCTTTTGTGTATATATAAATTTCGAGAATATATAGAAGGTCACCCATTTAAAGTGGTTACAGACCATGCTTCCTTGCGTTGGTTAATGCGTCAATCAGATTTGAATGGAAGGCTCGCCCGTTGGGCTCTAAAGTTACAAGGGTTCGAATTTTCCATAGAACATCGGAAGGGAAGTTTAAATGTAGTCCCAGATACTCTTTCGAGGCTAGAGCAAATAGATTCGTTTGAGTTACAACGGGAACCTTTGATTAATTTAAAGTCGCCACACTTTGGTAGTGAGGAATATGCAAAACTTTGTAACACAGTGCGTGAGAATCAAGCGAAGTTCACGGACCTAAACGTAGTTGATAACTTCTTATATAAGAAAACTGATTTTTCAAGCGGTGATGCATTGTCGGAGGGATTGAGTTGGAAACTTTGGGTACCTAGAGACCTTAAACTAGAAGTCATCAAAAACGCACATTGCCCGCCTCTAGCTAGTCATGGTGGCATTACGAAGACCTTGGAGAAGCTTCGTCTAAACTTGTATTGGCCCAGAATGGCCCTTGACGTGAGGAAGTTCATAGGTGAATGTGCAGTTTGTCAAGAATCAAAGGCTTCTAATGTTGTCATGAGACCTCCTATGGGCGAACAGTCTCAGTCTTCACGTCCATTTCAAAAATTATATATGGACCTCTTAGGACCGTACCCTCGTTCCACTAAAGGCAATTCTGGTATTTTTATAATAGTTGATCATCTCTCAAAATTCCCTCTTTTAAAACCCCTCAAGAAGTTTCCCTCACAGAGTATTATTGATTTCTTAGAAGAGTACGTTTTTACTGTTTTTGGAGTCCCTGAAGTGGTTGTAACCGATAACGGCCCCCAATTTAAATCAAGTACCTTTGAGACCTTTCTTGCGAACTATGGTGTATCTCATATGTTCACGGCCGTATATTCCCCACAGGCAAATGCCTCGGAGAGAGTAAACAGATCCGTATTAACGGCGATTCGGTCATATTTAAAGACTGACTAACGCTCTTGGGACATAAATTTAAGTAAAATTTCTGCAGCTTTACGTTGTGCTTATCACAGTTCTATAGGTTACTCGCCATATTATACCCTTTTCGGGCAACAAATGATTCTAAATGGTATGGATTATGAGCTTTTAAGAAGATTAGGGCAATTAGAAATTGGAGAGAGAATAGAACATTCAGATAAGCTTCAATTACTTAGAAATAATATACAAGACAACCTTAAGAAATCATACGAATCTAGTAGGAGAAATTATAATTTGAGGACTCGGCCCTTGAACATTAATCCGGGTGATATAGTTTTTCGTAAGAATTTCGTACTAAGTAGTAAAATAAAAAACGTGAACGCCAAACTTGCTCCGAAGTTTATTAAAGCTAGGGTATTGCGGAAAATTGGTAATTGCTGTTATGAATTAAAGGATGTTAATTCAGGAACCAAAGGAATATACCACGGGAAAGATCTTAACGAAAGCAAGTTGCTAAAGTAGTTTTCCAGTTATTTTTAATTCCTCCCTGGAAATTCGGATTAAAATTAACTGTGTTGTTACGGAACTAAAATTCCAGAATATATAATTTTTATACATTTTTCTTTGCTCACATATCTAAGTAGTCAAACCACTGTGACAATGTATTTAAAAAGAAAAAAAAAGAGGGGAAGAGACAAAAATAAATAAAAGCTTTTTAAACTGCACTTTTTTTTTTTTTTGTCGATGATAATTTTAAGTCGCTCAATTCGTTTTACATTTGATCTCTCCAATTATGTACATACGTACTCTTGACGCTAATTATTTTATAGCCTTTTGGTCAGCCGTTGCTTGACCTAAATGATATTGGAAGTTTTCTTTGTCCTTCAATATATCGTGACAAGTGGATAAGTAAAGAACTGTTTGCTGTTTCAATACTATTTATGTATAGAAAATACAATCATTCGAAACTAAAACTTGATAATTACGTTTAGCTATAACGTGGTAATTTCAACTTCGTTAGACTACTAACTTCTATCCCCTATAAGTGGACGGCGATAATAGGTATTGTACTCCATTCTAGAACAATAATATGAAGTCCTAATTTATGAACTAAATTTCTAGAATTTCTCACGTACGGTGAAATTAAGCCAATAGTTGTGCGTACAAGGGTAGAGGATAAATCCTATTTGAAGAAACCTGATTTTGTTTCGGCTGATCGTATATTTCTCCCTAAATTTACTTGATTGCCAAGATCCCTATATCCCTATATCTCCAGTTTAGGACACTGGGAACCCTTACCTATAGTTACAAAACAATTAAACAAAAGGAAAATATAAAAGAGTAGAAGAGAAGAAAAAAAAACCCCGTCGAACGAACAAGTGAAAAGGACCAGAGGCAACGAAATATGTACATTGATTTAATTTTTTCTGACACGTGATCATCTTTGGAATTTATAATTGTAGATTTATTTGTTTTGTGTATTTAGCCACGTTTAAAAGTAAAAGGGAACAACCCACCCTTTCATCAAATTCAGTATCGTCACCATCCGGAGAACTGGCCAGCCGAAGGAAAAGTGAGTGAGTACAAAAACAAAACAAACAAAAAAAACAAAAATTGAAATCGTAACACAAAACCGTGAATTTGCTTTTATAAATCCCACATGTAATAATATTTCACGTGGTAGAGTAGGATCAGTAATCAAATTTTTTTTTTTTTTTGCCCAAATTCTTTTCATTATTGATCGACAGGTGTTGAAAACAATCCCATATAAAAAGTTAGATAAATTTCCTCCCCAAATTTCTTCTGTTTCATCATATATTGAAAACCCTAAAAAAATATGTAAGAACTAATTTTTTTTTGTAATACGAAAAAAAAGAAAAAAAAAACCAATATTGTCGTGACGTCATAAAATTAATTGTAAGAATATTTCATGGCTTTCGTTGAAAGCACTAATTATAATATTCAATAAAGTTGTTGTTTCGTTGTTATTATGAATAACTAACTTGTTTTTGTTTTCGACTTGAGCCGGTGATCGTTGTTGCTAAAAGGGATTCTCTATTATATTTATATTTGTAGGATTAGTAGAATCTTAGGTAGGGTGGGCAGCATAACGCAGGGTGCACAACATCTGGCCCCTGACCCATGGTTTATTTGTCAGTTTCCGCATTTGTTAGTTTCTGTATGGGGAAAGTAGTTGAAATAGTTAATATTTAAATTCATTTGGTTTTAGAGTTCACGTTTTGTAGGCACGTAGTATTTTTTTGATTACGGTTGTGAATGCAGGATTGCATACTCACCCCAATTACCGACGAGCTAGACCTAAACCAGTACGTGCCGAACGCAATCCAAAATTTCATGTATTTGACGATCTTGCCGTAACAAGACCTCCATTCGGACTGAAGATTTCTTCTAACAGTTTTCAAAGAATGCTTACCATTGCTTTATAAGGATTAGAATCAGAAGCATTTCTGTATGTGGATTATATTATTACGGAAATGGCCGTCGACAAGGTTAATGCAGCATTATGCAAATGTATTCCAACAGGGTTAATGTAAGTGCTACGCGAAAATATTCCTACGGGGTCAATAGAAAAAGAATTATATGGAATAACAGCTACATATATACGCATGCCTAGCACATACATACATGATTAAACGTAAACAACAAACAACAACTACAAGCTTCTGCTTATTATGAAGATAGACATAGCTACATGCATACACGCAAAGAAAAGATATGGTTGTAAAATGGTTGAGAAAACAATATTATGTTCTGTGAGACAAATGTGTGGTCGTTGAAAACTAGTTATTGTTATTTTAAACATTAATTTCGTTACGATAAACAGAGTAATGTTTGAATTTAATAATTATATTATTATATTCATAGAAAGTGCGATATGGTTAGAGTTTAACAATATAGTTTTGTTAAAAATTTATGACTACAATATAATTTGTATTATTCTGAAAAAATAATATGACGTAAATAACAATATAATGTTATCCAAAACCATATCATGTTAAGTTTTTAAAAAATCTTTTTCAGAAACAGCTCTGTCAGTTCAGTGTTTCGTTTGTAAGCTATCGGTAGTGCACGCGTGGTGTTAAATAAATAAAAAAAGTATAAACAAAAGGGTAGATAAATAAAAGTAATATGTAAATATGTATGTATGTATATATCTTCATACAGATGTGTTTGTATTTCCTGTATATACCCTGCAGTCAGACTGCAGGGTTACATTGTCTACAATTTCTCTTTTATTCGTCAGTATAAAATTAAGAGAGAAAACAGATGTGGTGTATTTCTGGTGGATTTTGCAACAACTTGTCAATATTCATATATTTGTATGTACGTAAGGTATAGAAATGTACCACTTAATGTCTGGTTGGTATGTCTCCATGTTCCCATAAGAACTATGTAGTCACTATCTAGTCAATTGTTTTAGTGTTACTAGTAGATTTTCAATGACAAGCACATGCTAAATGTCTATAGCACAAAGTATTGTATGGGGATTAATTAGAGAGTAGTACTGGTGACAAAGTCAAAAGCGACTCAGTACATTTTCACCATCGACATTTCCTTCAGGGTACATATATGTAAGTACCCAGTCAGCATTTTATGAAATTAATGATCATATTCGAGTCGTTTTCGACTCCTCCGTGCGATTAAAATAAGCATTTATGCGCTCGTTTTCGAGTCGAAAATGACTGTTCATTCGGGAGAAATGGTACCCTAGCCGCGACTCTACTAAAAGAGTTTTTTATGACTCGCGTTTCTGATCAATTTCGGTTCATTTTCGAGACATTTACATTTTTTTCACAAATTTAATACACTTTCTACTTTATTGAATTTACTGCATGATCTTTCTGTTTGTTTTTTAAACCAATCACCTTCTAAGCAGTTCTGGGAATCATTTTTGAGTCTTATTTTAAGCGCATAACTGATTAATCAGTTTTTGATCATCTAAAGTAGTCGAAAAAGACTCAGTTTGGAGAAACAATCTTCAACATGCTGACTGGGTATAAATTTCTATACATAAAAACATACATTTTATTTCAACAATATTAATTTATTTTTATTTCGGATTTACCGCACAGCTGTTTTAAACAAAAGATTTGCCAATAGATATATGATTAAAAAACAAAATATTATTATTACATAAAATAATACTATGGTCGTATTTAACAATAGAATATAATATTAGAACATGGTATGGTAAGTCTCAATTATATTTTAGTCACATCTAACAATAGTCTTGTCTTATTTACAATAAGAAGATAAGGTATAAGAAAGTTAATTGTTTTTGTAGATAATATTATTATTAACTCAGAAAATATTATTTAAACTTTGCTTTTCCATTGACAATAATATGATTTAACTGCAACCATATAATTCAATGGT
Source organism: Tachina lurida (assembly GCA_944452675.1). Classification (NCBI taxonomy): domain Eukaryota; kingdom Metazoa; phylum Arthropoda; class Insecta; order Diptera; family Tachinidae; genus Tachina; species Tachina lurida. Next base: position 50,214,511 of record OX101755.1, on the reverse strand, counting down.
TACCTCAGGCATATATTTTCTTTGCGTGTACATACATACATGCCTGGCAATTCTAGCGAAAGGCAGAAATAAAGTAAACAACCACTTAATTATGTATGCATATACACACGTATGTACATAGTTACCACATGAACTTAATTAGGCGCTTTGTAAACAACATTGAAGATAATAATGATACGTCTAGACTTTGCTTGAAAATTCTAGTGGTTGTTGTGCGAAGTATAAAAAGGGGTGGCGCATCCAACAAGAAGTCAGTTGTGAATAAGTCAATTGCGAAGAAGCTCAGTTGCGAATAAGTCAGTTGCGAAGAAATCAGTTGCGAAGAAGCTCAGTTGCGAATAAGTCACTTGCGAAGAAGCTGAGTTGCGAATAAGTTCAGTTCCTAGTCAGAAGTCTGTTGTTAATCAAGTGAGTCGTTAATTAAGCTGTGCGCAGTCCGTGATTTGTGATACAGCAGTGAGTTTATATTTGAGTCTGTGCTTTACAATACGTGAGTTGGAAATTGAAGAGACTATAGTACAGTATGTAGTACAATTGGGGTCTGTCGTGACTTGTGGTTATTGTGGAGTGCCTTGAGTGAAGAGCAAGGGAGCAGCGAAGCTGATAGACGTGTGTAAGTGAAGCCAGCGAGTCTTGATTAGTGTATCAACTGTGAGAGTCTGCCATAGAGTTGTTATTGGTGTATCAACTGTGAGTGCCGGCAGAGTGAGTCTTGTGTGTGACGAGCAGCACAGAAAGCAGAATTGCGTCAACACTAGCGCAGCCGGTTGTCTGAGACGTGCATATACAACAGCGAGGAAGGCGTAGTGGTAACCAGTTGTGAATATTTGAGTAATCTTTGTGTTTGTATTTAAGCTCTTGAATTGAATTAGTATAAGTGGTATTTATTAGTAAATTAAGATTGTATCATTCTTAACCCTAATTAGTACACTGGGGTCTTTTATTTATTGCAAATCTTTGAATCTACGGAAAAGCGTTTTCTTAAAGACAATAAAAACGTAACAATATAATTGTGTATGGTTGTAGTTTGAATCATCACAACCAAAATTTAGTTAAAGTACTAGACCGACTACAAAAATACAACCTAAAACTAAACCCAAGCAAATGTAAATTTTTAAGACCAGAGGTAATATATTTAGGACACTTAATAACAAAAGACGGGGTAAAGACTGACCCATCAAAATATAAAAAAACTACCCCACACCAAAGAACGCAGACGAAGTAAGACGATTTGTTGCATTTTGCAGCAGATTTATACCAAACTTCGCTGACATTGCAAAGGAATTAAGCAAACTTTTAAAGAATAAGACAAAATTCATATGGGCAGAAAAATGCCAACATGCTTTTGATGAATTAAAAGAAAAATTAGTAAACCCACCTACAATAAAATATCCAAACTTTGATAAACCTTTCATATCAACGACAGACGCATCAAACTACGCCTTAGGAGCAGTTTTATCTCAAGGCGAAATAGGACAAGACTTACCTATTTCATATGCTAGTACATCATTACAAAAACATGACATTAACAAACCGGTAATTGAGAAAGAACTTTTAGCAATTTATTGGAGCATAAATTTTTTCAAACCTTACTAATGCGGCTGAAAATTTATAGTTGTGACAGACCATAGACCTTTAATTTCACTATTTTCACACAAAAATCCTTCATCGAAAATGGCAAGAATAAGCTTAGATTTGAGTGATTATGACTTTACTATCACTACATAGTATTAAACAAAGCCGCTTTCTCTGTCCCTATATCCCTATGTATGCTTAAATCTTTAAAACTACGCAACGAATTTTGATGCGTTTTTTTAATAGATAGAGTGATTGAAAAGGAAGGTTTATATGTATAATAACATCCATTAAATAGAGGAAAAATACTGTTATTTTTGAGGTTTCTAATGTGATGTCGTAAATAATTAAATTTTTTTCCGCTTACATTGCAAACGCAGGTTGAACCCTACGAGATTTATCAAAATAGTGTACTAAGTATTGTACACATTGAAGACCCTTTCCGCTATGATATATGTCTATCTCTCATGGATGTCCCACAATAACATTTTGAACCGACTTTAAAAAAGAAGGAGGTTATCAGTTCGTGCGTATTTTTTTTACTTTTTTTATGTTTGTACACGCATAATGCTAGGAACACAATTGGGACAAACGACGAGTTTCGTTCAAGTTGACAAATTCGTCGATAAAAATTCGCTGATTAAACTCGTCGTATGAAGCACAATAACGACGAATTTACTCACCGAATTCTGCTCTCATAAAATGGAAACATATAAGTACAAATATACAAATAGGTATAGCCTGGATTAGACTTAATACTGTTGGAACATAAGGCTTGCCCCCGTATTCCGTAGCTCACTAAAGCTAAATTCGATGCCGAAAACGCTGAACAAATAGAAAATTTAAAATTTTTAGCGATGACATAAAACAAAATAATTTCGACGAATTACGTTTTTAAGCCATTACCTGATTTATCAATACACGTTTGGAAATTGCATTCGTAGCGAGTTACAGATTACGAAGGCTCTTCCTTTATTTTGTTTTCATGAGATTTTGGTAAGACAAAATCCTTTCGACATTTCGACGGACAAAATTCTGATTTATCAGGAAACATGTATTCATGTAATGCGTTTTTATTTTCAGCCAATGTAGACCAGGGCGATTATTATGTAATTCGATTTGAAACGAAAACTGTTCGAATTTGTATGTTATTAACATTGGAATTCAGCTCACAGGAAGGAGTGAGGACTGAGACAATCATAAGATATTGTATAATAAGAACAAGGGTGATCTCAAAAGGGCGAAGAGGGCCTCATGGAGGAAATACTGTGAGGAGATTGATTCCCTTAATGAGTTATCGAGGTTTCGGCGAGTATTGTCAAAGGACCCTAGGGCTCCTGGGAATATTCAAAGATTGGATGGCACATGGACGGAATTCACCTCTGAGACACTTTCTGTTTTGATGGACACTCACTTTCCTGGCTGTGGGGAAGTAGGGGAAGAGACAATGACGGAGGTTAACTTTAACTACTGGTCGGAACCGGGATTAGAAGGAGCAGTGGACGAAATAGTGACGTTAGAAAAAGCAATATGGGCAATAAATACATTTGAACCGTATAAATCACCGGGCCCATATGGTATTTTTCCGGCCATGTTGCAGAACGTCCCAGAGCGCGTACAACTGTTTCTGGTGCATATCTTTAAGATATGCTTAATCAGGAGGTTTATACCGAAAGGCTGGAGTGAGGTTAGGGTCATCTTCATACCCAAAGCGGGTAAGGCAAGCCACTCAAAGCCGAAGGATTTCAGGCCAATCAGTCTTTCGTCGTTTCTTTTGAAAACATTAGAACGACTGATTGATCTGCATCTAAGGAAAACAATTGACACCCACGTTATAAGTGGAGCTCAACATGCCTATCGTAAAGGCAGATCTGTTGAGAGTGCGCTTCATGATGTGGTTGGTGTTATAGAGAAAGGACTGCAGCACAAGGAATACACACTGGATGCATTTTTAGATATTGAGGGAGCCTTTAACAACATAAGTATAGAGGCTATTAGGGAGTCACTGGAAACTCTTAGGGTTCACGGATTTTTAGTGGACTGGATAATTATCATGCTTAAAAGCAGAATCATCAACTCAGGTATGGGAAGAGAACGCCTGAGGAGATTAGTGACAAGAGGTACCCCACAGGGAGGAGTTTCGTCACCTCTATTGTGGTTGTTGGCGATGAACGCAGTTCTTATACGTTTTGATAGGAGCGGACGGAAGATAGTTGCATATGCGGATGACGTGGTTTTACTGGTAACGAAAAAGTTTCTTCCCGTTATCAGTGAAATCATGCAGTCGGCGTTGGGCGATCTGTCCTCCTGGGCTAGCAGTAAAGGACTAGGAGTCAACCCAGAGAAAACTGAGCTAGTCCTCTTTACCAGGAGATACAAAATAGAAAGTTTTGTATTGCCCAGGATGGGAGGGGTGGAGCTAAGACTAGCAGAGGGGGCTAAATACCTGGGTGTTTACCTAGATAGCAAGCTTTCTTGGAAAATGAACACGCAGGAAAGGCTAAGGAAAGGATTCAATGCCTACTACGCATGCAGGAACTCCATAGGAAGGAACTGGGGTCTGCAACCGAAGGTAGTAAATTGAATTTACACATCGGTTGTCAGGCCAGTTATCTCCTATGGTTGTGTGGTATGGTGGGAGGCATTGAAGAAGGAAAGTCACAGGAGATTGTTAGCTAAGGTTCAGAGATGTGCCTCGATGGGCATCACAGGTGCTCAGAGGAGCACACCTCAGGCTGCCTTGGACGTCATTCTTCATCTACTTCCTATAGAGGACTTTGTGGTGGGGACGGCGACTAGAAGTCTCCTTAGACTTGTAGAAACAGGTTTGGTGAGGACAGGAATATCAGGTCACACATCGATCTTAAATAGGATCGGTTTTGGTGATCAGGAATTCGTAACCCCAGGGTTTACGGACTATAAGGTCGCTGAGATCGATTTTGGTAAGACACCCTTAATGGTAATTCCGGATAGGGACCATTGGGTCAATTCCGATAGGCTGTATGAGGGTAGGGCAGTCTTTACAGACGGGTCAAAAATGGGGGAAGCCACAGGCGCTAGTGTCTATATCTTGGGAACGAACATTCGTAGTTCTTTTAGACTGCCGAATGAATGCAGTGTTTTCCAGGCTGAGATCTTGGCGATCCTCAGGGCCACGGAGCTGGTGGCCGGAAATGTGGCTGAAGGTGAAAAGGTAACCTTCTACGTCGACAGCCAGGCAGCGCTAAAAGCTTTGAAAGGACACAATGTCAAATCGAAGCTTGTTAGTGACTGTAGGAAAGCCCTCAACTTGCTTATGGATAACTACAGTGTCAGACTATGTTGGGTTCCTGGCCACAGCAGTGTTGAGGGAAATGAAATTGCCGATGAGCTGGCAAGAATAGGATCAGCGTTAGACGAGGGAATGTCTGACAGATCGGTGAAATTATTGATAGGTCATTACTATAAAGAACTCAGTAATTGGGTAGAAAGCAGGACCAACAGTTCATGGCGTAGTAGGGAGGATTGTAGGGTCTCGAACGATTTTTGGCCAAAACTAGACTCAGGAAGATCTAAACTACTACTGGACATGAATAGGAAGGCGATGCGAATCATGATAGGCGCGTTGACAGGTCACTGCTCGGTTAGAGCAAGAACCAGCATGTGGGAAATTGGTACTCCAGATTTTTGCAGGATGTGCGGGGATGAAGAGGAACCAGAAACCATTGAACATATTATCTGTCACTGCCCGAAGCTGCAACGACATAGGCTTATATGGCTGAGCAGACATTTCCATGAAAGCATCATTGATATCGGGAAGTGTAAACTAGAGGACATCAGGGGCTTCATTATGAGGATTCGGTGGCTTAATAACGGATAATTAGGTTTCTTCTGGCTGGAAATGGGAGGGGCAATACCAGTAATGGGCAATAGAAGAGAATCACAATGGACCTAGTTGGGTCTCCGAGTGGAGGTGCGGTAGGCACCACCCTTCCTAACCTAACCTACTCCGCCACTCTTCCTCAAACTAGCCAACTAGTTACTTCACGTGTATCGTATGCCGATGCTGCTAAGACTAGTTCTATTCCCACACAAAATGTTCCACCGCCAAGTAATTCAACGAATGCAAACTGTAGCTTTAACTTTAGTCGTATTGAAGCTACTATTGAGAATGTGGTGCTAACTATAAACAACTTTACAACAAATATAACAAGCATGATGCAAGAAATGCTGACAATGCAGAATACTCTGCTTCAAGCATTAGTCAACAAACCATGAACACGTTAGAACTATGTTTCTGGAATGCAAACGGCATTCGCCAACATAAAAATGAGCTTGAGCACTTCCTCACGGAAAAAAATATTGATATAATGTTGGTCTCTGAGACTCACTTGACTTCGAGAAGCTGCTTTAAAATAAATGGTTACACTTTATATGATTCAAAGGACCCGAGAGGGAGAGCATGTGGTGGATCAGCAATTTTAATTAAGCCAAGACTCAAGCACTATATCCTTGAGAACGTTAGTGAAGAATATGCGCAAGCTACGAATATTTTCGTAGAAAATTTTGGTGTGAATTTCGTGATATCTTCAATTTACTCACCTCCCAGATTTTCAGTTACCGAAGATCAGTATGAGAAGTTCTACAAATCGCTTGGATCTTGTTTCGTGGCAGCTGGTGACTACAATGCAAAACATACGTACTGGGGCTCGCGTCTTGTTACACCTAGAGGTAGAGCGTTGTTTAATACAATTTCAAAAATGGGCTTAGATGTCATTTAGAGTGGGGAGCCTACTTACTGGCCTACTGACGTAAGAAAAATTCCAGATGTTATAGATTTTGGCGTCACAAAAAATACCCATAGGGACTTAATTCACGAAGAGGGCTCTCTAGATCTGTCGTCCGATCACTCTCCCACAATAGTTACAATTTTCAACCCACTAAGGAGTGATTTAACTAACTCATATGTGAAAACTATTAATAGGGTCAACTGGCTAGGATTCAAAAAATATATTAGTAGTCACGGCGTAGAAAACATTCAGCTTAGATCACCTGATGATATTGAATTTAATATTGCCAATCTTAACGAATATATTAAACAAGCTGCTGAACATGCCACTACTTCCTATCCGCAGACTGGCTTTAATAGAATTCATTCTACGGAAATTGAACGTCTTGTATGTAAAAAAAGGAGAGCTAGAAGAGAATGGAAACAACACCGACTACCCCTAAATAAAATCAGACTTAAAGAATGTACTAAACGACTCAAAGAGCTGCTATCGTCAGAAAAGACTGCATTACTGGAAAAGTATCTAGAAGGTCTTGATGTAACGTCAACATCTAATTACTCTTTATGGCGCGCTACTAGAAATCTTAAAAGACCCGTTGATCTCAAATGACCACTGCGTACTTCGACCGGAGGCTGGGCAAGAAGCGATAGTGAGAAAGGTTACTTATTTTCTGAGCATTTAAAATCTGTATTCACTCCCAATTCATGTACGGGTGCTGCCGGATTACCGAGTGTAGTATCTCTACCCCCTCGTCCCTTAAGGTTTAAGATGCGTGAACTACAAAAAATAGTTGCTGAGCTCGACCCGAAGAAAGCTCCAGGTATTGATGGCATTAGTAACAAGATGCTGATGAACTTGCCTCATATTGCAATAAGAATCTTGCTATTTATTTTTAATGCAATTTTACGAATGCAGTATTTTCCACATAACTGGAAACTTGCCAAGATTAAAATGATTCCAAAGCCAGGCAAAGATCTTACCAAGGCTGAGTCATATAGGCTTATAATCTTACTATCAACAATTTCAAAGCTTTTCGAAAAGCTGCCCATGACTAAGCTGTCTACAATTTTTGCTGATAGTGGGTGCATCCCGGACCATCAATTTGGCTTTAGAAGTCAGCATAGCACTATTGAGCAAACGCATAGATTGGTTCAAATTATAAGGAGGACATTTGAAGAAAAAAAGTATTGTTCTGCCCTTTTTATTAATGTTTCTCAGGCATTTGATATAGTATGGCACGAAGGCATAGTTTTAAAATTGAAGACATACCTACCAATAAACATACAAAAGCTTTTGGAAAGTTATATTGTTGATAGGAAATTTACCGTTGTGGAAGGAGACTTCATGAGTGTACCCGAGTCTATATTTTCTGGTGTGCCACAGGGTAGTATTCTGGGGCCAGTCTTGTATCTAATATATACTTGTGATATGCCTGTGAGCAATAACATACACACTTCTACATTTGCCGATGATACAGCCTGTTTGAGTATTCACAAAAACCCTGATGAGGCATCCCGCAATCTCCAAGCACACATTACCCAGCTTGAAATATGGTTGAATTTATGGAGAATAAAAGTAAATGAACAAAAGTGTGTTCATATAACGTTTACCCTAAGAAAAGATACCTGTTCCTCAACATTTTCAATTGAAATACCTTGGAATACACCTTGATCGAAGGCTTACATGGAAATATTATATTGACTCTAAGTTAACCCAAATGAAACTTAAATTAACTCATATATATTGGTTAATTGGCAGAAATTCAACCCTCAGCCTAGACTGCAAACTTTTGATATACAAGTCGGTTTTGAAGCCAATATGGTGCTATGGAATTCAGCTATGGGGCACTGCTTCAGCTTCAAATATTGAGAAAATCCAACGAAGGCAAAACAAAATTTTACGTTTGATAACATCTGCTCCATGGCACATTAAAAATTCAAATATACATCGTGATTTAAATATGCCACTAGTGAGTGAAGAAATTGAAAAATACGCAGGCAAATATTTAACAAAACTCGAGTCACATTCTAATCCGCTTGCCCGTATTATCTTGAGCTTTACTGGACACATCCGCTTAAAAAAGAGGGACACAAGGGCTCTTATACTCAACACTCCAGATGGGACTGCTTAATACTTCTTTTTTTTCCTTTTTGATTATCACTACTTATGTATTATTTATAATTATCACTAAGTTTATGTCCGATACTGTTCGGGCCTAATAATTATATTTAGAATTAAGATTTGATTACTTATTGTTAGTTCATTTTTGAAGATACAATAAATAAATATATATATGAAAAAAAAATGATTTTCTTTGTTGAATATGTATGTAAAAAAAACTCCGCTAAGACGTCTGTTCATTATGAAGGTACAACGACAAGAACATAGTGTTGTTAATTATTCGTCTTTCATATTTGTTCGAATGAAATTTCATGATTTTTTTCTTGTTCGAACACACGAATAATTTTGAACTTTTATTCGAATATTCGAACGAACAAAGAATAAAAAAATGTATTCGAATAATTAAAAATAAAGTTTGCAAAAAACGACACACATGTGTGTTAATTTAATTTTTTTATTAACAAATGAAAAATAATTCATTAAACAAGAAAAACAAATAAATTTAATATCAAAATTAGAAATATTAAAAAATAAAAATATTAGTAAAAAAAATTTGAAATTTGAAAAACTCTGTGTTCCACAAATTTGATTGAAGTAACTGAATCGAAAAAAAAAATTAATGTGCAGTTTCTACAAGTGAGGCAGACGACTCGTCTAGAAAATTTTTATGAAAGACACGCAAAAAAATTAATGCTTTCCATGTAAATTTTATACTCAAGTCGACCGTCTGTGTTGTAGAAACATGGGGTTAATTAATATATAGAAAATGTATGATAACTTCCAATCGCCTGGATCGATTTTCTTCAAGTATAGACTAGAAGATATATGATCACGTCACCTTTCAAACGAAAAATCGGTCACGCCGTTTCGGAGCTACGGCGTCAAATACACACATATTGAACAGAATAAAGCTAAAACAGATGTGATATATTCTAAACAGTTGGACCGATTTTCTTCAAAGATAGCTAAAAACACTCTCGATCATGTCACCTCTCAAACAGAAACACTAAATCAAAATCGGTCACGCCGTTTCGGAGCTACGGCGTCAAATACACACATATTGAACAGAATAAAGCTAAAACAGATGTGATATATTCTAAACAGCTGGACCGATTTTCTTCAAAGATAGCTAAAAACACTCTCGATCATGTCACCTCTCAAACAGAAACACTAAATCAAAATCAGTTCAGCCATTTGGTGTGTACGTAGACACGTACATGCTAGCAGATACAGAGACATGCACTACAAACTTACAACGCCTCTTTTTTGGTCGGTAGTTAAAAATTTAAACGAAATCAGTTAAAAAGTATAGGTATTTATACACATTTACAAACATTTTTTAATATGTCATTGAATTCTTTTAAAAAATCATTTAAGAACACCAGATAACCACACTTTTTACTCGTAGCTTGCTTTACTTTTACGTTTAATAAATGAACAAGTAGAAAAGTTTCTATACATAGTATTAAACAGCATATACAGTTTCTGTAATCCTTTTTATAATGTTTCCAAATAATTTTAATTAATTTCTTACTTTATTGAAAAATTTTTTTAGAGCATTTTATAAAAGATTATCAGTAACTTCAGAAATCTCATCAAATACTGAGATTATTTGCGATATTTTGATTAAGAAATATTAATGAAAACAAAGTATTTGCGCACTCTTTTTTCGATTTTTGTGGCATATTTTAAAAAGTTAGTATTGGGTAGAAAGCTGAGGAATAATATTAAGGCATTTCATGCTTTTCGGCGTCGTTCAACAATTCGATTCTTAAGACTTTTGATTGGAGAAAAGCCGTTACATTTTTTTAAACTCTTTATAAAGAATTGTAAGAGGCATTATCTTTTCCCAGCAATAAAACAAAAGATGCGTTTAGCGAAAATATATACACAAGTATTTATAATTTGGATTAATTTGATTGCATAATATCCTATTGTCAAATTAAACAGTTATGAAATGTAAAACACTTTTTATACAAAGTAGTTAAGCAAATTGTTCAAATATTCGAATATTCGAAAAAAATTATTCGAATAATTTTTTTATCCTAAATTGAAAATATTTGTTCGAATATTCGAAAAATGTTTGTTCGAATGACAACACTAGAACAAGCTCTAACAACATCAAATGAAAATTTTCTAAAGTCCTTGAATTTTAAATTGAAGACGAAATGAGTTCAATAATAGATGCCTTTGATAAACCCTTGTCTGATGAGGATATAATCAAAAAGGACACATATGTACCATATTTACAATCTTACAACAATAATGACGAAATTCAAATTTCAATACAAAATAAAGATTTGTACGTGCTACCTAGTGAGAACTACATTTACGTAGAAGAATTTGTTGCTGATGATAATAACTGAAAATCTTATTTTTCTTCTTCGGATAACTTTATATTAAAAAACAACTTTGTAGCATATTTATTTGATGAAATTCGCTATGAGCTCAATGGAATTAAAATTGATCATACAAGATATTTAGGAGGCACAACCACCATAAAAAATTTGGATTCTCTGTCACCAACAGAAAGAAACGTGATGCAAAATGCTGAATGGAACAAAATTTACGATATCACTCTTGTAAATGGATTTTTCAATTTCTATGTACCTCTAAAAATGCTTCTAGGATTCGCTGAAGACTACAACAAAGTTATACTAAATGAAAAACATGAATTAATACTCTTGCGTAATAAGAACGATGAAGATATTTTACGCTCGAGTGTTTCTACTAAAAAAGCTAAAGTTACAATTTCACTCATCTCATGGAGAATCCCACATGTGCAATTATCCGACCTTAGCAAATTGAATATGATAAAAATTATCAATAATGCTGCTTCTATACCTATGGCTTTTCGCAGTTGGGATTGTCATGTTAAACCACAATTAAACACAGGAACTAGCCATATTTGGAATGTTAAATGATTGCTTTTCAACAAGAAAATAAGTTTGTTCATTGTGACTTGACTAATTTAAAAGTACATTTAAATGCAGTCTCATATCCATATGATGATCTTAACATAAAGTTCAAGAATGAACGATATGCAATTCTATATGATATGTATCTAAGATTTCAACAAAGCTACTATATGAAAGAATCTCAACCGCTTCTAACTGCACCAGAGTTTAAGACAAAAGCTCCTATTATGGTAGTATATGTCAGTCATCAGAATGAATCACTCAATAATGGAACGATTGATATAAAAATAGAATTTGAAACAGCAACTAATATTGCCGCAAAGACATCAGCTTACTGCATTCTTATTCATGATCGCATAATAGAATATATACCCATCAAAGGACAAGTTCGAAAAGTCTTATAAATTGAGTAATATGGAAAACAACATAATTTTTATAGACGTACAAGGTTTCAAAAGTAATTCAAATGATTTCATCGCGAAAGAAGTAGCGATTGTTTTCAACAATTATCAACATAACAATTTCATTATAAACCCCCCATTTGATTTCAAATACTTATCAATAAAAAAGCAAAGAGAAGCAAAGTGGCTAGCAACAAACTATCATCAACTAAGCATAACTGCTAGATCAGTTTCATTTCACAGCGTTTGTAATTTTTTAAAAGCCAACGCAAGATGTTCTAAAATTTACGTAAAAGGTGAAGAAAAAATACGATGGTTGGAAAAAATTTTGAATTTCTAACGTTGATGATATAGCTGTATCAACTTCAAACAAATGGAAATCAAGTATCCAGAAGATTTTTATTGTAATTATCATAAATTTGGTGCTTGCGCATTAAAAAATGCTATTTTACTAACAAAAGAAATATGTTGCTTTAAAAAATATTTTTTACTTTTAAAAATATTATTGTATATATTATAAAATTTTAAACAGTAAGGGCTAAATTCATAAAAAATATTTTGATTTGATAAAAGGTTTAGGGTCGTATTCAAAAAAATATTCTATTTGGGCTTTAAAGTTCATAGTAGTTACCAAGCAATTTAAGGCTAACATTGCTTAATTAAGAAATTGTATTCAAAAGACAACTTTAATTATTTTGTAATTTCATAATAAATACTGGTAACTCCACCGTGTTCAACAACCAATTCACAGCTTATGATGTACAACATCGAATAGAATTTCATTAATACTCAAATGAAAATAATATTTTATATTACTAAATAAATTTTTATTATCTTGAAGTAAAGTAACCTACTTTAAAAAATATGAGCTTCTGACATGGAAGGAAAACAGATAAACATTTCTATGAAGTTAAAGTAAAAACAATATGATGAATAAAGAAAAATTATCACAATTTATTTTATTCGAATGAAATGAGTATTTGAATATCCAGATTTTTTCCATTCGTTTTGACTGTATGTACATCACTAAAACATTTTTGTATAATTGAAGTTATTTTAATATTTTTTTATGGATTTTGCTATGTATTTCGAATGATTTGGTGATGTTTTCGATAATATGACAGAAATAATAACTTTAAGATAAGAGCTAACACTTCTAGCTTCATTTTCAGGTGTATCATGAATATGTGCAATATGAACAAAAATATTTGAAGTAGAAAATACACATTTTGGAAATATCAATTTAAAGTAGTCTTAACAAACGTAGGTGCCTACTTTAGAATTTTGATATTATAATTTTTTTTTTAATAAAACTTTACTTAATATTGCATAGCAAAGTTTTATTAAGTTTTTTTGAATATGACCCTTAGTAATCAAATTTCTATAGAATATTTGTTTCATAAACATCTTATTTAACCAAAATATTTTTTGTGAATAAGGCAGTAAATGTATAGAAAAATTCAAAATGTACAATGTTTTCATATTTCAAATACAAACTACATAAAGGAAAGAGAAGAAGGTGGGAAGAAGGAGGAGGAGGAGAAGTTAGCTTTTTTGCTTACTTGCAAATTTTTACTTTTTATTTCTCTGCTGATGAGTGTACATAGTTGAAACTAGCCAACCAGTTACTTCACGTGTATCGTATGCCGATGCTGCTAAGACTAGTTCTATTCCCACACAAAATGTTCCACCGCAAAATAAGTCAACGAATGCAAACTCCAGCTTTAACTTTAGTCGTCTTGAAGCTACTATTGAGAATCTGGTGCTAACTGTAAATAATTTTACAACAAATATGACCACCATGATGCAAGAAATGCTGAGAATTCAGAATACTCTGCTTCAAGCATTAGTTAACAAACCATGAACACGTTAAAAATACGTTTCTGGAACGCAAACGCCATTCGCCAACATAAAAATGAACTCGAGCACTTCCTCACGGAAAAAAATATTGATATAATGTTGGTCTTAGAGACTCATTTGACTTCAAGAAGTCTATTCAAAATTAATGGCTACACTTTATATGATTAAAAGGACCCAAGGGGAAGAGCTTGCGTGGGATCAGCAATTTTAATAAAATCAAGACTCAAGCATTTTATTATTGACAACATTTGTGAAGAACATCTACAAGCAACGAATATTTGTGTCGAATATTTTTGCACAAGTTTTGTCATATCATCAATTTACTCCCCTCCTAGATTCGCAATTACTGAGGATCAATATAAGGATTTCTACAAATCTCTCGGCCCTTGTTTCGTAGCAGGTGGCGACTTTAATGCTAAACATACGTTTTGGGGTTCGCATCTTATTACACCCAGAGGTCGAGCGTTGTTAAATATAATTTCCAAAATGGGTTTGAACGTTATTTCGATTGGGGAGCCCACTTACTGGCCTACTGACATACATAAAGTTCCGGATGTTATAGATTTTGGCTTCATGAAAAATATTTCTGGGGAATTAATTCACGTTGAAGCTTCCCTAAATCTATCACCTGATCACTCTCCCACGACCGTTACAATCTGTAGCCCACTGAGAAGTGCTCTACCTCACTCATATGTGCAGATAGCCAGTCGTGTTAATTAGCTGCGATTCAAAAAATATCTTAGTAGCCATTCCACAGAAAACATTACGCTAAGACCTCATGATGATATTGAATCTAACATTGCCAATCTTAACGAAAAGATTAAGCAGCCTGCTAAGCATGCCACTACCTCCCATCCGCAGACTGGTGTTGATAGAATATATTCTACAGATATTGAACGTCTCGTATGTGAAAAAAGAAGAGCTAGAAGGGAATGGCAACAGATTTAAAGAGTGCACTAAACTACTCCAAGAACTGCTTGCACATGAAAAAACTGCATCCATTAAAAACTATCTGGAAAATCTTGATGTCACACCAGCATCTAATTACTCTTTGTGGCGCGCTGCTAGAAGGCTTAAAACACCCGTTGAGTTTAAACCTCTGCGCACTTCTACCGAAGGTTGGGCAAGAAGCGATACTGAAAAAGTAACATATTTGCTGAACATTTGATTTGCCGAATGTAGTCGCTCTACACCTCAACCCGAAGAAAACTCCGGATTTTGATGGAATTAGTAACCAGATGCTGATAAAGTTGCCTCGTATTGCAATTAGAATACTGTTATTTATTTTTAACGCCATTTTACGACTGCAGTACTATCCAAATAGCTGGAAGCTTGCCAAAGTTAAAATGATTCCAAGGCCGGGCAAAGATCTTACCAAGGCTGAGTCATATAGGACAATAAGCCTCCTATCAACAATGTCAAGGCTTTCCGAAAAACTGCTCGTGACAAAATTGTCCCCAATTCTAGTTTGTAGTGGGTGCATAACGGATCATCATACATTGGTCCAATTAATAAAAAGAACATTTGAAGAAAAGAAGTATTCTATATTCTTATGAATTGAATAGGCTAAAGTTCGTAACGCTTTTTAAGCCAAATTACATGTGATAATTATTAATGAACAAATAACATCAAAGTTAGTTGTAAATATTTCTGACAACAACACATAGTTGAACGGAACAGCCAGCCGTTTTCGAAGGCCACTAAACCTTCCTCATCAGCGTTCTTCTGTGTTTTGGTCCACTGTGTGTGGTGTCAGTTGATGTAGATGTCTGCCTTATATACGTAACATTATTGCAAATGGAATATGTGAATTGGTTTGATTCATTGCATTTCAATTTGCTAATGTGTTTCGTAATGTATACGCCAGTTACCATCTATATATATATACCATCTTCTATATATATTACCATCTTCTATATATATTGCAACAGTCTTACCATTGTCGTTTTGTTCCTTACTAACTATACACATGTTTGTTAATTTGCTTATTTTTGTTCTACTTAAGACAAACTTTTTTGGTTTGTTACTATTAAGTATATTTTTATTTTTTGCCACAAGCCAATGACTATTAATTAGTTAATTTAATTATTATTTTTCGAACTGTATTTGTTTCTATATTCTTATGAATTGAATAGGCTAAAGTTCGTAACGCTTTTTAAGCCAAATTACATGTGATAATTATTAATGAACAAATAACATCAAAGTTAGTTGTAAATATTTCTGACAACAACACATAGTTGAACGGAACAGCCAGCCGTTTTCGAAGGCCACTAAACCTTCCTCATCAGCGTTCTTCTGTGTTTTGGTCCACTGTGTGTGGTGTCAGTTGATGTAGATGTCTGCCTTATATACGTAACTTTATTGCAAATGGAATATGTGAATTGGTTTGATTCATTGCATTTCAATTTGCTAATGTGTTTCGTAATGTATACGCCAGTTACCATCTATATATATATACCATCTTCTATATATATTACCATCTTCTATATATATTGCAACAGTCTTACCATTGTCGTTTTGTTCCTTACTAACTATACACATGTTTTTTAATTTGCTTATTTTTGTTCTACTTAAGACAAACTTTTTTGGTTTGTTACTATTAAGTATATTTTTATTTTTTGCCACAAGCCAATGACTATTAATTAGTTAATTTAATTATTATTTTTCGAAATGTATTTGTTTCTATATTCTTATGAATTGAATAGGCTAAAGTTCGTAACGCTTTTTAAGCCAAATTACATGTGATAATTATTAATGAACAAATAACATCAAAGTTAGTTGTAAATATTTCTGACAACAACACATAGTTGAACGGAACAGCCAGCCGTTTTCGAAGGCCACTAAACCTTCCTCATCAGCGTTCTTCTGTGTTTTGGTCCACTGTGTGTGGTGTCAGTTGATGTAGATGTCTGCCTTATATACGTAACTTTATTGCAAATGGAATATGTGAATTGGTTTGATTCATTGCATTTCAATTTGCTAATGTGTTTCGTAATGTATACGCAAGTTACCATCTATATATATATACCATCTTCTATATATATTACCATCTTCTATATATATTACAACAGTCTTACCATTGTCGTTTTGTTCCTTACTGTTTACATGACAAAAAAAAGGGAGAGAAAGAGACAGCGCGTCGCTTGTAGAGAAGTGCAGCCGATATTTCATCAAGCTTCTTAGTTCTGTCTCTTTATAACTAGTATAGGACTGTTCCAAAAAGTAACTATTCCAAAAATTAGCAACAGGGCAGATAAACAAAACATACGCTTACCAGCGGCAAACAAGCTGGACCTCCCACACACTGTGCATTAGGGGTTACACATATATGAGAACATTTTATACATAAATAAAATAATTAAATAAATTAATTTAATTTTTTTATTTAACTATTTTATTTATAAACTCTTTATTAGCGTGAGGAAATGATACACACATTCCCACGATTCATATGAAAATCGCCTAGTAGCCATCAAATCTAATTTCTCTGATAATACTGATATAGTACTACGATAACAAATTTCTATAGTCTGGCATATATAGTCTAATTCCCTTTGGTATTAGAAAACAATAATTATGTTTTGCCGTCGGCATTTGAAAAAAAAATAATAATCATGGTTTGCCGTGGACATTTGAAAAAATAATATTCATGTTTGTTATGTGTGAGAGTGTTGAAATAGAAATATATTCTTTTTGTATTCCTCTCTCGCTCTTTTTCACTAAAAACTTAAAAGTTGCTGCAACAAAAATTGCAAGTCTGGACTGGGAATATGCGACCAACAATGAAATCTGCCTAGTGTCATAAGTATGTCGACCAGTGTGTACCTACCAGTAGTTAGATACTGCCGGTTCTATGACAATTAAAATTGTAAAATTTGGGAAATTAAAATCGAATATTTGTAATTTATGGGCTAAAATTTACATATTATGGTAATTAGTGTCAATGGTTTGCAGTGAGGAGGGTTATGGATGTTTTGTACATAGATAAGGATAGTTTGATGTCGGTCCGACGATGTGCTTTTGTTTTAATTTTATAGTTTCATGTCCGTCCGTCACTGTGCATAGTTAATTATGTAGGCATGCAGGGCGTCGAGGTCGAGAGTTGTTCAACACAATTTCAAACATGGGCTTGGACGTCATTTTGAGTAGGGAGCCTACTTACTGGCCTACTGACATAAATAAAATTCCGGATGTTATAGATTTTGGCGGCATGTCATTGCACGGAGAACATTACGCTAAGAACACCCGAGGATATTGAAGATAACATCGCCAACCTTAATGAAATTCTTGCACACGCTGCTGAACATGCTACTACATCCCATCCGCAAACTGGATTTAATAAAATTTTATTCTACCAATATTAAACATGTCGTGTGTGAAAAAAAGAAGAGCTAGATGGGAATGGCAACAGCACAGATTACCATAACTTAAAATCAGATTTAAAGAGTGCACTAAATGACTCCAAGAGTTACTTGCAGTTGAAAAAACTGCATCTCTTAAAAATTATCTGGAAGGTCTTGATGTCACACCAGCATCTAATTACTCTTTGTGGCATGCTGCTAGAAAGCTGAAAACTACCGTTGAGTTTAAACCACCTCTGCGCACATCCACCGGGGGTTGGGCAAGAAACGATACTGGAAAAGGTAACATATTTGCTAATCACTTAAAATACGTATTTACCCCAAACACATGTACTGGTGTTGCTGATTTGCCGAGTGTAGTTGTGTTGTGTTTTAAATTTAAATACGGACTTTTCTTGAATATATTAAAAGGATTTATTTAAAAAAAGGCTTTGTTACTAAAAAATAGTATATTTTTTTAATTTACAATTTTAAACCTGGAGGGTCCCGTGGGAATCGCAGGTATGCGCCTTGCGTTATCTGCATTTCTGTCAGTTTTCTTGCTTCTGGGTATTGTCACACTGTTGCACTTATCTTTATGGTATACAAGAAATTCTAACAATAATTTTTTAGTGTTTTTTTTTTCAAATACTTACAAACATTTTTTACCTTTACATATACATATATTTTTTTTAATTTAATATTCACTTAATTACTAAATATTTGACCATACTGAAATACACCTATAGATTTTTAATGTATTAATTTTTCTTAAAGATTCATTATTATTTCGCCTTTACAATTTAATTAGTTGGCAACGATTTTTTTTTCGAAATAATTATTGTTTGTCATTGTTATTATTTTGTTTTTTAATCTAAAATTACTGAATTTAAATGGTCATCAAATTTAAAGTATGTCAACATAAAGTTGTTGAACTTAAAATTAATAAAAATAAAAACATGATAACTGGTGTGCATATACACGGCTGTAGAACAAATAAATACGTCATCAGCACTTTGATACTTCAGGTTGTTGACGCACGTATTCACTAACTCATACCGTACAATGCATAACTGACCTAGCTTAACTTTCCTCAAGCTCGTATTGCAGTTAAAAAAAGTTCTTTATTTTTGTATCATTTCCCTTTTGACAACAATTTTATTCAATTGCAATTACGTATTGTATTTTATATTCTATGTTTAATTTCCTTTTCTTTTTTTATTATTTAAAGAAACGTTTAAGTAAGCACAATTGTGTTTTTTGTTTGTTTTAAAGTACCGGGAAATTAATTCGTTACTGTTGTTAAACAATTTTCTACATTTGAAGTAAAATTTATATAAAAAAGTAAAATAATTAAAGTTCAATGCTCCCCTTTATAAAATTTATAACTAAATAGCTTGGATCGTAACTGGATGATCAATTATCCTTATATTAAATGCTGTTCCTTGTAGGGTTTTACTAAATTCTTATATTAGACCTTTTCACACCTTTTTGCTCTCAATTTTATGTTTACACGTGTTGGTATATCTACAATTTCATATGGTTCTAACCTATTCCCCTTTTGATCGATGTTAAGGTTTCACCCACAAAAATCCCTGGTAAAATTTCTTGTTTATTTACTATTATTTTTCCCGTAGCCTTGGTTACTACTACTGATACAACTCCCTGGGAACGTCCTTTTATAGAAAAATTTTCGGATATATATAATGGAGGAGTTTCTGAAACAAGTGGCAAGGAAACTATTTCTCTCTGGTTTTCAAAAAATTTTATGTTTTTGTTTATTGTGTCGGTAACCGAGCTATTCCACATCATATCTCGGCCCAGCAAACCATCTGCTGGCAAAATTGTGCCCTTTGGTACTATGTGCACTTTAAAACTTAGTTTGTCCACGTATTTATGGTTCACAGTTATAGTTCCTTTGGTACTCATGTTTCCTCCAAAGGCTCCTGACAAGGTTTTCTTCTCATTTTCATTAACTTTTATGCACGATGTCAAGGCTTCTTCCTTTACTAGTGTAGTATCAGCGCCTGAGTCTACCAACAGTAGTAATTTTTCCTCTTTTGCCTCTCTACAAGGAAAGCTTATATACGCATCGTTTATCTCACAACTTTCATTGCTACTAACATCACTCTCCAGTCTCAGTTCATTTTTGTACTCTGAGTGGTTGATTTGATGTTCTGCGACGTTTCCGTCCTTAATTATCCTATTATTTATATCATTACATGTCATCATTGCCATATTATTCAGGGGTTTTCTTACTAAATCTGTGCGTCTTGCACCAGATATTAATTCGATGTTATCCTTGTCTTCCTGTTTCTGATTATCCTGCTCCTCTGTCAAGTGTATATTGTTAATATCTATATTTGTGATATTAAAAGCTTTATCTTCTTCATAGTTAGTTCTTACGTGGTGTGTTTTATTCTCATTTTCTTCAATAGTAATTTCTCTAAATTTTTTGGCATTCCGGTCCATTAATCTTGGCCGGGCCGATTCTCGTTTCCCGAATTATTGCTGTTGTAATTATATCTGCTTCTGTTTACATCATTTTTGCCTCTATTGATGCCATTTCTATTATCGCTATTTATACTCCGTCTGTTTCTTGGGCAATTAGTAGAAATGTGACCCTGTTGATTGCATCTAAAACAGCGACGCTCCTCGTTGTTGTTATACCTAGTTTCACTTTTATTTTGAGTTTTCGAGCTTGTGAAATTTTGCCTATTTATTCCATAGTCTGGAGGTTTTATATTCCTTCTTGCATTCGTTATTCCCCTGTCGTCTGCTTTGATTATAGCACATATTGTTTCCTTGGTTATAGCATTCGTCTATCATAGGGCTCCAGTATTTTGAGTTTTCTCGTGAATTACTGTTTGGCATTGAATGGTTACAGGTCTTCTGATGCATGGATAGTTGTCGGACTTATTTTATCAACTGCTGGACCGTATCATATAAAGGTTCCTCGGTATGTATTGTCATGATATTTGAAGGTTTCATATTAGAACCAAAGAGATTTTGAGCATGCTTGGTGATTTTCAGCAGGGCGGATAGCTTTTCGTTTTCGTGTCCGATGAATTTTGACATCAATCTAGGATCTCGTAAGCCTCTTATGTAACTCCTTACTGCGGATTGGTTCCAATGATCTATCATAGATTTTCGATGGGAAACTTCTTGCCATCGTGCTGCAATTAGTTCTGTGGCATCTGTAAGTAGTCTTTCTAGTCTCTCTCCAAATTCATATGCTGTCTCCGTTGGACCTTGCTTACTACTAAAAACTAGTTCTTGTATTTCTGTTAGAGTTTTGCCTTTTACAAATTTTTCTCTAATAGCCTGACATAAGGCTTCTATTGTTGTGAACTCTTTATTGTGCAAATATGAGTAAGCATTTCCAAATAATCTGGTTTTGATGCATTTGATTATGTCGATCACATTACCTGGTTCTTCTAGTTTATCCTTTGCTATCATACATCCTTCAATAAACTTCTTGGCTTCCTTTGTCAGTTCTGGCCCATCAGTTCCGTAGAAAATTGGTACCACATGGGATATGGTTTTCAAGAGTTCGGTAAAAGTTGTCATGTTGTTACTACTTGTTGTGGTGTTAATTGTAATCACTTTCCTCGTTTTTCCTCTATCACCTTTCTATTTTCGATGACTTGCTAAAACTGATCAGGAGTCAAGTTAGAGTTAACGCGCTGCGCGAAGTCTTTAAATGCTTGTGTCTTCTGTTCGCTGTCTTGAATCTGTTGTTCAGCTTCTTCAATGGTTTTTCTTAAGCTTTCGTTCTGCTGCTTCAAAATCCGGTTAACGTGTAAATATTCTTCTATTTCCTTAGATATAGCTGGATTTTGTTGATGTTCATGTAGCACTTGTAGTTCTTCCAATAAAATATCTATCTTTTCAAATTCGGTTATGTTTCCCTGGCTCCTCACTTTATGCTTTACTAATTCTATATACTCTTTGGTATTGTTAGGGTACTTTATGAGATTCCACACTCGTTTAGAAATTTCCCTGGTCTCCTCTTGTGTCTTTTGTAATTTTTTTTTCAAATCCTCCATATAGCTCAAGCAAAATTTCCTAAATCCACTTTTATTTTCAATGTTCACTTTCACAAACAAACTTTCCTTCTATTTAAATACTGCCAATCATTTTGCACTTTTCACTATGCATTTATCTAGTTTAATTTACTAATTCAACACTTATATAAATATTTTTACCATTTGTGTTGGTCCCATTTGTCTCGAGCAAATGTTTGATCGTCGTTGAGTTTACCACCAAAGTCTGCGTAACTTAAGGCAGCTAAAATAGCTCATTAAAACCTTGCGTTGTGTAGTAAATGTTGGTATACAGAACAACGTATCCTTTTAACAATTTAATTCAGTATATTAAAATTAAATTGAGCTAAAATAGCTTTCCAATATCAATATACTTCCTTCAAACTGCCAAAAGGTATCAAACTGTACTCTTGCTAATACCGGCTGCGCCAAAATGTTGTGTTTGTAAATTTAAATACGGATTTTTCTTGAATATATTAAAAGGATTTATTTAAAAAGGGCTTTGTTACTAAAAACTAGTATCTTATTTTAATTTACAATTTTAAACCTGGAGGTTCCCGTGGGAATCGCAGGTATGACTCTAACTTTTGACTGCTAAATACAAGACACTATTACAACTTCTTAATACAACTCCTAAACACAACTCTCTATTACAACGGCCAAAATACAACTCCTAATTACAACTCAAATGTTGCTTTCTTAAATCGAACTATTTATACAAAACTTAATCATACTTAAATATATTTCAACATTAATATTATGCTTAACAGTTATTATTATTATGCTAACTTGCTAACCTATTTCCTTAATGTTATTTAGCTTTTGACCCAATTACGAAATATTGCTATTGCACAATTTGTCAACGCAAAGAATTTAGCAAACAACCAAGTGAATGAACTGGTTGCTGCTGCGTTAACAAAGTTGTGCAATGTACGGGTACGAGGGTTGATCAATTCTGATTCACAACAGTTGCTCTATCCCCGCGACACATAAGGTAACAAGATGCTGATGAACTTGCCTCATATTATTATTTATTTATAACAATAACCAACCGAGCCCATAGGGCCATATATAGTTGGTGGACTACAATAATAGCATAAGAATAATTATACATTTAGGCAACAAATAAACTAGACACAAAATTTGCAAAAAGAAAAAAATAATAATAATGTGTAGTTATAAAATTATTAGATGAGACTACTACTTATAAATTGGAAGATATATTGCGCATGAAATTAAATATATGTATTCAGAATCTAGATCAGTTCAATTGTGAAAAGTGTTCAACAAGCTTACCTTTGAATGAATTACGAGTAAGATGGAATGCTCTTAAGGATCGTGGCAATGAGTTCCAACATTTGGCGACTCGTACAGTAAATGATCTTTCATAAATAAGACGATTTCTAATGGGGAATAGAATATGTGGCCTTTTATCACTTTGCAAAAATGTAAAAAGTCTACGGACATAGTCTGGACAGTCTGTGAGCATAACATTATAGAAGAAAAGTAGTGATCTAATTTGTATGAAGTTTTTAAAACTACATCCCAAAAAATCATTAACATACATTGAAACATGATCGTTAATTCTTAGTTGGTATATAAAGCCTATTATTCTGTTAAAGAGTAGGGCACATCTATTTAAATTTTCAGCGCTACAGCCAGAATATATCTCAACACAATACAATAGATTAGACATCAATAAGGAGTGAGCTATGCTCTTTCTAATATGTAATTTATTTATTTATTTATTTATAATAAAAGTGTCTATGGAGTAATATCCTTACAGACCAACAAAAAGTTACAATTAATTAAAAAAATTTTACATAATAAAAACTAATTATTAACATTTAAGAACAAAATAATGTTACGTTTTATAATATTAACGTTTATAGAATAATCAATGAAAACATAATAATCATTAAAGTTTCTGCATAATCTCCTCAAAGGGTTAGCGTTCTCATACTTCGTCTGATGACATTTGAGATACAGGGGTGTAAAGTTCCTTGTTGTTCTAGCCGGAATATTGAAATTGATTTTAGTTAACAGAAATTCTGAACAGACAGATCCATTTAACAGATTTACTACGAATATCACATTAAGCATTAATCTTCTACTTTCCAGAGTCGGTAAGTTAATAGTAGAGAGTCTTGCAGAATAAGGTAGAACATTGCAATTTGGGTTCCAAGGTCCCAGATAATGGATCCGTATTCAAGGATAGACCTTACTAATGATGTGAATAATTGTTTAGTAATCATGCGATCAGTAAATTCTTTAGCCCAACGCTTAATATATGCTAGTACACCACGAGCCTTGTTAGTCGTCATGATGATATGATTATTGAAATTTAATTTTGAATCAAGGAGAACACCTAAATCCAAAAATTCAGCAACGGTTTCGAGCTGATATCCTCCAAGCGAAAAAAGGCACTCAGAAATAAAGCATCGTGAAAACCTCATATGCTTGCACTTTTTCAGGTTGAGAGACATCATGTTGACTTTGCACCAATCAAAAAAACTATCTAAGTCGCGTTGTAAGAAAATCCTATCGGAGATATTGTTATAACTTAGAAAAATTTTCACATCATCGGCATACATTAAAACATTACTATATGTTATTATACTCGGCAAGTCATTCAAAAAAATGGAAAATAAAATTGGTCCCAAGTGACTCCCTTGGGGGACACCAGATTTAACAATGAAGTTCTTAGAGGTGACGTTATTGAAAATAACACACTGCTTTCTGCCTATTAGATACGATTTTATCCAATTCAATGCATTAGTTGACCATCCAATATGGTGAAGTTTCAATAATAATAAAGAATGATTTACTTTATCAAAAGCCTTGCTGAAATCGGTGTAAATGACATCGGTCTGTTGCTTATTGTTAAAACCTTCATGAATTAGGGTTGTAAGTTGTAAAAGATTTGTTGTTGTTGAGCAGCCTTTTCTGAAACCATGTTGATGAGCAGATAAATACGATGATATTTGACGACTAATGTTGTCCGTAATACACTTTTCGAAAAGTTTAGGAATTGCACTAAGCTTAGCAATACCTCTGTAGTTTGCAATGTTTGATTTATTACCACATTTAAAAAGCGGAATAATATACGAATCTTTCCAAGCTTTAGGAAAATAACCTTGTTCAATCGATAAATTAAATAATATTTCCAACGGAGTAGAAAGTGCGTTTGCACTATGCTTTAAAACACAGCTCGGTATACCATCAGGTCCACTCTAATATGACGATTTTATGTTTTTTATGGCAGATAAGATTTGTGATGTAGTTATTGATGAAATTTGTATTGGTTGACTTTCAACAAGTGGGTACGGATATGAGGTAAGTGTATACTTGTTGTCCGAATATGTACTTGAGAAAAAGTTTGCAAATAAGTTACTCATGTTTAAACTATCGCTGGATTCGCAATTTTCGTATTTTAATACATTGGGGTAACCAGAAGATTTCCGTTTAGAATTTACGAATTTATAAAACGATTTTGGATCGCGTTTCAAATTGTATTTAATGTTGTTTATATAATTTTTATACAGAAGGGTATTCACTGAATTATATTTAGATCTTGAAACAGCGTATTTAACAAATCAGATAGGATACCAGATTTTTTATATCTTTTAAAACATTTATTTTTTCTATTCTTTAAAACAGATAACTGCTTGGAATTCCATGGCGGACCAGTTTTAACAAAAACTTTTTCTTTCGGCACACATTCATCAAAGTAATTAAAAATAGTGTTGTGGAATGCTTGTATCTTAGAGTCGAAACTCGATGGAGAGTTGATCAAACTACATAACATATTCAACCAATTAGTATTTAATTATCTAAAGTTTAGCTCATCGTAGTTAGCTTTTTTAAAACAAAAGACTTTATCGTTTTGCATTACTTTCTTTGACTGAGAGCATGGAATGTTAATATTAATTTCCAGTGCGGGGTGATAGCGATCTTCAGGTATGACAATTGGTACAGTACGGGTTAATGTACATTCTATGGCAGGTATAAATTCATTGCATATAGTCTTCTTAAGGTGAAGTTTATTTTAGAAAATAGTCCACTAATGTGGTGTCCGAAACTAAGAGTGTTGTCTTATAAAACACCAAGACATTTCATTCGATCGACAAAATCAATAGGTCGGCCATCGATCATGATAGACAGGTTAAACGTAGCACTAGATGGTTTAAAAATCATCGCTTTGGTCTTAGAAGAATTTATACTAAGTTTGCTGTTACTCATCCAACTTGAAACATTGGACATTAAGGTGTTAATATCATATTCAAAAACATCTATAAGCTGCGTATGACCCTTGAATAATAGTTGTATATCGTCGGCAAAAACGAAGGCTTCACATTCAAAGCCGTTAAGTAAAGCAAAGAAATCATTCATATATATCATAAATAATAAAGGGCCAATAAAAGAGCCCTGCGGCACACCACCTCGAATTAAGGTTACTGCATTGAACATATTGTGAGCGACCTGATAAATAAGAATATAATAATCTACAAGCGGATATAGAGAAATCGAAATATGTGCAAAGTTTGTTGATTAAAATAGCATGACCAACCTTATCAAAAGCCTTTGATAGGTCTAAGGAAAGTAAAACAGCTACATCGTCCTTATCAATAATTATTCTAATGGAATCGGAGAGACCAATTAAAAGAGAAGTTGTGCTATATCCTTCGCGAAAGCCTGACTGATACGGGTTTAGCAAAAAATTTGGGTTTAAGAATTGCAAGATTTGATCTTTTATAACATGTTCAAAGATCTTGGACAAAACTGGAACAAGTGTTATTGGTCTAAATTCACTTTCTGAATTTTTTTTCCTAATAGGTATAACTTTTGAAATTTTCCAATCCATGGGGAATTGAGAACTAGTGATAATATTGTTAAACAAAATTAAGAGTTGTTGATTTATGAGTGGAAAAATTATCCTAACAAATTTGAGAGGCACGTCATCATGGCCTGCGGCATTGGACTTAATTTTAGACAGTGCATTACATAAGTCTTCGAGTACAATTATTCAAAACGAGAAACGATTGCTAGGAAAGCTAATGTCAAAAGGATTAAAAGAATCAACAGTTCTACAGCTCGAAAATTCTGCATTCAGTGCATCGGGAGAGAGATTTTCTTCCGGTATTGTGTCATACAGGCCATTCTGCCGAAGTACTCTCCACATACCTTTGGTATCAAGATTCCGGAAGATGTTACTGCGTGCTTTACTCTTCACATTGCGGATAACAGATTTAGATTTGTTACGAGCTCTGCAGTAGCATCTCCAGTTTACAGGTGAAGGGTTTCGTAAATACTCCATGAAAGCAAGATCCCGAAGCGAGAGGTGATATTTAATTAGCGGGGTGTTAACCAATTATCACTAGACGGTGAGATCATGACCTTTCTAGTTGGTACTAGAAAGTGCAAATGACGTACACATGACATGAGAGATGACAGTTGAGAATTAACATCATGGTCAGTATAGAAGCTAGAAAAATCGTATTGTAGAAAATGGTGTTGTAGAGAGGAGACGTTAATGTTGTTATAATCCTTGAATTCAATAAAGTGACTATTCGGCCTTGTAGCGTACGTAATGCTCATAAAGATGAAGGAGTGGTGGGAAATGGCAGGACACTGCATTTGGTCGGACATATGAACCGATAGATCAGGACTCAATAAGAAATAGTCCAAAAGAGTAGAGGAGCCAGAGGTTACATAGTGGGTGGGTAGATTATTGTGACGATAGGACAAACCCAAACGCCGACATGTAGACAGTAGAATATCAGAGTTCTCAATATTAAACAAATTAAGATTAAAGTCGCCCATAATTACAATATCCTTGTATCTCACCAGTAAATCACCTAACCGATTTTCCATAACATCAATATTACCACGGGGGAGGTATACAACACCTAAGAGCAACTTAAAGTTAGCATAAATGATTTCTATGAATAGAGATTCGAAAACTCCAAAATCAGTCGATTTAAAGACTACCCTGCCTTTATATTTATTGGACACATAAATACCAACACCACCACCTCGTCGTCCAGTTTGATTGCCTTCATTTGAAACTGAATTTTCCCTCCCTGGTCTATCGCATCTGTAAAAAGTATAGCCTGGCACGGAGTCAGTACTAGAAGATATGTGTGGTTTGAGCCACGTCTCACTAACACCAACGACATCAAGAAGGCATCCATTTAAAATATTACGTATTTCATCCAGTTTAGTAGACCTAGAAGACATGCTGAAACTCTGACAGTTGAAATGACCTATATTAAAAGCATTGGAACGATTATATAATCTAGAGCGCAAGTAATTGTTATCATGTGACACTGGTCCAAAGTTGAAGCCAGATGACATAATAAAATATAAAAAAGAAAAAAAGTATTTCTATATAAAAAATTAAAAATAAAAATAATAAAAAATTTAAGTATAAAAAAATTGTATATGCATAAAAATAAAAAAATATATAAATATTAGTAATTATATATAGAAAAAATAAATAAAATAAAAGGAACTAGAGGAGTAAGCAGTTGGTTGAATCGTGAGCAAATTCCAAAAAAATCATTTGATAGACAGCTGATGAATTAGAAGCATGAAAACAAATATTATACGGCAGCATCCGCGAATAGCGTCTCACACTCATAAATATCCTTCGAAACTGATGACCCATCCATAAGATAAATTGTGACTTTTGGCTTGTCGGCATTGTAAATTTTAAATTTTTTTATTTTCTTTTTCTTCAGCAGTTGTTTACACATGAAGCTCATTTTGGCTTCCATAGGCGCGTAGTGATCATTGAGAAAAACTCTAGAGTGAACATCACCATTGATAATATCGCTAAGCTTCAGTGTTCTTGTCTTATGATATTCTGCCATTAACGTGTCACGTATACGAACACATTTAAACTTTACCAAAACCGATTTACTTTTATTCATAAAACAGACGTGCTGGATATCGTTTTCGTGAATTGCTATACCATAAATATTGCACAAGTTCACAACAACATATTCGAGATTCGGTGTTGCAGCAGGTAAACCATTAATCACTATATCGGTCCTGTTTGCTCTATGGTAAACAACATTGATTGCTTCATCTTGCTTTTTGATTTTTTTTTTCCATTGTGGTATCCATTTGTAGAGCTCGTGTTTGGCAGCTTGCTAAGTCGTTTTCAATTTTTTCAAGTCTAGTTACAAACTCAGCACGAAGGTTGCTTATCCATCTTTCGATCAGCTTTTCACTCTCCATCCGCTGCAACTCCAGCTGATTCGATATAGCATCGAGCTTGGCATGCAACTGGTTCATATGCAGAACTATGTCTTTGATGTTTGTAGGTAATTCGCGACACTTGTCGCATTTGAAAAAAATTCCAGTTTGCTTGGACATGGAAGCGCAAAAAACTTCAGACATGTCTACACAGCGCAGGTGAAACCATTGAAGACACATGTCGCATTGTACACTACCTCCTTTGCCAATATCTTTATTACATGCACCACAAGCATCTTTTTTGCCGGTCATTGTTGAAAAACAAAATTATATTATTATATATAAAGCAAAACAAGAAAACCACAAATGGCGGCAAAAGTAAGTAACAATAACAATACAATAGACAGCAGTCAGTAGCAGCAGCAGTGATAGAAAATCCAAGCGGTATCCAAATGTAAGGTGTAATTTCATAAAATATCAGGATATACAATGTAATTATGGCAGATCAAGCACAAAAAATATTTATTCACAGATTTAATTAAATTAAAATAACAAAAAATTCAGCAACTGAGATAAAAATAATTCTACTTAGCCATAGAGTTGCCAGATATTGCAATAAGAATTCTGCTATTTATTTTTAATGCCATTTTACATAACTGGAAACTTGCCAAGATTAAAATGATTCCGAAGCCGGGCAAAGATCTTACCAAGGCTGAGTCATATAAGCCTATAAGCTTACTATCAACAATCTCAAAACTTTTTGAAAAGCTGCTCATGACTAAATTGTCCACAATTTTAGCTGATAATGGGTGCATCCCGGACCATTAATTTGGCCTTAGAAGTCAGCATAGCACTATTGATCAAACGCATAGATTGGTTCAAGTTATAAGGAAGACTTTTGAAGAAAAGAAGTATTGTTCTGCCTTTTTTATTGATGTTTCTCAGGCATTTGACAAAGTATGGCACGATGGCCTATTTTTAAAATTGAAGATATATTTGCCAATAAATATAGAAAAACTTTTGGAAAGTTATATTGTTGATAGGAAGTTTACTGTTGTGGAAGGAGACTTCATGAGTGTGCCCGAATCTGTATCTTCTGGTGTGCCACAGGGTAGTATTCTGGGGCCAGTCTTGTATCTAATATATACTTGTGATATGCCTGTGAGCAATAACATACACTCTTCTACATTTGCCGATAATACAGCCTGTTTGAGTATTCACAAAAACCCTGATGAGGCATCCCGGAATCTCCAAGCACACATTACCCAGCTTGAAATATGGTTGAACTTATGGAGAATTAAAGTAAATGAACAAAAGTGTGTTCATATAACGTTTACCATAAGAAAAGATACCTGTTCCCCCATTCGAATCAACAATCAAAATATTCCTCAACATCCTCAAGTGAAATACCTTGGCATACACCTTGATCGAAGGCTTACATAGCAACATCATATTGACTCTAAACTAATTCAAATGAATCTTAAGTTAACTCAAATACATTGATTGATTGGCAGAAATTCAACACTCACTCTAGACTGCAAACTTTTGATATACAAGTCGCTTTCGAAGCCAATATGATGCTACGGAATTCAGCTATGGGGCACAGCTTCAGCTTCAAATGTGGATAGAATCCAACGACGGCAAAATAAAATTTTACGGTTAATAACATCGGCCCCATGGTACATCAAAAATTCATATATACATCGTGATTTAAATATGCCACTGGTGACTGAAGAAATCGCAAAATACGCACGCAAATATTTAACAAAACTCGAGTCACATCCTAATCCGCTTGTTCGTAATATCTTGAACTTTACTGGACACATCCGCTTAAAAAAGAGGGGCACAAGGGCCGTAATACTCAGTACCCCAAATGATACTTCTTGAAAATAATTTTTGTGCTTAATACGAAATTTATGTGTTATTAATTACTATCACTAAGTTTATGTCCGATACTGGTCGGGCCTAATAATTACATTTAGATTTAAGATTTGAATACTTATTGTTAGTTCATATTTGAAGATACAATAAATAAACATATGTATGTACAAAAAAAAAGTTCAATTTCCTAGGTTTAAAGAGTTTGAGGAGATAAATAAAATATATGGTTTGTGAGATAAGCATGATTTGATATCCGTCCGTCGATGTACTTAGTTAATTATGTAGGTACGCATTAATTATGTAGGTACGAAGGCTTGTATGTAGGTTTTTGTTTTAATTTTGAATTTAATGTTTTTTTGGTTTGTTAAGCGGTTGCAGCAGGTTTATGATTTTAGAGTATAAGTGCGTGTGTGCATAGAGAAAATGTTGCTTTAGTTTTTTTGTTATACTCTTTTATTTGTACATAGTTCTTTCGTTTCTTAAGCGGTTGCAGTAGGTTTATGATTTTAGATTGTGTGTGCGTGTATGCATAGAGAAAATGTTGCTTTAGTTTTTTCTTTTTAGCTTGTGGGAAATCTATGAATGTTATTTGCTGTTGGTTTTATTTAGTTTGATTTTCCTATTTCCTATGTAGAGATGAATAAAATATGTAATTTATGAGCAATGAACTTACTTGAAGATTGGATAAATTGAAGTGTAAGATATTTAGGATTGTCAAAGGGAACTAAAGATGCGTGATCATGGGAGCCAACGTTCCCATGATCACGCATCATGCTCATGCATGTGTGTGTATGTTTTTACAATAACTTGGGCGTTGGCAGATGGGTAAGTAGTCATATATGTATATAAAAAAGCGAGTGTGTAATACCGAGTACACATCTGGCATTTGATGTGTTCTAATAATTTTTTAAAATGTGTGAAACGCTTTTCACATTATGTTTTTGTAGGGAAGGCAATACCACACAACAAAAAATAAATAAAAAATCGGAAATCATAAACGTTACCACTAGTGCACACTAGGAATGGGCAAATGAAGAAAATGTATCGATATATATCGTATCGATGTTTTTGAACAGTATCGATATATATTTTTTGAAAACATCGATATTTCGATATATCGATATTTTTTGCATTAATTTCGAATGCACAATTACTTTAAGAAATTTAATACAAAAGAACTATTTATGTTAAGTAATACCCCTGCAGGAAATGGAACTGACACAAGACTAGTCACGTGACCTATCCCCAAGTGATAGGGACCAGTTCGAGTTCTAACACTTCCTATGAAGTGGACCAGTCACTTTTCAATGGGGATGGCCTAGGATGGGGTTAATTGATACTTTGTATGAACCTTGTGACTCATCACTGAACTATCTTATAGGGACCTATTCCGTGTAAAATATAAATTATATATAAATGTCATTCCGACATTTATGTAACTGTAAAAACGCAATCTTGAACTTTTTGTTATTATTTTTATTTTTCAGTAAAAAAAAATTTATATTCAAACTATCAACCTACGGCATGGCAGGCTTGCACACTACCTACCCGATCATACGTACCAGCAGTTAAGCTTAGGTTGATATCTAGGCATAGTTACGAGACTTGTTCCAGAGTGACTTGGCAGTCTATTTATATTGATTCATTGTTTAACTTTCAGAGTGAACAGATGTCCCAGCGAAGTCTTTCTTATATACATATACTCAACCAAAAAAAAAAATATTCGTAATACATAATTCATGCCCCAGCGGAGTGTTTCTTATATAGACATATTCAACACAAAAAAATATTCGTAGTACATATATTATATAATATTCGTAATAGTATCTTACATATTGAACTATGGATGAAGTTATGGAAGTGAACGAACAAAATTGTGTTCAGGTAACATTTACCCTATGAAGAGAGATAGAGCGAGAGAGAGAGTTGTTCCTCAACATTCACAAGTGAAAAAATACCTTGGTATACACCTTGATCGACGGCTTACAATTCAAATTTGTGCTTGTATAGATTTATAATCCTTACACAAACTTTGAGCTTAAACAGAGCTGTATTAGTGTCTGTTAAGATATAATTAATTTCGAAAAGACCTTTGCAATAAATGAGGCAACCGAGACGGAAAAAGTAATGCAAATTTATTGACAAGGTGCTCCTCCTCCTCTTTTATTATTACCCATGAACATATTTCTCAATTTAAACTAGATATTCGACCCTGTTCTGTAAACCGATCGATTTGAAACCGCACGATTTTAGAAAATTAACTCCGACAATATAAATATTTTATTAGATTTTTTTATTATATAGATTCCCAAATATCATATTGGAAAGAAAATTATTTTCTGTATGAATTTAAACACGTCTGCAGGACCATTATTAATTTTTTGAAAACGAGAAATTTACTAGAGATCGACCGAAGCCGAAGCCGAATGTTTTAAATTTTAAAAATGATACTTGTTTTATATGAATTAAGAAAAAAGTTTCAATTTTTGAGATCACTGAAATAGCTGTAATATCTATTGGATACATAACAAGAAAAATAAAACTATTTTACAATTTCTAGATTGCTTTTTCATATGATCACTCACAAGAACGTCCAAGTAAAAGAAAATAGAAAGCAACTGGGTTGTATTTCAAAGCAACCCTTTCAAAACGTTAAACACAATAGAAACTGTCGGCGAGCAACGACCAAACATAATGCTATTTTTCAAGCTTGGAATGAAAAATATTCGGCTTCGGCTAATCGGCCGATTTTTGCCGTAGGCCGAATGTTGGCCGATTACCAATTTTTGGCCGAAGGCCGAAGCCGAAGCCGATTAATCGGTCGAACTCTAAAATTTACTCGGATTCGATTTACAGAACAGGGCCGATTGCCGAGTTTTTAACTTGGGATTTTCTGAGTCAATTGTGGCGGATAATATTGGTCATTGATTCATGTCCAAGTGGTCCTCTAAAAACGTGCATATTCAGAATATCTTGAAGTTCGAGTTTTTAGGAGTTCTTCAAAAAACTTTAAATTTGCCCTACATACATGTATTAACATTTTCTCATGTTAGAAACTGTGAAAACTGTGTCTCTTAAGTACATACCGCTTTTTCATATTTATTTTTAAATTCCGCTTTTTGAGTATATATTCTTCAAAATCCCGCTTTTTGCCACATCTGGCCACGTTAGCTATGGGGCACTGCATCAGCTTCCAATGTAGACAAAATCCAACGAAAAAAATATATATTTATACTATTTGATAGGTCCTGGATTCAGCCACATCAAACATGTTCAGTGCAGTTTACTAAAGGGTGTTTTTT
This sequence comes from Tachina lurida, assembly GCA_944452675.1. Lineage (NCBI taxonomy): Eukaryota > Metazoa > Arthropoda > Insecta > Diptera > Tachinidae > Tachina > Tachina lurida. The sequence continues at coordinate 50,180,095 of OX101755.1, read as the reverse complement.
TTAGAGGTATAGAACTTCGAATTGAAATAAAACACAAGAAAATCGTTTTAATGTCCATCAATTTGGCTTTATTGGAAGGATAATTTTATGCCATTAATGTTTAAATATGATTTCGGGCATGTGGCCGCCGCGGCTGGCTCGAATAAAGCCAATTCTACAGGTCCAATTTTCAACCACTTTTTCGAGCATATGGGGCCGTATGTGGGCAATAACGCCACGAATGTTGGCTTCCAAGTCCCCTAACGTTTCTGGTTTGTTGGCGTAGACGAGCGACTTTACATATCCCCAAAGAAAATAATCCAATGGTGTCAAATCACACGATCTTGGTGTCCAATTGACAGGTCCATTCCGCGAAATTATGCGCTCATCGAATGTTTCCTTCAATAAATCGATTGTGACGTGCGCTGTGTGGCATGTAGCGCCGTCTTGTTGGAACCACAACTCATCCACATTCAAAATCTTCAAAATCTTCCATAAAGTTGATGGACAAAGCTCCAATTGCTGTGCACGGTGGCAAATCGATTCATTCGGGTCCTCTTCAACACTTTGCTCTACAGCGGCAATTGTTTCTTCGGTGCGCACTGTTCGACGTCTCTGCGGATGCGTATTATCACATAGAGTAAACGTAGTACGAAAACGATCCATGGTTAACCGAATTAATTGCTCTGATGGACGATTATGTCGACCATAAAATGGACGGAGCTTGCGGTAAACTTCGCGAACTGAACCATTATTTTCGAAATAAATTTGCACGATTTGCAAGCGTTGTTCTTTTGTCAACCTGTTCATGATGAAATGGCAAACCAAACTAAATATTGATCACTTGACAGCTGACAAAATGGCCGCCAGTTAAAAAAGTGATACCAACTTAAAGTTCTATACCTCAATAAAAAACACCCTTTACAATTTCCAATTCAAGAAAAAGGTGAATATGTAACCACTTACACGATATATCTTCTTTTCGCCATACACTACGCTCTACTTTTGTTAACACTCCCATTTTCTCAAGTCATAGGCTGAGTACGCCTGGTTTAATTGTCACCGAATTTTCTGCAGGGACGTAACCTACTGTAGCTCCTTAAGACTTCATTAGTCTTTACTTTCTGTTGCTGCTCTGTGCTGTGCCGTTCTGTTTCTAAATTTTAATAGTTACTTTTTCTGTAATAAATAATCAGCTGTTTCGGACCAGAATGGTCACAGTTTTCCACTAAAGTGATGAGTTTTGCAGCGTCCATTGTTATTAGAGTTTCTCATTTCCCAGGAAAGTGGGAACAACTTTTCGGTTTTTAATGTTTATAAACACATGTAAAAAAGATAATACAATTTCAGTTCCCGGACGTAATTGTTGTAAAGTTTTAGCTATAGTTCTACCATCGCATTCATAAAGTGAATAACGACATGCATCGAGGAATGTGTACGCAACATAACAGAATTAAGGAGAGAAAAACTAATGGCTTATAAGTATATGAATTTTATAAACCAAAAAGAGTCAGCTGATTCGTAACAGAATATATCCACACAATCCAAAAAGTCACCTGCCTTAGTTGGGTCACAGTTAAAAAACGGCTATAGCTCTTAAAAGTATCGAAACCCGATACTCGTAAATAAGAATCGATGTATCGATATATAGGTTTTTCAAATATCGTCGATATATATCGATATTTATTTTCTCAAATATCGATATTTCGATATATCGATATTTTTTTCCCTAGTGTACACTATTGCGATTGCACAAAATATCATAGTGTGCACGCGGCATTACTTTGTTTGTTTGTAGTATTTCGTTTAGGACATGGAAGGGTATTTATAGAAAGTAATTATGTATGCTGGTGAGATATCAATGTTTCTGTTTTTGTTGTTGTTCAAGTTTTAATTTTTTTTATTCATTCATTCTTTTCACTTATTATGTAAACAAATTGAAGTTTGTGATATTGAGGATTGTCAAAGATTGGTTGTTATTTTCACTGCTTGCTGACATTTGTCTATATTTATTGGCTCTTAAATTATCCAAATGACTTGATCGTAATTCGTATAAATTGAGAAGTTTTCTAATCTAGCAGCAAGTACAGCATTGTATCTAGCAAGTACATCATCGTATAAAATCTTAAAAAATATATATTATAAATACATTCTATAAATTATTAAAATGGATGCGGTATACAAATGCAATATCTGCAATAAGGTATACAAATTCCAAAAGTGTTTTTTTGGATCATATCCAAAATCATATAAATATAAATATCAGTAGTAGTGAACTCCCACTCCGGCCCCAATTAAACTTATGAAATTTTAAAATTTTAATTACCCAAATTTCAAAATTCTTGGAAATTTGTGAAATTTGATACCTACGAGGGTGGTTCAAGAAGTCCGTCAAATTTTTTGTTTACATAAGGAGTTTTTCTGTTTACATTGACTTTGAGTGAATGGGTGATTTTTTGTTTGTGGGGGTGGATTAAGAGGTTTCATAAGATTAAGATTTCATAAGTATATATGCCGAAGGGAAAATCATGAGATGATTTTTCTTTGTGAAAATTAATTTTTCCTAATGCTTACGGCAATGCATAATTATTTTTTCTAATGCCTACGGCAACGCACGATTATTTTTTTTCTAATGCCGAAGGCAATTCATGATTATTATTTTTTTCAAATACCGACGGCAAAACATGATTTTATTTTTTTCAAATGCCGACGGCAAAGCATGATTATTATTTTTTTTCAAATTCAGACGGCAAAACACGATTATTTTTTCTAATACCAAAGGCATAATTGCCAGTGTTCCCAGACTGTAGAAATTTGTTATCGTAATACTATATCACTAATATCAGAGAAAATAACTTTGATGACTACAAGCGATTCTGTGCGATTTCCTCACGCTAATAAATCGTTTATAAATAAAATAATGATAAAAATTAAAAAAAAAATCTGATAATAGACTTGCTGTGAGTTCTGAAGCTCTTAATAAAAATCAAAAATCTGATAATAGACTTTTTCTAACGGCAAAACCACACTTTCGTCAGCGATCAACTTCGCTTTGTCCAATGCCAACTAGTGAATCGTTGACATTATTGCCTAGTAATTCTACATTTAACTCAGCGTGGTCATCACTTAAACAAGTTGCGACTGAAGATAAGACCCAAGGTCCAAGTCGGAATGGACAGAAACATTACAATTTTAAAGCGCGGGCGAAGCCCAAATTCTACTAAAATTGCATCTGCTCCAAAGATGTCTATGGATAACAGCGCATCATCTATTAATCGCCAAAATCGTTTTTCAGTATTGCAAGTCAATGACGACAAGCCGGCTGCATCATCGCAAAAGTCTTTTAAGCCATCACCTATTTATCTGAGAGAAAAAAAATTCTAACGCGCTTCTAAAAAAACTACAGTCGACCATTGGTGAAAATACTTTTCACATCATTCCAATTAAACGAGGTAATATTGATGAAACTAAAATCCAAATATATGATGAAAAAGATTTCCGAAAAACTGTTAGCAAGTTTGAAAAAAATAAAACAAATTTTTACACATATCAACTGAAGAGTGCTAAAGGCCTACAAATAGTATTAAAGGGCATAGATTCATATGTTGAGCCCGAAGAAGTAAAATGTGCACTTATCGAACAAGGATTTAAGGTAAAAAATGTTACCAATATAATCAATAGAGAGAAGATTCCCCAGCCTCTATTTCGTGTTGAACTGGAGCCGAATGATATACAGTTAAAAAAAACGAGATGCACCCAATTTATAGTCTAAAATACCTTTTACACCGAAAAATCACAGTTGAAGAGCCACGTAAGCGTTCAGGTCCCGTACAGTGCCATAATTGGCAAGAATATGGCCACACAAAAACTTACTGCAAATTACCTACAGTTTGTGTTATCTGCGGTGAATTGCATGGTACTGCTAACTGTACCAAGCCAAAAGTACAAGCAGAAAAAAAATGCAGTAATTGTGGAGGTAATCACACCGCTAACTACAGAGGATGCCGTGTATATTCTTTCGTTAAACAGGCTATGGGTCATAAACCCAAATTGGCTCCAGTTCAATCAGGAAATGCTTACTCCGTCACTATTCCTCAAACTAGCCAACTAGTTACTTGACGTGTATCGTATGCCGATGCTGCTAAAACTAGTTCTATTCCCACACAAAATGTTCCACCGCCAAGTAATTCAACGAATGCAAACTCTAGCTTTAACTTTAGTCGTCTTGAAGCTACTATTGAGAATCTGGTGCTAACTATAAACAATTTTACAATAAATATGACTAGCATGATGCAAGAAATGCTGCGAATGCAGAATACTCTGCTTCAAGCATTAGTCAACAATCCATGAACACGTTAAAACTATGTTTCTGGAACGCAAACGGCATTCGCCAACATAAAAATGAACTTGAGCACTTCCTCACGGAAAAAAATATCGATATAATGTTGGTCTCTGAGACTCACTTGACTTCGAGAAGCTGCTTTAAAATAAATGGTTACACTCTATATGATTCAAAGGACCCGAGAGGGAGAGCATGTGGTGGATCAGCAATTCTAATTAAGCCAAGACCCAAGCACTATATCCTTGAGAACGTTAGTGAAGAATATATGCAAGCTACGAATATTTTCGTAGAAAATTTTTGTGAGAATTTCGTGATATCATCAATTTACTCACCTCCCAGATTTTCAGTTACCGAAGATCAGTATGAGAAGTTCTACAAATCGCTTGGATCTTGTTTCGTGGCAGCTGGTGACTACAATGCAAAACATACGTACTGGGGCTCGCGTCTTGTTATACCTAGAGGTAGAGCATTGTTTAGTACAATTTCAAAAATGGGCTTAGATGTCATTTCGAGTGGGGAGCCTACTTACTGGCCTACTGACGTAAGCAAAATTCCAGATATTATAGATTTTGGTGTCACGAAAAATATCCATTGGGACTCAATTCACGTAGAGCGCTCTCTAGATCTGTCCTCCGATCACTCTCCCACAATAGTTACAATTTTCAACCCACTAAAGAGTGACTTAACTAACTCATATGTAAAAACGATTAATAGGGTCAACTGGCTAGGATTTTAAAAATATATTAGTAGTCACTGCGTAGAAAACATTCAGCTAAGATCACCTGATGATATTGAATTTAATATTGCCAATCTTAACGAATATATTAAACAGGCTGCTGAACATGCCACTACTTCCTATCCGCAGACTGGCCTTAAAAGAATTTATTCTACGGAAATTGAACGTCTTGTATGTGAAAAAAGGAGAGCTAGAAGAGAATGGCAACAACACAGATCACTCCTAAATAAAATCAGACTTAAAGAATGTACTAAACGACTCAAAGAGCTGCTATCGTCGGAAAAGACTGCATTACTGGAAATGTATTTAGAAGGTCTTGATGTAACGTCAACATCTAATTACTCTTTATGGCGCGCTACTAGAAATCTTAAAAGACCCGTTGATCTTAAATCACCACTGCGTACTTCGACCGGAGGCTGGGCAAAAAGCGATAGTGAGAAAGGTAACTTATTTTCTGAGCATTTAAAATCTGTATTCACTCCCAATTCATGTACGGGTGCTGCCGGATTACCGAGTATAGTATCTCTACCCCCGCGACCCATAAAGTTTAAAATGCGCGATGTACAAAAACTAATTGCTGAACTTAATCCGAAGAAAGCTTCAGGTATTGACGGAATTAGTAACAATATGCTGACGAACTTGCCTCATATTGCAATAAGAATCCTGCTATATATTTTTAATACCATTTTGCGGATGCAGTATTTTCCACATAACTGGAAACTTGCCAAGATTAAAATGATTCCAAAGCCAGGCAAAGATCTTACCAAGGCTGAGTCATATAGGCCTATAAGCTTACTATCAACAATTTCAAAGCTTTTCGAAAAGCTGCTCATGACTAAGCTGTCCACAATTTTAGCTGATAGTGGGTGCATCCCGGACCATCAATTTGGCTTTAAAAGTCAGCATAGCACTATTGAGCAAACGCATAGATCGGTTCAAGTTGTAAGGAGGACATTTGAAGAAATAAAGTATTGCTCTGCCCTTTTTATTGATGTTTATCAGGCATTTGATATAGTATGGCACGAAGGCATAGTTTTAAAATTGAAGACATACCTACCAATAAACATACAAAAGCTTTTGGAAAGTTATATTGTTGATAAGAAATTTACCGTTGTGGAAGGAGACTTCATGAGTGTACCCGAGTCTATATCTTCTGGTGTGCCACAGGGTAGTATTCCGGGGCCAGTCTTATATCTAATATATACTTGTGATATGCCTGTGAGCAATAACATCCACACTTCTACATTTGCCGATGATACAGCCTGTTTGAGTATTCACAAAAACCCTGATGAGGCATCCCGCAATCTCCAAGCACACATTACACAGCTTGAAATATGGTTTAACTTATGGAGAATTAAAGTAAATGAACTAAAGTGTGTTCATATAACGTTTACCCTAAGAAAAGATACCTGTTCCCCCATTCGAATCAACAATCAAAATATTCCTCAACATTTTCAAGTGAAATACCTTGGAATACACCTTGATCGAAGGCTTACATGGAAATATCATATTGACTCTAAGTTAACCCAAATGAAACTTAAATTAACTCAAATATATTGGTTAATTGGCAGAAATTCAACCCTCAGCCTAGACTGCAAACTTTTGATATACAAGTCGCTATGGAATTCAGCTATGGAATTCAGCTATGGGGCACTGCTTCAGCTTCAAATATTGAGAAAATCCAACGAAGGCAAAACAAAATTTTACGGTTAATAACATCGGCTCCATGGTAAATTAAAAATTTAAATATACATCATGATTTAAATATACCACTAGTGAGTGAAGAAATTGCAAAATACGCAGGCAAATATTTAACAAAGCTCGAGCCACATCCTTATCCGCTTTCCCGTAATATTTTGAGCTTTACTGGACACATCCGCCTAAAAAAGAGGGACACAAGGGCTCTTATACTCAACACTCCAGATGGGACTGCTTAAAAATACTTCTTTTTTTTCTTTTTGATTATCACTACTTATGTATTATTTATAACTATCACTAAGTTTATGTCCGATACTGGTTGGGCCTAATAATTATATTTAAAATAAGATTTGATTACTTATTGTTAGTTCATTTTTGAAGATACAATAAATAAATATATATATGAAAAAAAAAATTTTTTATGGGTGAACTCTTCAATGCCCTACCCCGCAAAATATTCGTAAAAGACCTGTGCGTGCTTATATATATATTCTACCCCAGTAAATGCTACGCCCTTTCAGAAATAGTGATTCGTCCTACAGATGGCGCAATTTTTAGTTTTTTTGTGTTTTTGCACCGCAACTCAAGAACTACTGAACCAATTTTGATTAAACTTCATACACATGCTTTATAAGGCGTTTATAGTGTTTAGTTTGAAGTTCGTCCGACAGATGGCGCCATATTTAGTTTTTTTGTGTTTTTGCACCGTAACTCAAGAACTACTTCACCGATGTTGACAAAACCTTATATACACGCTCTATGGGGCGTGAGGAGTGTTTCTGTGTAGCTTGAAGCTCGTCCGAGAGATGGCGCCATATTTAGTTTTTTTTTGTGATTTTGCACCGTAACTTAAGAACTACTGCACCGATTTAGACCAAACTTTATATACATGCTCTATGGGGCGTGAGGAGCGTTTCTGTGTAGGTTGAAGTTCGTCCGGCAGATGGCGCAATATTTAGTTTATTCGTGGGCAAAATCTAATTTTCATATTGTACCACCAATGCCATATACAACACTAATGTTTGCTTAGGGCCAGCAACGCGGACCGGGGTCAGCTAGTGTATATATATAATATAAATAAACTTATATCTTTTTTTTACTATGATATTAATTAACTATACATTGGTTGATAAATAAGTAGCTAGAAGTCTTTTAAAAACATGCAGAGATGGCCAATTGACTACCGCCTATTACATGCCTATGTTAAAATAGTGAGTCGGCAATAAGGAAAAAAGTCACTTAATCAACCAGTTGTGGTTATTAAAAAACCAGTTTAAAGTTACTTACAAATGGGTTTGAGTTCCTATAGGGTTAATTTTCCAATTTTTGCTCATTCAATACATATATAATTACCCATGTGTGCTTTTTCTGTATTGAAAAAAAGTATATATATATAAAAATAAATAAATAAAAATTAAAATATACATACATATGTACATACAAATATACTTATTGCATTTAGTGCTTTTTTATAACCGCACACATAGTGCTTTTTTATAACCGCTCTGAAAAAGTTAGCATCACTGTTCGTGTGGCATTTTTAATGTATATTCACACATACATACTTATCATACGCGCGTATATGCATACATAAGCATACAAACTTACATACATTCGAAATCTTGTTTATTTTGTTTATTATTTATTTTCTTCTTATTTTTCCTTTTTATACTATTCATAACTTAATTAAATTTATTTATATAAAACTCACATCTATGTTTTTTTGGTTTGTTATTATTTGTTGAAAAACACACACATACGCATATACCTATTTTGTTTTGATACCTAGTTCAGATAAACTGGCGATAAACTGCGATAAAAGTTAGAGAAGATACCAATTTTACGTGCTTCGCAAGTAGATTCATATTAAATCTACTTGATTGGCTCTCATAATTTTGTATGGCGAAGCAAGTTGATTCGGTCATGATTGGGGTGTGAAGCATAAATAGAGAGCGAAGCACGTACCGTGTAAACATACTATAAGTTACCGCGAGTTCTCGTTGTGCCTTCATAGTGAACAGACGTAATAGCGGAATTTTTCTTACATACAAACTAAACAAAAAAAAATCATACCAAAAAATATTTGTAGTACATATTAACTTTGATAAATAAGCTTTTTTTTGCTTGTACCCTTGAGGAATACTCTATATGAGTACCTCAAAGGAAAAAACTGTGAAGTGAGTTCTAATGACAGAAATGCCTATTTTACTGTTAGTTCTGAAGCTCGTAGTGACAACAATAAAAAATCTGATGATAGACTTACTGTGAGTTCTGAAGCTCTTAATGAAAATAAAAAATCTGATGATGGACTTTTTCTAACGGCAAAACGACAGTCTTGTCAGCGATCAACTTCGCTTTGTCCAATGCCAACTAGTGAATCGTTGAAATTACAGTTGCTTAGTACTTCTATATTTAACTCAGCGATATCATCCGCTTCGGGCTCGGGTCATCACTTAACCAAGTTGTCACTGAAGATAAGAGTAGCCCAAACCCCAAGCTTTAAGTCGGAATGGACAATATTTATTTAGTCTGCTTCGTTTCAAATCTTTTCTTCAACTGACTTAATTTCAAAAACTAATATTTTAATTTTTAAAAGAAAATTAGAAATCAAACTAGATTAAATAAATACAAAGTATAAATATGAATATAATGTAACACCTCCTCTCAATTGTACACTTTCAATAAATTTCTAATTGAAATAAAACCCTTCTTATCCAATGCTTTGGTAAAGATGTCAGCAATTTGATTTTTTGTTGATACGTGTTCTAGTTTTAAATTTCCTCTCATTATGTGATCTCTCAAAAAATGATGCTTGATATCAATATCCTTTGTTCTTTTATACTCGTCATTCTTTGCCATAGCAATGCATCCCATGTTGTCGTCGTAAATTTTGATGGAATAATCTTTATTAACAACACCCATGTCTTCCAATATACCTTTAAGCCAAATACCTTCCGACATAGCAAGGCTTAAAGTGACGTACTAAGCTTCGGTTGAAGATGTGGCTAGAGTGGTTTGTTTCTTACTACACCATGCAATAGGGCAACCATATATTTTTAGGTATCTTAAAATTCTTTTTAATGCGGTGAAATGAACTTCGTTATAGCTCTCTTGATGTCTTCCCATGTAGCCAACTGAGAAACAAATATCTGGACGTACGCATAACATTAAATAAATGAGACTTCCCAACAACTCTCTATACGGTACATTGGAGCAGTCTTCTGAGCAACATGGAATATTAAATTTTTTTTTCCATTGGGGTTTCTATTGCATTGCAGTCAAGCATCCCAAATTTGTTTAGTATTTTCTCAATAGACGCTTCTTGACTCAAAAACATTTTACCATTCTGCTGGTCATATTCTATTCTGACTCCAAGGTAATATTTTAACAATCCGCAATCGGACATCTCATATGTAGATAGCAATTTCTGTTTTAAGAAACTAATTTCATCTTTGTTATGCCCGGCAAGTAAAATATCATCCACGTACAACAACAGATATGTCGTCTCTTTGACGTTATTTCGAATGTATAGGCAGTAGTCATGGTGGGATCTCCTGAAGCCTAAATTCAATAAGAATGAATTTAATTTCTTGTTCCAACACCTGGGACTTTGCTTTAGACCATACAATGACTTAAAAAGTTTTAAGACCATACCAGATTTTGTTCTTAACTCATCAGGAATCTCTAAATAAATATTTTCTTTTAATTCGCCGTGAAGGAATGCTGTCTTGACATCGAGATGGTAAAAGTTGAAGCCTTTTGTAACGCCAACAGCCAAAACCGTTCTCAGTGTGGTTTATTTTGCTACTGGTGAATACGTTTCTTCATAATCAGTTCCGAATTTTTTAAGGAACCCCTTTGCAACGAGTCTTGCTTTATATCGTACAGGATTTCCAAGTTCAACAGTTTTAACAGTAAACACCCATTTTGATCTTATTATCTTCTTATCCAGAGGTTTTGGTACAATAGACCATACTTTGTTTTTGTTCATCCATTCCAGTTCTTGATTTATAGCTGATAACCATTTTTCGCGTTCAGGATTACTATTTATATCGGCATACGTCTTCGGAACAGGAACAGTACTAATAGCTTCAAACAACGTTTGATAGAAATCATTGAATTTCTACTGCTCTTCCTTAATACGTTCACTTCTTCTGACACTTGGTTCGACAATTTCTCCGTCTGCTTCGTCACTGTGTATTGAAATAGGCTCTTCATTTGTACCTTAATTTTGATTTATAACCAAGGAATCTGCACTTGATTCAATAATTGGAGCAGAATTACCAACATCTCTTTGAATGATGCACTCATCTTCGACAAAAACGATATTATGTTCCTCTTCCCCCTCTTGAACATTTCTTTCTGAAATTAATGTTGGGGTTTCTTTGTCGTCACGCTTTGTGAAAGGATACACAAACTCATTAAATTTGCAATTCCTTGCTAATATTACTTTGCGTTTATCTTCGTCCCATAATCTGTATCCATTGTGACCATAACCAATCATGACATAAGGTTTACTTTTAGCTTCAACTTTTTTCGTTTTTGTTGTGGCTGCCAAGCATATACAATACATCCAAATATCCTTAATTTAGTAAGATCATGTTTGATGTTAAACCACAATTCTGCTGGTGTACTATTATATTTCAAAGATTTTGTTGGACTACGGTTAATGATGTAAGTGGCTGCATAAACGGCTTCACCCCATAGATACTTCGGTACATTAGCTTCAATCATTATGACACGAACTTTCTCAATCAGCGGAGAAGTTGGTCCGCAAACATCTGAGTGAATATGTTCAACAATCCTATCTGCTCTGGTTCTTGTACCAGAAAATGGGCTTCTAGGTTGCTTACTTTGAGTGCAAACTTTGCAAAAGTCCTTACGCTCAACAGGAGGTATGCCAATTACCATATCGTTTTTAACTAGTTTATTTAGAGATTGATTTCCAATATGACCTAACCGCTTATGCCATAATTCACCTTTTTCAGATTTTGTCAAATTAAACATTGACCGTTGAATTTTTACTTTCATTTCAAATAAGTTTCCGACTCGTTTTGCTGTTGCAACTTTTAAACGGTTTTTAACCAACTCTGCATTGTTTTCATTGAAGTTTGCTTTTATCTGTACATTTACTATTTTGTTAACAGACATAAGATTGTCGTGGAAATCTGGACTATAGAGAACATTTTTCAGATTTAGTTCAAAACCTGTATTACTTAATGCATGCACCTCACTAATATGTTTTGCCACACCATTTCTCCATTAGCAATTTTAATAATACGTGGTTCACTTAATTCTTTTAAAGAATAAAACATATACTTATCTTTTACAAAATGGTCTGATGCTCCAGAGTCAAGAGTAAAAAGCACTTCATCCCTATGATGATTATTCTCTTTGTTCTGTTTACTGTTAGCAATAAAAATTACACCTTCTTCTGCAGTCCTTTTTCATATGCCCATAACGACCGCAGTTATGGCACTTCCCATTAAAACTGGTGTTTTTCTTTTAGAAGCAAAAGCTGTTAGCTTTTCTTCTATTTCTATTTCCGCTATGAGTCAAATTTTAACACTATCTATATTAATTTAATCATTCGGCAAACTTTTTATTGCTGTAACAACTGCATCATAAGATTAAGGAAGTGTTAAAAAAAGCTTTTAAACCAAATCTGCATTTTTTGGCTTTGCTTCAGCAGCCTTTAAGTCACGGACTAAGGACTCGAACTTCAAAATGTGGCAATTCATATCTTCACCTTCACGAAGTTTCAAGCAAGCCAGCTCTTTTCTTATTTAGGTCTGCGTTTGATTTGACTTTCGCTCAAAACAGCTTATTAGCGCATCCCACATCTCCTTTGAGGTTTGTTTTTTATGGATATAACTCAAATAACCATCATGTATAAATGATGTGATTAAGTCCTGCGCCAAAATGTCTTTCAACCCGAAATTTTCAATTTATGAAATTTCCACCGGCGAATTGTTGAATTCCCGTTGATTTTTCTGAAGGAAGGCCCATAATCTATTATTTAACCAACTTTCCACAGGAATTTAAAAACAATTATATTTAAAAAAAACAATTAATAATATTTATTTGGTCTACCTCGTTTCAAATCTTTTCTTCAACTGACTTAATTTCAAAAACTAATATATTAATTTTTAAAAGAAAATTACAAATCAAACTAGATTAAATAAATACAAAGTATAACAAAGTAAAATAATATGAATATAATATAACAAAAATTGCATCTGCTCCAAAGATGTCTAGGGATAACAGCGCATCCTCTACTAATCGGCAAAACCGTTTTAAAATATTGCAAGATGACAATGACAAACCCGTGAATCTGCGAACAAAACCTCCAAGCCGCCACCAATATATTTAAGAGAAAAAAAATCAAACGCTATTATTAAAAAATTAATTTCGGACATTGGTGAGAATAAATTTCACATTGTTCCAATAAAACGTGGTAACATTGATGAAACGAAAATTCAAATTTATGAAGAAAAAGATTTTAGCAAAATGGTTTCTGAATTTGAAAAAAGTAAAACAAATTTCTACTCATATCAGTTCAAGAGTGTTAAAGGTCTGCAGATTGTGTTGAAGATACTGTTTTTCATAAGGGATTTCCCGGGAAAATTTTCTCGGGATCCCGCACATTTTCCGGGAAAGAAATCCCGGGAAATTTGTGAGGAATTCCCGGGATTTTTTGATTTTGTTATGGCAACTTAATTTGTATGTACAGTGGATTGTGTGGATATATTCTGTTACGAATCAGCTGACTCTTTTTGGTTTATAAAATTCATATACTTATAAGCCATTAGTTTTTCTCCCCTTAATTCTGTTATGTTGCGTACACATTCCATGATGAATGTCGTTATTCACTTTATTAATGCGATGGTGCAATAATAAGGTGATGGCAATATCACAAAAGCTAAAGCTTTACTACAACTAAGGCCAAGTTTACATTTATTTGGAAAAACCAGAACGCGACGATCAAAATTTAATTCTACAACAATTCATAAAAGTAAAAACAGAAATGAGCAAGGAAATAAAAGAAAATTACAAATAATTACTGATTCTCTTTGGTAAATAGTACGGTTAACAGCATTAACAGCTTATTCTGTACTAAAGTCCTATTTCCAAAGAAATATGCCCTTATGCAAAAACGATTGTTAAGGTTAAAGCATGCGTTAAAATTGGTTTTGCCATACAAAATTCGTTTGTTAAACAAATTTTAAGTTTCACAATGATTTTTTCATAAGGGGGATATTTTGTAATATTTTTTTTAATAATACTCGTATAATTTCTTTTTTATAATATTGGTATCTATGTATTATTATATAAAGAATGGAAACGGTATTATTTTTTGAATAATGTGTTTATAAAACGTTGTTATTTAATCGATCTCATGAATTATAATTTGTTTTTGTTGAAATAAATTAAATTTAAAAATATTTTGTAGTGTTTTGTACTGGGCGGGAGTTCCCGCGATTTCCCGGGAAACCAGGAAATCTTACCCGCTTTCCCGGAAAATTAAAAAGTCCGAGAAAAGAAAAACTCTAGTTGAAGGGCATAGATTCCTATGTTGCTCCCGAAGAAGTAAAATATACTCTCGTCCTCCAGGGTTTTGAGGTAAAAGCTTTATCGAACAACGTCTATTTCGCGTTAAACTTGAGCCAAATAATATAAGATTGAACAAAAATGAGACCCATCCAATATATACTTTAAAATATCTTTTATATCGAAAAATAAGCTTTGTAGAACCACACAAGCGTTCAGAACCCGTACAGTGCCATAATTGTCAAGAATATGGCCAAATTAGCTACTGTTTGTGTTGTGTGCGATGAATTACACGGCACTGCTAGTTGCAACAAACCAAAAGATCAAAGTGACAAAAAATGCAGTAATTGTTGAGGTAATAACACCGCTAACTACAGAGTTTGTCCTGTGTACTCTTTCGTCAGACAGACTATGAGGCAAACACCTAAATTGGCCCCAGCCCAATCAGCAAACGCTTTATCAGCCACTATTGCGCAAGTGAGCCAACCAGTTAGTTCCCGTGTATCGTATGCCGATGCTGCTAACACAAATTCTATTCATACACAAAATGTTTCACCACCAAATAATTCAACGAATACAAACTCGAACTTTAATTTCAATCGCCTTGAAGCTACTATTGATAATCTGGTGCAAACTATAAATAATTTTACATCAAATATGACTAGCATGATGCAAGAAATGCTGCAAATGCAGAATACATTGCTTCAAGCTTTATTTAACAAACCATGAACACTTTAAAAATATGTTTCTGGAACTCCAAATTTTCAATCACTGAGGATCAATACAAAAATTTCTACAAATCTTTTGGACTTTGTTTTGTAGCAGCTGGCGACTACAATGCAAAACATACTTTTTTGGGGTTCGTGTCTTATTACACCCAGAGGTTGAGCGTTGTTCAACACAATCTCAAAAATGGGGTTGGATATCATTTCGAGTGGGGAGCCCACTTATTGGCCTACTGATACAAAAAAAATTACGGATGTTAAAGATTTTGGCGTCATGAAAAATATCTCTAGAAATTTAATTCAAATTGAAGCTAGATCTAGATCTAGATCTCTCGTCCGATCAATCTCCCACGATCGTTACAATTTGTAGCCCCTTAAGAAGTGATTTACCTCACCCATCTGGGAATTTGATAAATCGTGTTAATTGGCTGGGATTCAAAAAATTTCTTAGTAGTCATTGCACGGAAAATATTACGCTAAGAACACCCAATGATATTGAATCTAACATTGCCAACCTTAATGAAAATATTTAACAGGCTGCTGAACATGCCACTACCTCCCATCCGCAGACTAGGGTTAATAGAACTTATTTTACAGTTATTGAACGTCTCGTTTGTTAAAAAAGACGAGGTAGAAGAGAATGGCAACAGCACAGATCACCCCAGCTTAAAATAAGATTTAAAGAGTGTACTAAACGACTCCAAAAGTTGCTTGCATTTGAAAAAACTGCATCTCTTAAAAATTATTTGGAAGGCCTTGATGTCACACCAGCATCTAATTACTCTTTATGGCGCGCTGCTAGAAAGCTTAAAACACCAGTTGAGTTTAAACCACCTCTGCGCACATCTACAGGAGGTTGGGCAAGAAGCCATACTGAAAAAGGTAAAATATTTGGTGAGCATTTAAAATCCGTAACACATGTTCTGGTGCTGTTGATTTACCAAATGTAGTTGCGTTACCCCCTCGATCAATAAAATTTAAGACCCGTGATGTACAAAAACTAATTGCAGAACTTAACCCGAAAAAAGCCCCGGGTATTGATGGAATTAGTAACCAGATGTTGATGAAGTTGCCTCGTATAGCTATTAGAATCCTGTTATTCATTTTTAATGCCATTGTATGACTGGAGTATTATCCACACAGCTGGAAGCTTGCCAAGGTTAAAATTATTCTAAAGCCAGGCAAAGATCTTACCAAGGCGGAGTCATATAGGCCAATAAGTTTACTGTCAACAATGTCAAAGCTCTTTGAAAAGTTACTCATGATAAAATTGTCCCCAATTCTAGCTGATAATGAGTGCATACCGGATCATCAATTTGGATTTAGAAGTCAGCATAGCACCATTGAACAAACTCATAGATTGGTTCAATTTATAAGAAAAACTTTTGAAGAAAAAAAGTATTGCTCTGCGCTGTTCATTGACGTTTCTCAGGCATTTGATAAAGTGGCATGAAGGCCTAATTTTAAAATTAAAGACTTATCTACCAATAAACATTCTAAATCTGTTGGAAAGTTCCATTATTGCCCGGAAGTTCACTGTTGTGCAAGGAGACTTTATGAGTACGCCTGAAATAATCTCATGCGGTGTGCCACAGGAAAGTATACTGGGACCAGTTTTATATCTGATTTATACTTGTGATATGCCATTGAGCAGTAATATTTACACATCTACATTTGCCGATGATACAGTCTGCCTTAGTATGCACGAAAACCCTCACGAGGCTTCCCGATATCTTCAACAACATATTACTCAGCTAGAACTATGGTTAAATATCTGGAGAATAAAGGTAAGCGAACAGAAGTGTGCTAAGGTAACATTAACCCTAAGAAAAGACACTTGTACACCCATTACAATCAATAATCAAATTGTTCCTCAAAATTCATATGTGAAATACCTTGGTATACATCTTGATTGAAGGCTCACATGACTCTAAGCTATCGCAAATGAAACTTAAACTAACTCAGATACATTGGCTGGTTGGCAGAAATTCAACCCTCAGGCTAGATTGTATACTTTTAATATACAAGTCGCTCTTAAAACCTATATGGTGCTACGGAATTCAGCTATGGGGTACTGCTTCAGCTTTTAATGTCGAAAGAATCCAACGAAGGCAAAACAAAATTTTACGGTTAATAACACCGGCTACATGGTATATAAAAAATTCAAATATACATCGTGATTTAAATATGCCACTAGTGACTGAAGAAATTTAAAAATACGCCGGCAAATATTAAACAAAACTCGAGTCACAACCTAATCCGCTTGCTCGTAATATTTTGAACTGTACTGGACACATCCGCCTAAAAAAGAGGGACACAAGGGCTCTTATTCACAACACTCCAGATGGGACTTCCTGAAAATACTTTTATTTTTTTTTTAATTTTTCCTTTTGATTATCACTACTTATGTATTATATATAACTATAGTGTTTTTTAGAGGTATAGAACTTCGAATTGAAATAAAACACAAGAAAATCGTTTTAATGTCCATCAATTTGGCTTTATTGGAAGTATAATTTTATGCCATTAATGTTTAAATATGATTTCGGGCATGTGGCCGCCGCGGCTGGCTCGAATAAAGCCAATTCTACAGGTCCAATTTTCAACTACTTTTTCGAGCATATGGGGCCGTATGTTGGCAATAATGCCACGAATGTTGGCTTCCAAGTCCCCTAACGTTTCTGGTTTGTTGGCGTAGACGAGCAACTTCACATATCCCCAAAGAAAATAATCCAATGGTGTCAAATCACACGATCTTGGTGGCCAATTGACAGGTCCATTCCGCGAAATTATGCGCTCATCGAATGTTTCCTTCAATAAATCGATTGTGACGTGCGCTGTGTGGCATGTAGCGCCGTCTTGTTGGAACCACAACTCATCCACATTCATGCCATCCAATTCGGGAACAAAATAGTCGGTTACCATGGCTCTATACCGGTCTCCATATCGAATCGATTCATTCGGGTCCTCTTCAACACTTTGCTCTACAGCGGCAATTGTTTCTTCGGTGCGCACTGTTCGACGTCTCTGCGGATGCGTATTATCACATAGAGTAAACGTAGTGCGAAAACGATCCATGGTTAACCGAATTAATTGCTCTGATGGACGATTATGTCGACCATAAAATGGACGGAGCTTGCGGTAAACTTCGCGAACTGAACCATTATTTTCGAAATAAATTTGCACGATTTGCAAGCGTTGTTCTTTTGTCAACCTGTTCATGATGAAATGGCAAACCAAACTAAATATTAATCACTTGACAGCTGACAAAATGGCCGCCAGTTAAAAAAGTGATGCCAACTTAAAGTTCTATACCTTAATAAAAAACACCCATTATTACATATAACTATTGCTAATCTTATGTCCGACACTGGTCGGGCCTAATTATATTTTAGATTTGAATATTTATTGTTAGTTTAAATGTGAATATACAATAAATAAAAAATCATGTATTAAAAAAAATAAATTACCGAAAATTTTTTGAATCATCCTTAAAGTAAATTTGTTTTTTTGAGCTATTTATCGCTAAGTTTTCAAATATTTTTGAAGTTTAGCTATTTTCTAGCTACTTTCTTGTCTACTTTAACGATATTTGTTGGAAAAAAGTTGTCAACAGTGTTACCTCCACAATTGGATGGGTCTCATTTTTATTAAAGTTCAACGCGAAACGGGAAGAGCAAATTCGAAAATTATTATTTTTAATTATTTAGAACTAATTGACCTTTAACCTGCATTATTAGTTATTTTCATTTTTATAAAAATATTAAAAGCTATAAAGCGTTATTATCATGGAAAACTTATGAAAAATTGTAATGTAGGCTACCTAAAAGAGCAAATTCATTCCAAAAACTAAAAGTTCTTGCACACAAAAATAAAGCTTGGACATTTTTCTTTTAAACTATTTCCTCATAAGTGAAGAAAATCTTGGTTATGGTTAAAGTTATGAAGAAAATACAAAAAACGGCCGGATAATTCAATTTTTGGCAAAAATTCGACTTGTGCAACAAGTCCGAAAAATCTGAAAAAATCTCAAAAATACTTGACCCTTTAAGGTTTGAAATTATGCTTGAGCCTCAAAAAAATCGTAATGTACAGGTATAATCATGAGTATTTTCTTATATATTTATTTATTTATTTCATTAGGCGCAGCTGTATAATTACATATATGAATATTATAGGAATATATTCACTTAATACAGCTTCCAGCAACAATAAAAAAATATATTAGTATTAATTTTCTTATAAAAATAAATTTGTAATTATATATATACCCTTAACCAAAAATTGGAAAAGGGTACACACAAAAAAAATTATAGGTAATATTTCCTAAAATTATGGTATAATTATGACTAAGTGAAAGGGTAGAATGGCATTTACAAAGTTTTTAAATAATTTAACAAAAATTTTAGTTATTTTCTATGTTCGAAAAATCAATTTAAATTTTAGTTAAAACTCCTTAACGACTAGGTAAACTCATATTTTTATTTTCTGTGAATTATCTAAATAGCAAAGTAAATGTATACAAATGTAATGGGAAAAATTAGCATTGATTTTACTTGAATTAACTATTTATAATTCAATAATTGCCATGGTTTTTGGTAGATTTGGCTATCTTCGCTTTATCGAATAATAATTAAAGAATTTTTGAATTTCTAAATGATTTTTCTAACTACATATGTATATTTAAATTTTCAGAATAGTGTGTAGACATAGCGTCATACTAGTGTAATAGGGGAAGTTCGTATTTATTAGTTTGGCTCGACGGTTTTCAAAAAAATTTTATATTTTTGTTTGAGAAACAATTGATGTCATCAGCCGGAACCATGATTGAATGAACGGCGGCTACTGGTGGAGACTGCTGCTGTTCTAAGGGAATGTAGTAGTACGTATTACTATAAATATAATTCAGATCCAAGTCGCCAGGTAAAGCTTTTGTGGTGTAATCGTATGTGCCATAGTGCATAGGTTGCTGCTGATAGTTGATTGTTCCTGATTGACGGTATCGTGGACAGGCAGATCGGCAAATGAGTAGCAAGAGTCACCTACCCTGGCAGTTTGTTGCAAAAAATTATAATAATTTTTGCACCGCTGATAAGGTCGAGTCCTCTAGGTGTATATGAGAGATTTAGCCAATTTCTTTTCATTTATGATATTTGTAGGGACTTGAAGCTGTTGGAAATTCTTCTGGTCGGAATTGAAGGGCATAGTGCACATGGGGCCATAGAGATATATGGCGTGTAGGTGTTGAGAAAGGTGGAGTGTGTGCCCACTACAGGTATAATGTTGATTTCTGCTCATGTAGTCTTCGTCGCAGGTCTTTTGATATTCACGTTCTTTGCCGCCAAGACAACGTGACAAACAAATTACCCTTCAAATATTCGCATATCTTTTGTCGGCATCTGTAGACAAACGAGGCCAGGGCGGTTACAGTGGCAGCAGCACCCATCTGCCTACTTGTGTGGATCACTTTAAGTGCAGCCCATAACGGCAGGGTTAAGATTTTTCAAGTCCTCGCCTCTTGAAATTTCAGTAAATTCCCAGATTTTTTTTTTTTTTTTTTACATGATATTTTATTTATTGTATCTTCATATATGAACTAACAGTAAGTATTCAAATCTTAAATATAAAAGTATAATAAGGCGCGACCAGTGTCGGACATAAGCGTAGTAGTAGTTATATATAATACATAAATATTGATAATCAAAAGGAAAAAAATATAAAAAATAAAAGAATTTTCAGGAAGTCCCATCTGGAGTGCTGTGAATAAGAGCCCTTGTATCCCTCTTTTTTAGGCGAATGTGTCCTGTAGCGTGTTCTAACTATCACTACGACTAACATTGCGTAGTAAACATTTAAAGTCAACTTGACCGCAATATACATGACATCCAATGGCATTGAAATTATTTTTGCGCTGGACATTTAACACTCATGCAAATGCATTAGACAGACTGCAACGTAAATATGTATTTTGTACAAATGATATTTGACCAGTCTGATCGAAGGCCGCAGCAAAATGCATTTGAATGAATCAAAATTAATAACCACATGTGTTTATATAATAAATATAAACAATACAAAATCCATGTTTACCAAATTTCTTATGAGACACACGCCGCACGCCTACCGTGGGAAACTAAAAGGAACAATTTGCTTATTAAGCATATACCTTTTCTTTTCCCTCTAATGTTAAGATAGGTTAAGCTTTATTCTCATAACTAGTATATAAGACAATGTATTTTTATTTTAAAATTAATGAATAAACAACTTTCTTGTGAGCTCCTTGCTGAGCTCTAATAATAAAAGAAGTAGTTTACTTCATTCAGGCATTCATCTGCCTTCAACTATTTTGAGCCAGTGGCGTTTATTAGCGCCGGCACCCTCGGGCAGGTAGACAGTAGGGAATTTTTAAGCATAATTGTTACAGTCCAGTAAAGTTCAAAATATTACGAGCAAGCGGATTAGGATGTGATTCGAGTTTTGTTAGATATTTGCCTGCGTATTTTGCAATTTCTTCAGTCACTAGAGGCATATTCAAATCACGATGTATATTTGAATTTTTGATGTACCATGGAGCCGATGTTATCATGCGTAAAATTTTGTTTTGCCTGCGTTGAATTTTCTCTACATTTGAAGCTGAAGCAGTACCCCATAGCTGAATTCCGTAGCACCATATAGGTTTTAAGAGCGACTTGTATAATAAAAGTTTACAGTCTAGGCTAAGTGTTGAATTTCGACCAATCAGCCAATGTACCTGAGTTAATTTAAGTTTCATTTGAGTTAACTTAGAGTCAATGTGGTGTTTCCATGTAAGTCGTCGATCAAGGTGTATACCAAGATATTTCACATGTGAATGTTGAGAAACAACTTGATTATTAATCCGAATGGGGAAACAAGTATCTCTTCGTAAAGTAAATGTTACTTGAACATACTTTGGTTCATTTACCTTGGTTCTCCATAAGTTTAACCAAAGCTCCATCTGGCTAATGTGTTCCTGGAGTTTGCGGGAAGCCTTATCAGAGTTTTCATGCATACTAAGGCAGGCTGTATCGTCGGCAAATGTGGAAGTATGGATACTACTGCTCACAGGTATGTCACAAGTATAAATTAAGTATAAAACTGGTCCCAGTATACTCCCCTGTGGCACACTAGATGAAATTGTTTCAGGCCTACTTGTAAAGTCTCCTTCCGCAACAGTGAACTTACGGGAAATAATGTAACTTTCCAAAAGATTTAAAATGTTTATTGGTAAGTAAGTCTTCAATTTTAATATTAGGCCTTCATGCCACACTTTATCAAATGCCTGGGAAATGTCTATAAACAGCGCAGAACAATACTTTTTTTCCTCAAAAGTTCTTCTTATAAATTGAACCAATCTGTGTGTTTGTTCAATGGTGCTATGCTGACTTCTAAAACCAAATTGATGGTCTGGTATGCACCCACTACTAATTAGAATTGGGGACAATTTTGTTCTGAGCAGTTTTTCGAAAAGCTTTGACATGGTAGGTAGTAGACTTATTGGCCTATATGACTCAGCCTTTGTTATATCTTTGCCCGGCTTTGGAATCATTTTAACCTTGGCAAGTTTCCAGTTGTGTGGATAATACTCCAGTCGTAAAATAGCATTAAATATGAATAACAGGATTCTCATTGCAATACGAGGCAAGTTCATCAGCATCTGATTACTAATTCCATCAATACCCGGAGCTTTCTTCGGGTTGAGGTCGGCAATTAATTTTTGTAAATCACGCGTCTAAAACTTTATGTGTTGAGGGGTTAGAGCGACTATATTCGGCAAATCAGCAACACCAGTGCATATATTTGGCGTAAAAACGGATTTTAAGTGCTCAGCAAATATTTTACCTTTTTCAGTATCGCTTCTTGTCCAACCTCCGGTAGATGTGCGCAGAGGTGGCTTATACTCAACGGGTGTTTTAAGCTTTCTGGCAGCGCGTCACAAGGAGTAATTAGACGCCGGTGTAACATCAAGACCCTCCAGATAATTTTTAAGAGATGCAATTTTTTCAGATGCAAGCAACTCTTGGAGTCGTTTAGTGCACTCTTTAAATCTGATTTTATTTTGTGGTGATCTGTTCTGTTGCCATTCCCTTCTAGCCCTTCTTTTTTCACGTACGAGACGTTCAATGTCTGTAGAATAAATTTTATTAAACCCAATCTGCGGATGGGAGATAGTGGCATGTTCAGCAGCCTGTTTAATATTCTCGCTGAGATTGGCAATGTTCGATTCAATATCAGCGGGTGTTCTAAGCGTAATGACTGCTGAGATATTTTTTGAACCCCAGCCAATTAACACGATTGATCATCTTCACATATGGGTCAGGTAAGTTACTTCTTAATGGGCTACAAATTGTAATGATCGTCGGGGAGTGATCGGACGAGAGATCAAGAGAAGCTTGAACTTGAATTAAATCCCTAGAGATTTTTTTTATGACTCCAAAATCTATAACACCCGGAATTTTTTGTATGTCAGTAGGCCAATAAGTGGGCTCCCCACTCGAAATGACATCCAGGCCCATTTTTGAAATAGTGTTGAACAATGCTCGACCTCTGGGTGTAATAAGGCGTGAACCCCAGAACGTATGTTTCGCATTGTAGTCTCCAGCTGCTACAAAACAAGGTCCAAGAGATTTGTAGAAATCCTCATATTGATTCTCAGTGATTGAAAATCTGGGAGGGGAGTAAATTGATGATATAACGAAATTTGAACAAAAACTTTCAATGCCAATATTTGTTGCTTGTAGGTATTCTTCACAAATGTTATCAAGAACATAGTGCTTGAGTCTTGACTTTATTAGAATTGCTGATCCACCGCAAGCCCTTCCTCTAGGGTCCTTTGTATCATATATAGTGTAGCCATAAATTTTAAAAAGACTTCTCGAAGTCAATTGAGTCTCAGATACTAACATTATATCAATGTTTTTCTCCGTGAGGAAGTGCTCAAGTTCATTTTTATGTTGGCGAATGCCGTTTGCGTTCCAGAAACATATTGTTAACGTGTTCATGGCTTATTAAGTATTGCTTGAAGCAGAGTATTCTGCATTCGCAACATTTCTTGCATCATGCTAGTCATATTTGTTGTAAAATTGTTTAAAGTTTGCACAAGATTTTCAATAGTGGCTTCAAGGCGATTAAAATTAAAGTTTGAGTTTGTATTTGTTGAATTATTTTGCGGTGAAACATTTTTTGTCGGAATAGAATTAGCCTTAGCAGCATCTGCATACGATACACGGGAAGTAACTGGTTGGCTCATTTGCAGAAAAGTGGCAGAGTAAGCGTTTGCTGATTGAGCTGGAGCTAATTTAGGTTTTTGCACCATAGTCTTCTTTACAAAAGAGTACACAGGACAACCTCTGTAGTTAGCGGTGTGATTACGTCCACAATTACTGCATTTTTTTATCACTTTGATCTTTTGGTTTGTTGCAGCTAGCGGTGCCGTGTAATTCGCCGCGCACAACACAAACAGAGGGTAAATTGCAGTATGTTTTTGTATGGCCATATTCTTGGCAATTATGGCACTGTACAGGACCTGAACGCTTATGTGGCTCTTCAACTGTGATTTTTCGGTACAAGAGGTATTTTAAATTATAAATTGGATGCGTCTAATTTTTTTTCAATTTTATATCATTAGGCTCAAGTTCAACACGAAATAGAGGTTGGGGAATCTTTTCTCTATTTATTATATTGGACACATTTTTTACCTTGAGCCCCTGGAGGACGAGTGCATCTTTTATTTCTTCGGGGACAACATAAGAATCTATGCCCTTCAATACGATCTGCATGCCTTTAGCGCTCTTAAGCTGGTATGTGTAGAAGCTTGTTTTACTTTTTTCAAATTCAGCAACCATTTTGCGGAAATCTTTTTCGTCATAAATTTGGATTTTAGTTTCATCGATGTTGCCACGTTTTATTGGAACAATGTGAAATTTATTCTCACCAATGTCCGAAATTAATTTTTTAATAAGGACATTTGATTTTTTTGTCTCAAGTATTTTTATTCATATCATTATGAGCATCAAAACTCACAGTAAAATAGGCATTTCTGCCGTTAGAACTCACTTCACTATTTTTTTCTTTTGGGTACTCATATAGAGTATTCCTCAAGGGTATGTTTGTATGTTGTTTTGTTTACGGTTTTTTAGTTTGTATGTAAGAAAAATTCCGCTATTACGTCTGTTCAGTATGAAGGTACAACGATTTTTGATAAAAATTCCCAGATGACATCCCTTACACGCTGGTTGCTGTTATTCTTGCTTATGAGTAAATTTCTCAGCAACAGCAATCGCAGGACATAGGATTTTCCGAGATGTCTAAAGTCAAAGTTCTCGAGGCGTTAGCTTTGAGGTTGACATATTTCAAATGAGGTAAAGCAATTAAAGCATTTTATTTGAAGCCTAATATAAATATTCAAGATTTGTATTCGAGGCAAAAGCACCTAATGTAGCGATAAGGTCACCTGTGTACTAATTTGCCTTGGTCGGGCAAAACCAGTTTATCTGTAATAATATAAAAAAATTTTAAAAATTCATGTATACATACCTTCTTTCTCAAAAATTTTGTTTTGAAAATCAAATAGAAATTTGTTGTTTTTTTATTTTTGAATTGAATTCTTTTTATTTAGCTGGTGAGGCCAGGAAATCTTACCCGCTTTCCTGGAAAATTAAAAAGTCCGAGAAAAGAAAAACTCTAGTTGGCATAGATTCCTATGTTGCTCCCGAAGAAGTAAAATATGCTCTCGTCCTCCAGGGTTTTGAGGTAAAAGCTTTCTCGAACAACGTCTATTTTGCGTTAAACTTGAGCCAAATAATATAA
The DNA here is from genome assembly GCA_944452675.1 of Tachina lurida. Taxonomy (NCBI): domain Eukaryota; kingdom Metazoa; phylum Arthropoda; class Insecta; order Diptera; family Tachinidae; genus Tachina; species Tachina lurida. The sequence continues at coordinate 50,154,237 of OX101755.1, read as the reverse complement.
GATTGAACAAAAATGAGACCCATCCAATATATACTTTAAAATATCTTTTATATCGAAAAATAAGCTTTGTAGAACCACACAAGCGTTCAGAACCCGTACAGTGCCATAATTGTCAAGAATATGGCCAAATTAGCTACTGTTTGTGTTGTGTGCGATGAATTACACGGCACTGCTAGTTGCAACAAACCAAAAGATCAAAGTGACAAAAAATGCAGTAATTGTTGAGGTAATAACACCGCTAACTACAGAGTTTGTCCTGTGTACTCTTTCGTCAGACAGACTATGAGGCAAACACCTAAATTGGCCCCAGCCCAATCAGCAAACGCTTTATCAGCCACTATTGCGCAAGTGAGCCAACCAGTTAGTTCCCGTGTATCGTATGCCGATGCTGCTAACACAAATTCTATTCATACACAAAATGTTTCACCACCAAATAATTCAACGAATACAAACTCGAACTTTAATTTCAATTGCCTTGAAGCTACTATTGATAATCTGGTGCAAACTATAAATAATTTTACATCAAATATGACTAGCATGATGCAAGAAATGCTGCAAATGCAGAATACATTGCTTCAAGCTTTATTTAACAAACCATGAACACTTTAAAAATATGTTTCTGGAACTCCAAATTTTCAATCACTGAGGATCAATACAAAAATTTCTACAAATCTTTTGGACTTTGTTTTGTAGCAGCTGGCGACTACAATGCAAAACATACTTTTTTGGGGTTCGTGTCTTATTACACCCAGAGGTTGAGCGTTGTTCAACACAATCTCAAAAATGGGGTTGGATATCATTTCGAGTGGGGAGCCCACTTATTGGCCTACTGATACAAAAAAAATTACGGATGTTAAAGATTTTGGCGTCATGAAAAATATCTCTAGAAATTTAATTCAAATTGAAGCTAGATCTAGATCTAGATCTCTCGTCCGATCAATCTCCCACGATCGTTACAATTTGTAGCCCCTTAAGAAGTGATTTACCTCACCCATCTGGGAATTTGATAAATCGTGTTAATTGGCTGGGATTCAAAAAATTTCTTAGTAGTCATTGCACGGAAAATATTACGCTAAGAACACCCAATGATATTGAATCTAACATTGCCAACCTTAATGAAAATATTTAACAGGCTGCTGAACATGCCACTACCTCCCATCCGCAGACTAGGGTTAATAGAACTTATTTTACAGTTATTGAACGTCTCGTTTGTTAAAAAAGACGAGGTAGAAGAGAATGGCAACAGCACAGATCACCCCAGCTTAAAATAAGATTTAAAGAGTGTACTAAACGACTCCAAAAGTTGCTTGCATTTGAAAAAACTGCATCTCTTAAAAATTATTTGGAAGGCCTTGATGTCACACCAGCATCTAATTACTCTTTATGGCGCGCTGCTAGAAAGCTTAAAACACCAGTTGAGTTTAAACCACCTCTGCGCACATCTACAGGAGGTTGGGCAAGAAGCCATACTGAAAAAGGTAAAATATTTGGTGAGCATTTAAAATCCGTAACACATGTTCTGGTGCTGTTGATTTACCAAATGTAGTTGCGTTACCCCCTCGATCAATAAAATTTAAGACCCGTGATGTACAAAAACTAATTGCAGAACTTAACCCGAAAAAAGCCCCGGGTATTGATGGAATTAGTAACCAGATGTTGATGAAGTTGCCTCGTATAGCTATTAGAATCCTGTTATTCATTTTTAATGCCATTGTATGACTGGAGTATTATCCACACAGCTGGAAGCTTGCCAAGGTTAAAATTATTCTAAAGCCAGGCAAAGATCTTACCAAGGCGGAGTCATATAGGCCAATAAGTTTACTGTCAACAATGTCAAAGCTCTTTGAAAAGTTACTCATGATAAAATTGTCCCCAATTCTAGCTGATAATGAGTGCATACCGGATCATCAATTTGGATTTAGAAGTCAGCATAGCACCATTGAACAAACTCATAGATTGGTTCAATTTATAAGAAAAACTTTTGAAGAAAAAAAGTATTGCTGTGCGCTGTTCATTGACGTTTCTCAGGCATTTGATAAAGTGGCATGAAGGCCTAATTTTAAAATTAAAGACTTATCTACCAATAAACATTCTAAATCTGTTGGAAAGTTCCATTATTGCCCGGAAGTTCACTGTTGTGCAAGGAGACTTTATGAGTACGCCTGAAATAATCTCATGCGGTGTGCCACAGGAAAGTATACTGGGACCAGTTTTATATCTGATTTATACTTGTGATATGCCATTGAGCAGTAATATTTACACATCTACATTTGCCGATGATACAGTCTGCCTTAGTATGCACGAAAACCCTCACGAGGCTTCCCGATATCTTCAACAACATATTACTCAGCTAGAACTATGGTTAAATATCTGGAGAATAAAGGTAAGCGAACAGAAGTGTGCTAAGGTAACATTAACCCTAAGAAAAGACACTTGTACACCCATTACAATCAATAATCAAATTGTTCCTCAAAATTCATATGTGAAATACCTTGGTATACATCTTGATTGAAGGCTCACATGACTCTAAGCTATCGCAAATGAAACTTAAACTAACTCAGATACATTGGCTGGTTGGCAGAAATTCAACCCTCAGGCTAGATTGTATACTTTTAATATACAAGTCGCTCTTAAAACCTATATGGTGCTACGGAATTCAGCTATGGGGTACTGCTTCAGCTTTTAATGTCGAAAGAATCCAACGAAGGCAAAACAAAATTTTACGGTTAATAACACCGGCTACATGGTATATAAAAAATTCAAATATACATCGTGATTTAAATATGCCACTAGTGACTGAAGAAATTTAAAAATACGCCGGCAAATATTAAACAAAACTCGAGTCACAACCTAATCCGCTTGCTCGTAATATTTTGAACTGTACTGGACACATCCGCCTAAAAAAGAGGGACACAAGGGCTCTTATTCACAACACTCCAGATGGGACTTCCTGAAAATACTTTTATTTTTTTTTTAATTTTTCCTTTTGATTATCACTACTTATGTATTATATATAACTATAGTGTTTTTTAGAGGTATAGAACTTCGAATTGAAATAAAACACAAGAAAATCGTTTTAATGTCCATCAATTTGGCTTTATTGGAAGTATAATTTTATGCCATTAATGTTTAAATATGATTTCGGGCATGTGGCCGCCGCGGCTGGCTCGAATAAAGCCAATTCTACAGGTCCAATTTTCAACTACTTTTTCGAGCATATGGGGCCGTATGTTGGCAATAATGCCACGAATGTTGGCTTCCAAGTCCCCTAACGTTTCTGGTTTGTTGGCGTAGACGAGCAACTTCACATATCCCCAAAGAAAATAATCCAATGGTGTCAAATCACACGATCTTGGTGGCCAATTGACAGGTCCATTCCGCGAAATTATGCGCTCATCGAATGTTTCCTTCAATAAATCGATTGTGACGTGCGCTGTGTGGCATGTAGCGCCGTCTTGTTGGAACCACAACTCATCCACATTCATGCCATCCAATTCGGGAACAAAATAGTCGGTTACCATGGCTCTATACCGGTCTCCATATCGAATCGATTCATTCGGGTCCTCTTCAACACTTTGCTCTACAGCGGCAATTGTTTCTTCGGTGCGCACTGTTCGACGTCTCTGCGGATGCGTATTATCACATAGAGTAAACGTAGTGCGAAAACGATCCATGGTTAACCGAATTAATTGCTCTGATGGACGATTATGTCGACCATAAAATGGACGGAGCTTGCGGTAAACTTCGCGAACTGAACCATTATTTTCGAAATAAATTTGCACGATTTGCAAGCGTTGTTCTTTTGTCAACCTGTTCATGATGAAATGGCAAACCAAACTAAATATTAATCACTTGACAGCTGACAAAATGGCCGCCAGTTAAAAAAGTGATGCCAACTTAAAGTTCTATACCTTAATAAAAAACACCCATTATTACATATAACTATTGCTAATCTTATGTCCGACACTGGTCGGGCCTAATTATATTTTAGATTTGAATATTTATTGTTAGTTTAAATGTGAATATACAATAAATAAAAAATCATGTATTAAAAAAAATAAATTACCGAAAATTTTTTGAATCATCCTTAAAGTAAATTTGTTTTTTTGAGCTATTTATCGCTAAGTTTTCAAATATTTTTGAAGTTTAGCTATTTTCTAGCTACTTTCTTGTCTACTTTAACGATATTTGTTGGAAAAAAGTTGTCAACAGTGTTACCTCCACAATTGGATGGGTCTCATTTTTATTAAAGTTCAACGCGAAACGGGAAGAGCAAATTCGAAAATTATTATTTTTAATTATTTAGAACTAATTGACCTTTAACCTGCATTATTAGTTATTTTCATTTTTATAAAAATATTAAAAGCTATAAAGCGTTATTATCATGGAAAACTTATGAAAAATTGTAATGTAGGCTACCTAAAAGAGCAAATTCATTCCAAAAACTAAAAGTTCTTGCACACAAAAATAAAGCTTGGACATTTTTCTTTTAAACTATTTCCTCATAAGTGAAGAAAATCTTGGTTATGGTTAAAGTTATGAAGAAAATACAAAAAACGGCCGGATAATTCAATTTTTGGCAAAAATTCGACTTGTGCAACAAGTCCGAAAAATCTGAAAAAATCTCAAAAATACTTGACCCTTTAAGGTTTGAAATTATGCTTGAGCCTCAAAAAAATCGTAATGTACAGGTATAATCATGAGTATTTTCTTATATATTTATTTATTTATTTCATTAGGCGCAGCTGTATAATTACATATATGAATATTATAGGAATATATTCACTTAATACAGCTTCCAGCAACAATAAAAAAATATATTAGTATTAATTTTCTTATAAAAATAAATTTGTAATTATATATATACCCTTAACCAAAAATTGGAAAAGGGTACACACAAAAAAAATTATAGGTAATATTTCCTAAAATTATGGTATAATTATGACTAAGTGAAAGGGTAGAATGGCATTTACAAAGTTTTTAAATAATTTAACAAAAATTTTAGTTATTTTCTATGTTCGAAAAATCAATTTAAATTTTAGTTAAAACTCCTTAACGACTAGGTAAACTCATATTTTTATTTTCTGTGAATTATCTAAATAGCAAAGTAAATGTATACAAATGTAATGGGAAAAATTAGCATTGATTTTACTTGAATTAACTATTTATAATTCAATAATTGCCATGGTTTTTGGTAGATTTGGCTATCTTCGCTTTATCGAATAATAATTAAAGAATTTTTGAATTTCTAAATGATTTTTCTAACTACATATGTATATTTAAATTTTCAGAATAGTGTGTAGACATAGCGTCATACTAGTGTAATAGGGGAAGTTCGTATTTATTAGTTTGGCTCGACGGTTTTCAAAAAAATTTTATATTTTTGTTTGAGAAACAATTGATGTCATCAGCCGGAACCATGATTGAATGAACGGCGGCTACTGGTGGAGACTGCTGCTGTTCTAAGGGAATGTAGTAGTACGTATTACTATAAATATAATTCAGATCCAAGTCGCCAGGTAAAGCTTTTGTGGTGTAATCGTATGTGCCATAGTGCATAGGTTGCTGCTGATAGTTGATTGTTCCTGATTGACGGTATCGTGGACAGGCAGATCGGCAAATGAGTAGCAAGAGTCACCTACCCTGGCAGTTTGTTGCAAAAAATTATAATAATTTTTGCACCGCTGATAAGGTCGAGTCCTCTAGGTGTATATGAGAGATTTAGCCAATTTCTTTTCATTTATGATATTTGTAGGGACTTGAAGCTGTTGGAAATTCTTCTGGTCGGAATTGAAGGGCATAGTGCACATGGGGCCATAGAGATATATGGCGTGTAGGTGTTGAGAAAGGTGGAGTGTGTGCCCACTACAGGTATAATGTTGATTTCTGCTCATGTAGTCTTCGTCGCAGGTCTTTTGATATTCACGTTCTTTGCCGCCAAGACAACGTGACAAACAAATTACCCTTCAAATATTCGCATATCTTTTGTCGGCATCTGTAGACAAACGAGGCCAGGGCGGTTACAGTGGCAGCAGCACCCATCTGCCTACTTGTGTGGATCACTTTAAGTGCAGCCCATAACGGCAGGGTTAAGATTTTTCAAGTCCTCGCCTCTTGAAATTTCAGTAAATTCCCAGATTTTTTTTTTTTTTTTACATGATATTTTATTTATTGTATCTTCATATATGAACTAACAGTAAGTATTCAAATCTTAAATATAAAAGTATAATAAGGCGCGACCAGTGTCGGACATAAGCGTAGTAGTAGTTATATATAATACATAAATATTGATAATCAAAAGGAAAAAAATATAAAAAATAAAAGAATTTTCAGGAAGTCCCATCTGGAGTGCTGTGAATAAGAGCCCTTGTATCCCTCTTTTTTAGGCGAATGTGTCCTGTAGCGTGTTCTAACTATCACTACGACTAACATTGCGTAGTAAACATTTAAAGTCAACTTGACCGCAATATACATGACATCCAATGGCATTGAAATTATTTTTGCGCTGGACATTTGACACTCATGCAAATGCATTAGACAGACTGCAACGTAAATATGTATTTTGTACAAATGATATTTGACCAGTCTGATCGAAGGCCGCAGCAAAATGCATTTGAATGAATCAAAATTAATAACCACATGTGTTTATATAATAAATATAAACAATACAAAATCCATGTTTACCAAATTTCTTATGAGACACACGCCGCACGCCTACCGTGGGAAACTAAAAGGAACAATTTGCTTATTAAGCATATACCTTTTCTTTTCCCTCTTATGTTAAGATAGGTTAAGCTTTATTCTCATAACTAGTATATAAGACAATGTATTTTTATTTTAAAATTAATGAATAAACAACTTTCTTGTGAGCTCCTTGCTGAGCTCTAATAATAAAAGAAGTAGTTTACTTCATTCAGGCATTCATCTGCCTTCAACTATTTTGAGCCAGTGGCGTTTATTAGCGCCGGCACCCTCGGGCAGGTAGACAGTAGGGAATTTTTAAGCATAATTGTTACAGTCCAGTAAAGTTCAAAATATTACGAGCAAGCGGATTAGGATGTGATTCGAGTTTTGTTAGATATTTGCCTGCGTATTTTGCAATTTCTTCAGTCACTAGAGGCATATTCAAATCACGATGTATATTTGAATTTTTGATGTACCATGGAGCCGATGTTATCATGCGTAAAATTTTGTTTTGCCTGCGTTGAATTTTCTCTACATTTGAAGCTGAAGCAGTACCCCATAGCTGAATTCCGTAGCACCATATAGGTTTTAAGAGCGACTTGTATAATAAAAGTTTACAGTCTAGGCTAAGTGTTGAATTTCGACCAATCAGCCAATGTACCTGAGTTAATTTAAGTTTCATTTGAGTTAACTTAGAGTCAATGTGGTGTTTCCATGTAAGTCGTCGATCAAGGTGTATACCAAGATATTTCACATGTGAATGTTGAGAAACAACTTGATTATTAATCCGAATGGGGAAACAAGTATCTCTTCGTAAAGTAAATGTTACTTGAACATACTTTGGTTCATTTACCTTGGTTCTCCATAAGTTTAACCAAAGCTCCATCTGGCTAATGTGTTCCTGGAGTTTGCGGGAAGCCTTATCAGAGTTTTCATGCATACTAAGGCAGGCTGTATCGTCGGCAAATGTGGAAGTATGGATACTACTGCTCACAGGTATGTCACAAGTATAAATTAAGTATAAAACTGGTCCCAGTATACTCCCCTGTGGCACACTAGATGAAATTGTTTCAGGCCTACTTGTAAAGTCTCCTTCCGCAACAGTGAACTTACGGGAAATAATGTAACTTTCCAAAAGATTTAAAATGTTTATTGGTAAGTAAGTCTTCAATTTTAATATTAGGCCTTCATGCCACACTTTATCAAATGCCTGGGAAATGTCTATAAACAGCGCAGAACAATACTTTTTTTCCTCAAAAGTTCTTCTTATAAATTGAACCAATCTGTGTGTTTGTTCAATGGTGCTATGCTGACTTCTAAAACCAAATTGATGGTCTGGTATGCACCCACTACTAATTAGAATTGGGGACAATTTTGTTCTGAGCAGTTTTTCGAAAAGCTTTGACATGGTAGGTAGTAGACTTATTGGCCTATATGACTCAGCCTTTGTTATATCTTTGCGCGGCTTTGGAATCATTTTAACCTTGGCAAGTTTCCAGTTGTGTGGATAATACTCCAGTCGTAAAATAGCATTAAATATGAATAACAGGATTCTCATTGCAATACGAGGCAAGTTCATCAGCATCTGATTACTAATTCCATCAATACCCGGAGCTTTCTTCGGGTTGAGGTCGGCAATTAATTTTTGTAAATCACGCGTCTAAAACTTTATGTGTTGAGGGGTTAGAGCGACTATATTCGGCAAATCAGCAACACCAGTGCATATATTTGGCGTAAAAACGGATTTTAAGTGCTCAGCAAATATTTTACCTTTTTCAGTATCGCTTCTTGTCCAACCTCCGGTAGATGTGCGCAGAGGTGGCTTATACTCAACGGGTGTTTTAAGCTTTCTGGCAGCGCGTCACAAGGAGTAATTAGACGCCGGTGTAACATCAAGACCCTCCAGATAATTTTTAAGAGATGCAATTTTTTCAGATGCAAGCAACTCTTGGAGTCGTTTAGTGCACTCTTTAAATCTGATTTTATTTTGTGGTGATCTGTTCTGTTGCCATTCCCTTCTAGCCCTTCTTTTTTCACGTACGATACGTTCAATGTCTGTAGAATAAATTTTATTAAACCCAATCTGCGGATGGGAGATAGTGGCATGTTCAGCAGCCTGTTTAATATTCTCGCTGAGATTGGCAATGTTCGATTCAATATCAGCGGGTGTTCTAAGCGTAATGACTGCTGAGATATTTTTTGAACCCCAGCCAATTAACACGATTGATCATCTTCACATATGGGTCAGGTAAGTTACTTCTTAATGGGCTACAAATTGTAATGATCGTCGGGGAGTGATCGGACGAGAGATCAAGAGAAGCTTGAACTTGAATTAAATCCCTAGAGATTTTTTTTATGACTCCAAAATCTATAACACCCGGAATTTTTTGTATGTCAGTAGGCCAATAAGTGGGCTCCCCACTCGAAATGACATCCAGGCCCATTTTTGAAATAGTGTTGAACAATGCTCGACCTCTGGGTGTAACAAGGCGTGAACCCCAGAACGTATGTTTCGCATTGTAGTCTCCAGCTGCTACAAAACAAGGTCCAAGAGATTTGTAGAAATCCTCATATTGATTCTCAGTGATTGAAAATCTGGGAGGGGAGTAAATTGATGATATAACGAAATTTGAACAAAAACTTTCAATGCCAATATTTGTTGCTTGTAGGTATTCTTCACAAATGTTATCAAGAACATAGTGCTTGAGTCTTGACTTTATTAGAATTGCTGATCCACCGCAAGCCCTTCCTCTAGGGTCCTTTGTATCATATATAGTGTAGCCATAAATTTTAAAAAGACTTCTCGAAGTCAATTGAGTCTCAGATACTAACATTATATCAATGTTTTTCTCCGTGAGGAAGTGCTCAAGTTCATTTTTATGTTGGCGAATGCCGTTTGCGTTCCAGAAACATATTGTTAACGTGTTCATGGCTTATTAAGTATTGCTTGAAGCAGAGTATTCTGCATTCGCAACATTTCTTGCATCATGCTAGTCATATTTGTTGTAAAATTGTTTAAAGTTTGCACAAGATTTTCAATAGTGGCTTCAAGGCGATTAAAATTAAAGTTTGAGTTTGTATTTGTTGAATTATTTTGCGGTGAAACATTTTTTGTCGGAATAGAATTAGCCTTAGCAGCATCTGCATACGATACACGGGAAGTAACTGGTTGGCTCATTTGCAGAAAAGTGGCAGAGTAAGCGTTTGCTGATTGAGCTGGAGCTAATTTAGGTTTTTGCACCATAGTCTTCTTTACAAAAGAGTACACAGGACAACCTCTGTAGTTAGCGGTGTGATTACGTCCACAATTACTGCATTTTTTTATCACTTTGATCTTTTGGTTTGTTGCAGCTAGCGGTGCCGTGTAATTCGCCGCGCACAACACAAACAGAGGGTAAATTGCAGTATGTTTTTGTATGGCCATATTCTTGGCAATTATGGCACTGTACAGGACCTGAACGCTTATGTGGCTCTTCAACTGTGATTTTTCGGTACAAGAGGTATTTTAAATTATAAATTGGATGCGTCTAATTTTTTTTCAATTTTATATCATTAGGCTCAAGTTCAACACGAAATAGAGGTTGGGGAATCTTTTCTCTATTTATTATATTGGACACATTTTTTACCTTGAGCCCCTGGAGGACGAGTGCATCTTTTATTTCTTCGGGGACAACATAAGAATCTATGCCCTTCAATACGATCTGCATGCCTTTAGCGCTCTTAAGCTGGTATGTGTAGAAGCTTGTTTTACTTTTTTCAAATTCAGCAACCATTTTGCGGAAATCTTTTTCGTCATAAATTTGGATTTTAGTTTCATCGATGTTGCCACGTTTTATTGGAACAATGTGAAATTTATTCTCACCAATGTCCGAAATTAATTTTTTAATAAGGACATTTGATTTTTTTGTCTCAAGTATTTTTATTCATATCATTATGAGCATCAAAACTCACAGTAAAATAGGCATTTCTGCCGTTAGAACTCACTTCACTATTTTTTTCTTTTGGGTACTCATATAGAGTATTCCTCAAGGGTATGTTTGTATGTTGTTTTGTTTACGGTTTTTTAGTTTGTATGTAAGAAAAATTCCGCTATTACGTCTGTTCAGTATGAAGGTACAACGATTTTTGATAAAAATTCCCAGATGACATCCCTTACACGCTGGTTGCTGTTATTCTTGCTTATGAGTAAATTTCTCAGCAACAGCAATCGCAGGACATAGGATTTTCCGAGATGTCTAAAGTCAAAGTTCTCGAGGCGTTAGCTTTGAGGTTGACATATTTCAAATGAGGTAAAGCAATTAAAGCATTTTATTTGAAGCCTAATATAAATATTCAAGATTTGTATTCGAGGCAAAAGCACCTAATGTAGCGATAAGGTCACCTGTGTACTAATTTGCCTTGGTCGGGCAAAACCAGTTTATCTGTAATAATATAAAAAAATTTTAAAAATTCATGTATACATACCTTCTTTCTCAAAAATTTTGTTTTGAAAATCAAATAGAAATTTGTTGTTTTTTTATTTTTGAATTGAATTCTTTTTATTTAGCTGGTGAGGCCAGGAAATCTTACCCGCTTTCCTGGAAAATTAAAAAGTCCGAGAAAAGAAAAACTCTAGTTGGCATAGATTCCTATGTTGCTCCCGAAGAAGTAAAATATGCTCTCGTCCTCCAGGGTTTTGAGGTAAAAGCTTTCTCGAACAACGTCTATTTTGCGTTAAACTTGAGCCAAATAATATAAGATTGAACAAAAATGAGACCCATCCAATATATACTTTAAAATATCTTTTATATCGAAAAATAAGCTTTGAAGAACCACACAAGCGTTCAGAACCCGTACAGTGCCATAATTGTTAAGAATATGGCCAAATTAGCTACTGTTTGTGTTGTGTGCGATGAATTACACGGCACTGCTAGTTGCAACAAACCAAAAGATCAAAGTGAAAAAAAATTCAGTAATTGTGGAGGTAATAACACCGCTAACTACAGAGTTTGTCCTGTGTACTCTTTCGTCAGACAGACTATGAGGCAAACACCTAAATTGGCCCCAGCCCAATCAGCAAACGCTTTATCAGCCACTATTGCGCAAGTGAGCCAACCAGTTAGTTCCCGTGAATCGTATGCCGATGCTGCTAACACAAATTCTATTCATACACAAAATGTTTCACCACCAAATAATTCAACGAATACAAACTCGAACTTTAATTTCAATCGCCTTGAAGCTACTATTGATAATCTGGTGCAAACTATAAATAATTTTACATCAAATATGACTAGCATGATGCAAGAAATGCTGCAAATGTAGAATACATTGCTTCAAGCTTTATTTAACAAACCATGAACACTTTAAAAATATGTTTCTGGAACTCCAAATTTTCAATCACTGAGGATCAATACAAAAATTTCTACAAATCTTTTGCACTTTGTTTTGTAGCAGCTGGCGACTACAATGCAAAACATACTTTTTTGGGGTTCGTGTCTTATTACACCCAGAGGTTGAGCGTTGTTCAACACAATCTCAAAAATGGGGTTGGATATCATTTCGAGTGGGGAGCCCACTTATTGGCCTACTGATACAAAAAAAATTACGGATGTTAAAGATTTTGGCGTCATGAAAAATATCTCTAGAAATTTAATTAAAATTGAAGCTAGATCTAGATCTAGTTCTCTCGTCCGATCAATCTCCCACGATCGTTACAATTTGTAGCCCCTTAAGAAGTGATTTACCTCACCCATCTGGGAATTTGATAAATCGTGTTAATTGGCTGGGATTCAAAAAATTTCTTAGTAGTCATTGCACGGAAAATATTACGCTAAGAACACCCAATGATATTGAATCTAACATTGCCAACCTTAATGAAAATATTTAACAGGCTGCTGAACATGCCACTACCTCCCATCCGCAGACTAGGGTTAATAGAACTTATTTTACAGTTATTGAACGTCTCGTTTGTTAAAAAAGACGAGGTAGAAGAGAATGGCAACAGCACAGATCACCCCAGCTTAAAATAAGATTTAAAGAGTGTACTAAACGACACCAAAAGTTGCTTGCATTTGAAAAAACTGCATCTCTTAAAAATTATTTGGAAGGTCTTGATGTCACACCAGCATCTAATTACTCTTTATGGCGCGCTGCTAGAAAGCTTAAAACACCAGTTGAGTTTAAACCACCTCTGCGCACATCTACGGGAGGTTGGGCAAGAAGCCATACTGAAAAAGGTAAAATATTTGGTGAGCATTTAAAATCCGTAACACATGTTCTGGTGCTGTTGATTTGCCAAATGTAGTTGCGTTACCCCCTCGATCAATAAAATTTAAGACCCGTGATGTACAAAAACTAATTGCAGAACTCAACCCGAAAAAAGCCCTGGGTATTGATGGAATTAATTTATTTATTTATTTATTTATTCAAAAAATGCAATACAAGCCTAAAAGGCCAAAAATTCAAAGTATTGCATATAGTACTATAATACCTGAGATCATTATAAATTAAAATTTAATCCAGAAATAACAAACAAAAATATGTAGAAAAAAATATCATATTTTACAAAAATTGATAAATTATATCTAAGATAACAAAAATATTTATAACAAATTAAAATAAATTTATTTATAAAGTTACAATTTGCAGACTGATATGGCTCCCCAACCTAAGGTAGAAAAGTTTATATCAGAAAAAACTTATCAGAAAAAACATGATCCAAAAAATCAATAGCAATTCAATAGCTAAGTTAAAAGTGTAACAACAAAAGGAGCTACAAAAAGACTCAAAAATCTATCAGAGTAGGGTTTAGTTTTACCATAGTATAATGAAGAACAAAGAAAGTAAGTTAGCATCCAAAAACCAATAAGTAAAAGAAATTTATAGTCAATCAATGCAGACCAGATAGATAAGCCATAAGTTTAAGCCGAAAAACATTATTAGTATGGGAAAAAATACGAAGTTCAAGAGGCAAGTAGTTCCAGCAGCGAGCAATTTTTACCACAAAAGATCTCTCAAAACTCAATCTGAAGATTCTAGGGATAAAAACTTGGGGATTTCACAAAGATCTCAAAAATACAAATCTCTCACATAGTAGAGAGGGAAAACCATTCTTAATAACCCTATAGAAAAAAATCAAGTTACGATATTTAATAAAATTATCAAAAGAACAACCAAGAAAATTACAAACATATGATGATACATGATCAGAACGCTTAATATTATAAACAAACCTGACAATCATATTTACTGTCCGCCTCAATCTGTTTAACATTATTCCAGACGTAGCAGAGATGACTTCAATACAGTATAGAATCTGTGGCATAAGTAACGCATTAGTAACCAGTTACGGTTACGAATTAGTAACCAGATGTTGATGAAGTTGCCTCGTATAGCTATTAGAATCCTGTTATTCATTTTTAATGCCATTGTATGACTGGAGTATTATCCACACAGCTGGAAGCTTGCCAAGGTTAAAATTATTATAAAGCCAGGCAAAGATCTTACCAAGGCGGAGTCATATAGGCCAATAAGTTTACTGTCAACAATGTCAAAGCTCTTTGAAAAGTTACTCATGATAAAATTGTCCCCAATTCTAGCTGATAATGAGTGCATACCGGATCATCAATTTGGATTTAGAAGTCAGCATAGCACCATTGAACAAACTCATAGATTGGTTCAATTTATAAGAAAAACTTTTGAAGAAAAAAAGTATTGCTCTGCGCTGTTCATTGACGTTTCTCAGGCATTTGATAAAGTGGCATGAAGGCCTAATTTTATAATTAAAGACTTATCTACCAATAAACATTCTAAATCTGTTGGAAAGTTCCATTATTGCCCGGAAGTTCACTGTTGTGCAAGGAGACTTTATGAGTATGCCTGAAATAATCTCATGCGGTGTGCCACAGGAAAGTATACTGGGACCAGTTTTATATCTGATTTATACTTGTGATATGCCATTGAGCAGTAATATTTACACATCTACATTTGCCGATGATACAGTCTGCCTTAGTATGCACGAAAACCCTCACGAGGCTTCCCGATACATCTTGATCGAAGGCTCACATGACTCTAAGCTATCGCAAATGAAACTTAAACTAACTCAGATACATTGGCTGGTTGGCAGAAATTCAACCCTCAGCCTAGATTGTATACTTTTAATATACAAGTCGCTCTTAAAACCTATATGGTGCTACGGAATTCAGCTATGGGGTACTGCTTCAGCTTTTAATGTCGAAAGAATCCAACGAAGGCAAAACAAAATTTTACGGTTAATAACACCGGCTACATGGTATATAAAAAATTCAAATATACATCGTGATTTAAATATGCCACTAGTGACTGAAGAAATTTAAAAATACGCCGGCAAATATTAAACAAAACTCGAGTCACAACCTAATCCGCTTGCTCGTAATATTTTGAACTGTACAGGACACATCCGCCTAAAAAAGAGGGACACAAGGGCTCTTATTCACAACACTCCAGATGGGACTTCCTGAAAATACTTTTATTTTTTTTTTAATTTTTCCTTTTGATTATCACTACTTATGTATTATATATAACTATAGTGTTTTTTAGAGGTATAGAACTTCGAATTGAAATAAAACACAAGAAAATCGTTTTAATGTCCATCAATTTGGCTTTATTGGAAGTATAATTTTATGCCATTAATGTTTAAATATGATTTCGGGCATGTGGCCGCCGCGGCTGGCTCGAATAAAGCCAATTCTACAGGTCCAATTTTCAACCACTTTTTCGAGCATATGGGGCCGTATGTTGGCAATAATGCCACGAATGTTGGCTTCCAAGTCCCCTAACGTTTCTGGTTTGTTGGCGTAGACGAGCGACTTCACATATCCCCAAAGAAAATAATCCAATGGTGTCAAATCACACGATCTTGGTGGCCAATTGACAGGTCCATTCCGCGAAATTATGCGCTCATCGAATGTTTCCTTCAATAAATCGATTGTGACGTGCGCTGTGTGGCATGTAGCGCCGTCTTGTTGGAACCACAATTCATCCACATTCATGCCATCCAATTCGGGAACAAAATAGTCGGTTACCATGGCTCTATACCGGTCTCCATATCGAATCGATTCATTCGGGTCCTCTTCAACACTTTGCTCTACAGCGGCAATTGTTTCTTCGGTGCGCACTGTTCGACGTCTCTGCGGATGCGTATTATCACATAGAGTAAACGTAGTGCGAAAACGATCCATGGTTAACCGAATTAATTGCTCTGATGGACGATTATGTCGACCATAAAATGGACGGAGCTTGCGGTAAACTTCGCGAACTGAACCATTATTTTCGAAATAAATTTGCACGATTTGCAAGCGTTGTTCTTTTGTCAACCTGTTCATGATGAAATGGCAAACCAAACTAAATATTAATCACTTGACAGCTGACAAAATGGCCGCCAGTTAAAAAAGTGATGCCAACTTAAAGTTCTATACCTTAATAAAAAACACCCATTATTACATATAACTATTGCTAATCTTATGTCCGACACTGGTCGGGCCTAATTATATTTTAGATTTGAATATTTATTGTTAGTTTAAATGTGAATATACAATAAATAAAAAATCATGTATTAAAAAAAATAAATTACCGAAAATTTTTTGAATCATCCTTAAAGTAAATTTGTTTTTTTGAGCTATTTATCGCTAAGTTTTCAAATATTTTTGAAGTTTAGCTATTCTCTAGCTACTTTCTTGTCTACTTTAACGATATTTGTTGGAAAAAAGTTGTCAACAGTGTTACCTCCACAATTGGATGGGTCTCATTTTTATTAAAGTTCAACGCGAAACGGGAAGAGCAAATTCGAAAATTATTATTTTTAATTATTTAGAACTAATTGACCTTTAACCTGCATTATTAGTTATTTTCATTTTTATAAAAATATTAAAAGTTATAAAGCGTTATTATCATGGAAAACTTATGAAAAATTGTAATGTAGGCTACCTAAAAGAGCAAATTCATTCCAAAAACTAAAAGTTCTTGCACACAAAAATAAAGCTTGGACATTTTTCTTTTAAACTATTTCCTCATAAGTGAAGAAAATCTTGGTTATGGTTAAAGTTATGAAGAAAATACAAAAAACGGCCGGATAATTCAATTTTTGGCAAAAATTCGACTTGTGCAACAAGTCCGAAAAATCTGAAAAAATCTCAAAAATACTTGACCCTTTAAGGTTTGAAATTATGCTTGAGCCTCAAAAAAATCGTAATGTACAGGTATAATCATGAGTATTTTCTTATATATTTATTTATTTATTTCATTAGGCGCAGCTGTATAATTACATATATGAATATTATAGGAATATATTCACTTAATACAGCTTCCAGCAACAATAAAAAAATATATTAGTATTAATTTTCTTATAAAAATAAATTTGTAATTATATATATACCCTTAACCAAAAATTGGAAAAGGGTACACACAAAAAAAATTATAGGTAATATTTCCTAAAATTATGGTATAATTATGACTAAGTGAAAGGGTAGAATGGCATTTACAAAGTTTTTTAAATAATTTAACAAAAATTTTAGTTATTTTCTATGTTCGAAAAATCAATTTAAATTTTAGTTAAAACTCCTTAACGACTAGGTAAACTCATATTTTTATTTTCTGTGAATTATCTAAATAGCAAAGTAAATGTATACAAATGTAATGGGAAAAATTAGCATTGATTTTACTTGAATTAACTATTTATAATTCAATAATTGCCATGGTTTTTGGTAGATTTGGCTATCTTCGCTTTATCGAATAATAATTAAAGAATTTTTGAATTTCTAAATGATTTTTCTAACTACATATGTATATTTAAATTTTCAGAATAGTGTGTAGACATAGCGTCATACTAGTGTAATAGGGGAAGTTCGTATTTATTAGTTTGGCTCGACGGTTTTCAAAAAAATTTTATATTTTTGTTTGAGAAACAATTGATGTCATCAGCCGAAACCATGATTGAATGAACGGCGGCTACTGGTGGAGACTGCTGCTGTTCTAAGGGAATGTAGTAGTGCGTATTACTATAAATATAATTCAGATCCAAGTCGCCAGGTAAAGTATTTGTGGTGTAATCGTATGTGCCATAGTGCATAGGTTGCTGCTGATAGTTGATTGTTCCTGATTGACGGTATCGTGGACAGGCAGATCGGCAAATGAGTAGCAAGAGTCACCTACCCTGGCAGTTTGTTGCAAAAAATTATAATAATTTTTGCACCGCTGATAAGGTCGAGTCCTCTAGGTGTATATGAGAGATTTAGCCAATTTCTTTTCATTTATGATATTTGTAGGGACTTGAAGCTGTTGGAAATTCTTCTGGTCGGAATTGAAGGGCATAGTGCACATGGGGCCATAGAGATATATGGCGTGTAGGTGTTGAGAAAGGTGGAGTGTGTGCCCACTACAGGTATAATGTTGATTTCTGCTCATGTAGTCTTCGTCGCAGGTCTTTTGATATTCACGTTCTTTGCCGCCAAGACAACGTGACAAACAAATTACCCTTCAAATATTCGCATATCTTTTGTCGGCATCTGTAGACAAACGAGGCCAGGGCGGTTACAGTGGCAGCAGCACCCATCTGCCTACTTGTGTGGATCACTTTAAGTGCAGCCCATAACGGCAGGGTTAAGATTTTTCAAGTCCTCGCCTCTTGAAATTTCAGTAAATTCCCAGATTTTTTTTTTTTTTTTACATGATATTTTATTTATTGTATCTTCATATATGAACTAACAGTAAGTATTCAAATCTTAAATATAAAAGTATAATAAGGCGCGACCAGTGTCGGACATAAGCGTAGTAGTAGTTATATATAATACATAAATATTGATAATCAAAAGGAAAAAAATATAAAAAATAAAAGAATTTTCAGGAAGTCCCATCTGGAGTGCTGTGAATAAGAGCCCTTGTATCCCTCTTTTTTAGGCGAATGTGTCCTGTAGCGTGTTCTAACTATCACTACGACTAACATTGCGTAGTAAACATTTAAAGTCAACTTGACCGCAATATACATGACATCCAATGGCATTGAAATTATTTTTGCGCTGGACATTTGACACTCATGCAAATGCATTAGACAGACTGCAACGTAAATATGTATTTTGTACAAATGATATTTGACCAGTCTGATCGAAGGCCGCAGCAAAATGCATTTGAATGAATCAAAATTAATAACCACATGTGTTTATATAATAAATATAAACAATACAAAATCCATGTTTTCCAAATTTCTTATGAGACACACGCCGCACGCCTACCGTGGGAAACTAAAAGGAACAATTTGCTTATTAAGCATATACCTTTTCTTTTCCCTCTTATGTTAAGATAGGTTAAGCTTTATTCTCATAACTAGTATATAAGACAATGTATTTTTATTTTAAAATTAATGAATAAACAACTTTCTTGTGAGCTCCTTGCTGAGCTCTAATAATAAAAGAAGTAGTTTACTTCATTCAGGCATTCATCTGCCTTCAACTATTTTGAGCCAGTGGCGTTTATTAGCGCCGGCACCCTCGGGCAGGGGGAATTTTTAAATTATTACAAGCATAATTATTACAGTCCAGTAAAGTTCAAAATATTACGAGCAAGCGGATTAGGATGTGATTCGAGTTTTGTTAGATATTTGCCTGCGTATTTTGCAATTTCTTCAGTCACTAGAGGCATATTCAAATCACGATGTATATTTGAATTTTTGATGTACCATGGAGCCGATGTTATCATGCGTAAAATTTTGTTTTGCCTGCGTTGAATTTTCTCTACATTTGAAGCTGAAGCAGTGCCCCATAGTTGAATTCCGTAGCACCATATAGGTTTTAAGAGCGACTTGTATAATAAAAGTTTACAGTCTAGGCTAAGTGTTGAATTTCGACCAATCAGCCAATGTACCTGAGTTAATTTAAGTTTCATTTGAGTTAACTTAGAGTCAATGTGGTGTTTCCATGTAAGTCGTCGATCAAGGTGTATACCAAGATATCTCACATGTGAATGTTGAGAAACAACTTGATTATTAATCCGAATGGGGAAACAAGTATCTCTTCGTAAAGTAAATGTTACTTGAACATACTTTGGTTCATTTACCTTGGTTCTCCATAAGTTTAACCAAAGCTCCATCTGGCTAATGTGTTCCTGGAGTTTGCGGGAAGCCTCATCAGATTTTTCATGCATACTAAGGCAGGCTGTATCGTCGGCAAATGTGGAAGTATGGATATAAATTAAATATAAAACTGGTCCCAGTATACTCCCCTGTGGCACACTAGATGAAATTGTTTCAGGCCTACTTGTAAAGTCTCCTTCCGCAACAGTGAACTTACGGGAAATAATGTAACTTTCCAAAAGATTTAAAATGTTTATTGGTAAGTAAGTCTTCAATTTTAATATTAGGCCTTCATGCCACACTTTATCAAATGCCTGGGAAATGTCTATAAACAGCGCAGAACAATACTTTTTTTCCTCAAAAGTTCTTCTTATAAATTGAACCAATCTGTGTGTTTGCTCAATGGTGCTATGCTGACTTCTAAAACCAAATTGATGGTCTGGTATGCACCCACTACTAATTAGAATTGGGGACAATTTTGTTTTGAGCAGTTTTTCGAAAAGCTTTGACATGGTAGGTAGTAGACTTATTGGCCTATATGACTCAGCCTTTGTTATATCTTTGCCCGGCTTTGGAATCATTTTAACCTTGGCAAGTTTCCAGTTGTGTGGATAATACTCCAGTCGTAAAATAGCATTAAATATGAATAACAGGATTCTCATTGCAATACGAGGCAAGTTCATCAGCATCTGATTACTAATTCCATCAATACCCGGAGCTTTCTTCGGGTTGAGGTCGGCAATTAATTTTTGTAAATCACGCGTCTAAAACTTTATGTGTTGAGGGGGTAGAGCGACTATATTCGGCAAATCAGCAACACCAGTGCATATATTTGGCGTAAAAACGGATTTTAAGTGCTCAGCAAATATTTTACCTTTTTCAGTATCGCTTCTTGTCCAACCTCCGGTAGATGTGCATAGAGGTGGCTTATACTCAACGGGTGTTTTAAGCTTTCTGGCAGCGCGCCACAAGGAGTAATTAGACGCCGGTGTAACATCAAGACCCTCCAGATAATTTTTAAGAGATGCAATTTTTTCAGATGCAAGCAACTCTTGGAGTCGTTTAGTGCACTCTTTAAATCTGATTTTATTTTGTGGTGATCTGTTCTGTTGCCATTCCCTTCTAGCCCTTCTTTTTTCACGTACGAGACGTTCAATGTCTGTAGAATAAATTTTATTAAACCCAATCTGCGGATGGGAGATAGTGGCATGTTCAGCAGCCTGTTTAATATTCTCGCTGAGATTGGCAATGTTCGATTCAATATCAGCGGGTGTTCTAAGCGTAATGACTGCTGAGATATTTTTTGAACCCCAGCCAATTAACACGATTGATCATCTTCACATATGGGTCAGGTAAGTTACTTCTTAATGGGCTACAAATTGTAATGATCGTCGGGGAGTGATCGGACGAGAGATCAAGAGAAGCTTGAACTTGAATTAAATCCCTAGAGATTTTTTTTATGACTCCAAAATCTATAACACCCGGAATTTTTTGTATGTCAGTAGGCCAATAAGTGGGCTCCCCACTCGAAATGACATCCAGGCCCATTTTTGAAATAGTGTTGAACAATGCTCGACCTCTGGGTGTAACAAGGCGTGAACCCCAGGACGTATGTTTCGCATTGTAGTCTCCAGCTGCTACAAAACAAGGTCCAAGAGATTTGTAGAAATCCTCATATTGATTCTCAGTGATTGAAAATCTGGGAGGGGAGTAAATTGATGATATAACGAAATTTGAACAAAAACTTTCAATGCCAATATTTGTTGCTTGTAGGTATTCTTCACAAATGTTATCAAGAACATAGTGCTTGAGTCTTGACTTTATTAGAATTGCTGATCCACCGCAAGCCCTTCCTCTAGGGTCCTTTGTATCATATATAGTGTAGCCATAAATTTTAAAAAGACTTCTCGAAGTCAATTGAGTCTCAGATACTAACATTATATCAATGTTTTTCTCCGTGAGGAAGTGCTCAAGTTCATTTTTATGTTGGCGAATGCCGTTTGCCTTCCAGAAACATATTGTTAACGTGTTCATGGCTTATTAAGTATTGCTTGAAGCAGAGTATTCTGCATTCGCAACATTTCTTGCATCATGCTAGTCATATTTGTTGTAAAATTGTTTACAGTTTGCACAAGATTTTCAATAGTGGCTTCAAGGCGATTAAAATTAAAGTTTGAGTTTGTATTTGTTGAATTATTTTGCGGTGAAACATTTTTTGTCCGAATAGAATTAGCCTTAGCAGCATCTGCATACGATACACGGGAAGTAACTGGTTGGCTCATTTGCAGAAAAGTGGCAGAGTAAGCGTTTGCTGATTGAGCTGGAGCTAATTTAGGTTTTTGCACCATAGTCTTCTTTACAAAAGAGTACACAGGACAACCTCTGTAGTTAGCGGTGTGATTACGTCCACAATTACTGCATTTTTTTATCACTTTGATCTTTTGGTTTGTTGCAGCTAGCGGTGCCGTGTAATTCGCCGCACACAACACAAACAGAGGGTAAATTGCAGTATGTTTTTGTATGGCCATATTCTTGGCAATTATGGCACTGTACAGGACCTGAACGCTTATGTGGCTCTTCAACTGTGATTTTTCGGTACAAGAGGTATTTTAAATTATAAATTGGATGCGTCTAATTTTTTTTCAATTTTATATCATTAGGCTCAAGTTCAACACGAAATAGAGGTTGGGGAATCTTTTCTCTATTTATTATATTGGACACATTTTTTACCTTGAGCCCCTGGAGGACGAGTGCATCTTTTATTTCTTCGGGGACAACATAAGAATCTATGCCCTTCAATACGATCTGCATGCCTTTAGCGCTCTTAAGCTGGTATGTGTAGAAGCTTGTTTTACTTTTTTCAAATTCAGCAACCATTTTGCGGAAATCTTTTTCGTCATAAATTTGGATCTTAGTTTCATCGATGTTGCCACGTTTTATTGGAACAATGTGAAATTTATTCTCACCAATGTCCGAAATTAATTTTTTAATAAGGGCATTTGATTTTTTTGTCTCAAGTATTTTTATTGATATCATTATGAGCATCAAAATTCACAGTAAAATAGGCATTTCTGCCGTTAGAACTCACTTCACTATTTTTTTCCTTTGGGGTACTCATATAGAGTATTCCTCAAGGGTATGTTTGTATGTTTTTTTGTTTACGGTTTTTTTTTTTGTTTTTGTTATTTCAATATGTAAAAATATTAGCAAAGCAAAAAAAAAGGGTTATTTATCAAAGTTAATATGTACTACGAATATTTTTTGTATAATTTTTTTTTGTTTAGTTTGTATGTAAGAAAAATTCCGCTATTACGTCTGTTCACTATGAAGGTACAACGATTTTTGATAAAAATTCCCAGATGACTTCGCTTACACGCTGGTTGCTGTTATTCTTGCTTATGAGTAAATTTCTCAGCAACAGCAATCGCAGGACATAGGATTTTCCGAGATGTCTAAAGTCAAAGTTCTCGAGGCGTTAGCTTTGAGGTTGACATATTTCAAATGAGGTAAAGCAATTAAAGCATTTTATTTGAAGCCTAATATAAATATTCAAGATTTGTATTCGAGGCAAAAGCACCTAATGTAGCGATAAGGTCACCTGTGTACTAATTTGCCTTGGTCGGGCAAAACCAGTTTATCTGTAATAATATAAAAAAATTTTAAAAATTCATGTATACATACCTTCTTGCTCAAAAATTTTCTTTTGAAAATCAAATAGAAATTTGTTGTTTTTTTATTTTTGAATTGAATTCTTTTTATTTAGCTGGTGAGGCCTATCTCGTTTTATGTCCATAAAAACTAAATTTTTATTACATATTTATCCCGACGTTTCGTGAATTTTATGTTCACTTTGTCAAATATTGTCAAAATCAGGTGCATGATTAGCTTATATACATATTTTTTTTTATTGAAAATCAGTAAAATCGAGCAGACGGTTTCATAGCTGGAAAGGAAAAACTTGATTTTGCCATATAAAAGTAACTAGCTAAAACTAATTTTTATGTTTTTTGTTAAATAGACTATCCTACATTTCAGTACAAATAACATCGGTATTAAAATATTAAAACAAAAATTAAAAAGTCAACAAGACGTTTCCAGGGTTGTAAAACTTTAACTTTTTTATTATATAAAAATAACTTACTAAAACTAATTTCACCTTTTTCTCTATAAATTAAATATATCTTACATTTAAGAAATTTATTATTCGACATATTGTCAGAAGTTTATTTTAATTTGAAATTTATTTGCTTACAACGCTGAACCATCAGCAAATAAATTTTATATCTTACATTCTTAAAAGAAAAATATTGGTGTAAGCAATCAGAAAAATCTAAAAGGATGGTTCCAGGGTTGGGAGACTTACACTTTTTGTGATATATAAAATTAACTAGGTCTAATTAATTTTTTTTTTCTTCTTTATAAATTAAATATAGTTATTTTATGTTTTGAAAATAAAAGATTGGTATAGACAATTAGAAAAATAAAAACTTCAGAGCTGGAAAATTTGTTTTTTTTTTGTATATTAAAGTTACTAAATAAACCAAATTTTTTTCTTAATTCCCTATTTTCTTTGTTCGCTTAACATATTTTATATATTTCTTAAGGAAGAAGATTGGTATAAGGAACCAGAAAAATCTAAAAGGTAGTTCCAGGGTTGGTAAACGTACCTATTTTGTGATATATAAAACCAATTAAATAAAACTAGTTATTTCTTTGGTTATGAAATATATTCTATATTTTAGAAAGAAAGAAATTAGTATTAAAACCAGAAAAATCAAAGTTATGGTTCCATGGTTGGAAATTGAAAAACAAATTTTAGATAAAAAAAATAACCAGCAATAATATATTTTTCACTTAAACATATTTCATGTTTTAAGAAGATCTTTACTAGGGTTGCTATCCGTCCTCTTTTTCTCGGACACTGTCCTCTTTTTGGAATATCTGTCCTCGGACAAAATTAGCGTACGGAAAGTCCTACTTTTTAAGGAATTTTTTTCGCTTTTGCGAACCCATGAGGGTTGTGATATGTTATTTTACGACGTAGAATTATGTATTAAGATTTATTTAAAATATTGATGGAGTTGAAATGACCAGGATAATATAGTACGTAGCGTAGCTTTAAGCGAGAGTTCAAAATCTTTATTTTATAAACAAATAACATATTTTAACTAAACAATGAAAACTTATTTAATGTCGGTAGCCCCATCGTTTAGAAATACTTTATGTTTTTTTTTTTTTTTTCATATACATATTTATTTATTGTATCTTCAAAAATGAACTAACAATAAGTAATCAAATCTTAAATCTAAATATAATTATTAGGCCCGACCAATATCGGACATAAGCTTAGTGATAGTTATAAATAATACATAAGTAGTGATAATCAAAAAGAAGTATTTTTAAGCAGTCCCATCTGGAGTGTTGGGTATAAGAGCCCTTGTGTCCCTCTTTTTTAAGCGGATGTGTCCAGTAAAGCTCAAAATATTACGGGCAAGCGGATTAGGATGTGACTCGAGTTTAGTTAAATATTTGCCTGCGTATTTTGCAATTTCTTCACTCACTAGTGGCATATTTAAATCACGATGAATATTTGAATTTTTAACGTACCATGGAGCAGATGTTATCAAACGTAAAATTTTGTTTTGCCTTCGTTGGATTCTCTCGACATTTGAAGCTGAAGCAGTGCCCCACAGCTGAATTCCATAGCACCATATTGGCTTCAAAAGCGACTTGTATATCAAGAGTTTGCAGTCTAGGCTGAGTGTTGAATTTCTGCCAATTAACCAATATATTTGAGTCAATTTAAGTTTCATTTGGGTTAACTTAGAGTCAATATGATATTTCCATGTAAGCCTTCGATCAAGGTGTATGCGAAGGTATTTGACTTGAGAATGTTGAGGAATATTTTGATTGTTGATTCGAATGGGGGAACAGGTATCTTTTCTTAGGGTAAACGTTATATGAACACACTTTTGTTCATTGACTCTAATTCTCCATAAGTTCAACCATTTTTCAAGCTGGGTAATGTGTGCTTGGAGATTGCGGGATGCCTCATAAGGATTTTTGTGAATACTCAAACAGGCTGTATCATCGGCAAATGTAGAAGTGTGGATGTTATTGCTCACAGGCATATCACAAGTATATATTAGATACAAGACTGGCCCCAGAATACTACCCTGTGGCACACCAGAAGATATAGATTCGGGTACACTCATGAAGTCTCCTTCCACAACAGTAAACTTTCTATCGAGAATATAACTTTCCAAAAGCTTTTGTATATTTATTGGTAGGTATGTCTTCAATTTTAAAACTAGGCCTTTGTGCCATACTTTGTCAAATGCCTGAGAAACATCAATAAAAAGGGCAGAACAATACTTCTTTTCTTCAAAAGTCCTCCTTATAATTTGAACCAATCTATGCGTTTGCTCAATAGTGCTATGCTGACTTCTAAAGCCAAATTGATGGCCCGGGATGCACCCAGTATCAGCTAAAATTGTGGACAATTTAGTCATGAGCAGCTTTTCGAAAAGCTTTGAAATTGTTGAAAGTAAGCTTATAGGCCTATATGACTCAGCCTTGGTAAGATCTTTGCCTGGCTTTGGAATCATTTTAATCTTGGCAAGTTTCCAGTTATGTGGAAAATACTGCATTCGTAAAATGGCACTAAAAATAAATAGCAAAATTCTTATTGCAATATGAGGCAAGTTCATCAGCATCTTGTTACTAATGCCATCAATACCTGGAGCTTTCTTAGGGTCGAGTTCAGCAACTATTTTTTGTAGTTCATGCATCTTAAACCTTAAGGGACGAGGGGGTAGAGAGACTACACTCGGTAAATCGGCAGCACCCGTACATGAATTGGGAGTGAATACAGATTTTAAATGCTCAGAAAATAAGTTACCTTTCTCACTATCGCTTCTTGCCCAGCCTCCAGTCGAAGTACGCAATGGTGATTTGAGATCAACGGGTCTTTTAAGATTTCTAGTAGCGCGCCATAAAGAGTAATTAGATGTTGACGTTACATCAAGACCTTCTAAGTACTTTTCCAGTAATGCAGTCTTTTCCGACGATAGCAGCTCTTTGAGTCGTTTAGTACATTCTTTAAGTCTGATTTTATTTAGGGGTGATCGGTGTTGTTGCCATTCCCTCTCGGGTCCTTTGAATCATATAGAGTGTAACCATTTATCTTAAAGCAGCTTCTCGAAGTCAAGTGAGTCTCAGAGACCATCATTATATCAATATTTTTTTCCGTGAGGAAGTGCTCAAGTTCATTTTTATGTTGGCGAATGCCGTTTGCGTTCCAGAAACATAATTTTAACGTGTTCATGGTTTGTTGACTAATGCTTGAAGCAGAGTATTCTGCATTCTCAGCATTTCTTGCATCATGCTAGTCATATTTGTTGTAAAGTTGTTTATAGTTAGCACCAGATTCTCAATAGTAGTTCAAGACGACTAAAGTTAAAGCTAGAGTTTGCATTCGTTGAATTACTTGGCGGTGGAACATTTTGTGTGGGAATAGAACTAGTCTTAGCAGCATCGGCATACGATACACGTGAAGTTACTAGTTGGCTAGTTTGAGGAAGAGTGGCGGAGTAAGCATTTGCTGATTGAACTGGAGCTAATTTAGATTTTTGACCCATAGCCTGTTTAACGAAAGAATATACACGGCATCCTCTGTAATTAGCGGTGTGATTTTCTCCACAATTACTGCATTTTTTTTCAGCTTGTACTTTTGGCTTGGTACAGTTAGCAGTACCATGCAATTCACCGCAGATAACACAAACTGTAGGTAATTTGCAGTAGGTTTTTGTGTGGCCATATTCTTGGCAATTATGGCACTGTATGGGACCTGAACGCTTACGTGGCTCTTCAACTGTGATTTTTCGGTGTAAAAGGTATTTTAGACTATAAATTGGGTGCGTCTCATTTTTTTTTAACTGTATATCATTCGGCTCCAGTTCAACACGAAATAGAGGCTGGGGAATCTTCTCTCTGTTGATTATATTGGTAACAATTTTTACTTTAAATCCCTGTTCGATAAGTGCACATTTTACTTCTTCAGGCTCAACATATGAATCTATGCCCTTTAATACTATTTGTAGGCCTTTAGCACTCTTAAGTTGATATGTATAAAAATTTGTTTTATTTTTTTCAAACTCACTAACAATTTTTCGGAAATCTTTTTCATCATATATTTGGATTTTAGTTTCATCAATATTACCTCGTTTAATTGGAATGATGTGAAAAGTATTTTCACCAATGGTCGACAGTAGATTTTTTAGAAGCGCGTTTGAATTTTTTTCTCTCAGATAAATAGGTGGTGGCTTGAAAGACTTTTGCGATGATGCGGCGGGCTTGTCGTTTTTGTCTTGCAATAATGAAAAACGATTTTGACGATTGATAGAAGATGTGCTGTTATCCCTAGACATCTTTGGGGCGGATCCAATTTTAGTAGAATTTGGGCTTCGCCCGCGCTTTAAAATGGTTATATATCTGTCCATTCCTACTTGTACCTTTGGTTTTGTACTACTGTTGTCTTCAGTAACAACTTGTTTAATTGTTGACCCCGAGCCCGAAGCGGGTGATATCGCTGAGTTAAATGTAGAAGTACTAGGCAATAATGTCAACGATTCACTAGTTGGCATTGGACAAAGCGAAGTTGATCGCTGACGAAACTGTGGTTTTGTCGTTAGAAAAAGTCTATTATCAGATTTTTGATTTTTATTAAGAGCTTCAGAACTCACAGCAAGATTATTATCAGATTTTTTATTTTTATTGTTATCATTATGAGCATCAAAACTCACAGTAAAATAGGCATTTCTGCCGTTAGAACTCACTTCACTATTTTTTTCCTCTGGGGTACTCATAAAGAGTATTCCTCAAGGGTATTTTGTATGTTTTTTTGTTTACGGTTTTTTTTTTGTTTTTGTTATTTCTATATGTAAAAATATTATCAAAGCAAAAAAATGCTTATTTATCAAAGTTAATATGTACTACGAATATTTTTTGTATGCTTTTTTTTTGTCCAGTTTGTATATAAGAAAAATTCCGCTATTACGTCTGTTCACTATGAAGGTACAACGAGAACTCGAAATACTTTATGTGTTGCACTTTTATATTTGAAGTGCCTGTGCATTTATGTATGCAAATATTGTTAAATGAGTAAATAACTATTTATGTAGGTACAGTTTAATTTAAACATATCGATGGTGTTGGGTCAAAAGATCCAATATTCCATGTAAAATTATGCGATATTGACCCTTTTTACGCAACACCTTCGATACGTAATTAAGATTTAAGTGGCTGTTACTAATCACAGCTATCAAAAATAAAATATGAAATTTTTGTTCCCATGAAATTTTCATTCCCCATGAAGGGAAATTTGCTATCGGGAATTTCATGGTGAATATAAAAAATGGGAAGAAGGCTGAAATATTAAAGTCTGAAATAGTAAAAAATAAACGAATTTGAAGGTTGAAATTTAATGTTCTTAAGTTTTTAAATATTTTAGGTGCCCCTTTTATATTTATTTATTGCATCTTCAAATATGAACTAACAATAAGTATTCAAATGTTAAATCTAAATATAATTAATTATGCCCGACTTATTGAAAGTTATTAATAATACATAAGTCGTGATAAGCAAAAACAAAAGTATAGTCAAGCAGTTTCTTCTGGAGTGTTGAGTATTAGAGCCGTTGTGTCCCTCTTTTTAAGCGGATGTGTTCAGTAAAATTCAAGATATTACGAGCAAGGGGATTAGGATGGGTCTCGAGTTTTGTCATGTATTTGCCTGCGTATTTTGCGATTTCTTCAGTCACTAGTGGCATATTTAAATCACGATGTATATTTGAATTTTTAATGTACCATGGAGCCGATGTTATTAGACTTAAAATCTTATTTTGCCTTCGTTGGATTCTCTCTATATTGGATGCTGAAGCAATGCCCCATAACTGTATT
Organism: Tachina lurida; assembly: GCA_944452675.1. Lineage (NCBI taxonomy): Eukaryota > Metazoa > Arthropoda > Insecta > Diptera > Tachinidae > Tachina > Tachina lurida. The sequence continues at coordinate 50,124,516 of OX101755.1, read as the reverse complement.
CCGTAACACCATATTGGTTTCAAAATCGACTTGTATATTAAAAGTTTGCAATCAAGACTGAGGGTTGAATTTCTGCCAATCAGCCAATGTATCTGAGTTAATTTCAGTTTCATTTGTGTTAGCTTTGAGTCAATATGGGGCTTCCATGTAAGCCGTCGATCAAGGTGTATACCAAGGTATTTTACGAGTGAGTGTTGAAGAACAACTTGATTGTTGATTCGAATTGGGGAACAAGTATCTCTTCGCAGAGTAAATGTTACTTGACACACTTTTGCTCGTTTACTTTGATTCTCCATAACTTTAACCATAGTTCCAGTTGTGTAATATGTTCTTGTAGATATCGGGAAGCCTCTTGAGGGGTTTCGTGCATACTAAGGTAGGCTGTGTCATCGGTAAACGTAGATGTATGGATACTGCTGCTCAAAGGTATATCACAAGTGTAAATCAAATACAAAATTGGCCCCAGTATGCTCCCCTGTGGCACACCGGATGATATAGATTCGGGCACACTCATGAAGTCTCCTTCCACAACCGTAAGCTTTCGAGTAGTAATATAACTTTCTAATAGCTTCAGAAAATTGATTGGTAAATATGATTTCAATTTTAAAATAAGACCTTCATGCCACACCTTATCAAATGCCTGCGAAACGTCGATAAACAGCGCAGAGCAATACTTCTTTTCTTCAAATGTTATTCTTATAAATTGAACCAATCTATGAGTTAGTTCAATGGTGCTATGCTGACTTCTAAAACCAAATTGATGGTCTGGTATGCAGCCACTACTAACTAGAATTGGGGACAATTTTGTCATGAGCAGTTTTTCGAAAAGTTTTGACATTATTGATAGCAGACTTATTGGCCTGTATGACTCAGCCTTGGTAAGGTCTTTGCCCGGCTTTGGAATCATTTTGACCTTGGCAAGCTTCCAGCTGTGTGGATAAACTCCAGTCGTAAAATGGCATTAAAAATAAATAACAGGATTATAAATGCAATACGAGGCAACTTCATCAACATCTAGTTACTAATTCCATCAATACCCAGAGCTTTCTTCGGGTTAAGTTCAGCAATTAGTTTTTGTACATCAGGCTTTCTAAATTTTATGGGTCGAGGGGAAGTGCAACTACATTCGGCAAATCAATAACATCAGTACATGTGTTAGGGGTAAATACTGATTTTAAAGGCTCAGCAAATTTTTGACCTTTTTCAGTATCGCTTCTTTCCCAACCTCCGGTAGATGTACGAAGAGGTGGTTTAAACTCAACAGGTGTTTTAAGCTTTCTAGCAGCGCGCGCCACAAGGAATACTTAGATGCTTGTGTGACATCAAGACCTTCCAGATAGTTTTTAAGAGATGCAGTTTTTTCAAATGCAAGCAAGTCTTGGAGTCGCTTAGTGCACTCTTTAAATCTGATTTTATGTTGGGGCGATCTGTGCTGTTGCCATTCCCTTCTAGCTCTTCTTTTTTCACTTATGAGACTTTCAATATCCGTAGAGTAAATGCTATTAAATCCAGTCTGTGGGTAGGAGGTAGTGGCATGTTCAGCAGCCTGTTTTATATTTTTGATAAGATTGCCAATGTTAAATTCAATATGTTCTTATCTTAATGTTTTCCGTACAATGACTACTGAGATATTTTCTGAACCCCAGCGAATTAACACGGTTGATCGTCTTCAATTATGGGTGATGTAAGTCACTTTTTAGTGGGCTACAAATTGTAACGAACGTGGGAGAGTGATCGGAGGAGAAATTTTGAGAAGCTTCAACATGAACTAATTCCCTAGAGATATTTTTCATGACTCCAAAATCTATAACATACGGAATTTTTTGTATGTCCGTAAGCCAGTAAGTGGGCTCCCCACTCGAAATGACGTCCAAGCCCATTTTTGAAATAGTGTTGAACAATGCCCGACCTCTAGGTGTAAGAAGACGCGAACCTCAGAACATATGTTTTGCATTGTAGCCGCCAGCTGCTACGAAGCAAAGGAAAATAGATTTTTAGAAATCCTCGTATTGATCCTCGTGAATTTTAGGTGCCCTGGAAAAAATTATTTAGTATACCATCGCCACAAAAATTCCTGCAGGAAAACCAAAGAGGTTCATATTCAATAAAAAAGGTGTTTTAGGAAATTATTGTTATTAATCGTAGACATTAATAACTGTTCTTATCCTACAATAAATTATTTATAACTTTTAATATATAATTGGAAGTATATTTGCCTGCAAACATAAAGTGAACAAAACCAAGAGAAATTAAAAAATCCCTATGAAAAATATTATTCACTACAAGGGGAATCAAAAAAAGAACACATTTCTGGGGAAAAATTTTTCACGATTGCGATTTAGGGAAAAGAGAAAATATTTCGAGGGAAAAACTGTTCAAAAAGGAGTGAATATTATTGAACAAAATCAATCTCGTTTTATTTTTAAGTCCTACTTTTTTAAGCAGATGTCCGGGGTTTTCCCCTCTGCTGTCCTCTGTAGTGTACCACACTTATAGTAATGCACTGTAACAGAAATAACTTGCATTGCCTTAATATCAGTTCAATGCACAAGCATTGCAACACAACCCAAAATAATAAGAATGCTGAATGCAAGAAATTGAGTGACATACTTTTGAGTCACAATATAAATTAATAATTACCAAATTCCCTTTTTTGATTGATCGTATAAATTAATGCTTACCATTGTCGTAGTGAAGAAAGAAACAAAAGATAATTGTAAATATTAAACGTAGGTTAGAAAGGATAATTAAGATTTGTAAAACTAGTATATAAGCAAGGAAATTTATTCAATAAATCAGACTTTAATTTAAAAACGCAATCCGGCAACAACTTGTCTAGTTTATAAATTGACTTCTCACTTTTTCTTGCAGTTCCTGTGAACGCCTAGTTATAAGCTGGACCCCCTGTACAGCTGGATAAATATAGTAACTACATGCTAGTTACACATCCTACTCTCAACATTACATGGCGATCCTGCCTTCAACCTTTATACACCATTAAACTATTACACCTCTTTTTATAAATTAAGCGATAACAACCCTATCTTAACTCAAGATTTATTTATTTATTTTATTTATATGCTTAGTTTTTATATGGATATCTAGTTCGCCATGTTGTTTCTTATGCTCTCAGAACAGTTGATACCTTGCAACGAGTTCTTATTCAGGTTTGGTAAATGGAAATAAAAATTAAATGAATCGCTAAAGAACAGTCATAGCTTTAAAATAAATAAAGGGCATGTTACCATTAGGCATTCTTTTCTACCGAACAAAATCGTTGGTGAAGGGTATACAAACGAAAAGAAAAGATATGGTTGTAAAATGGTTGAGAAAACAATATTATGTTCTATGAAACAAATGTGTGGTCGTTGGAAACTAGTTATTGTTATTTTAAACATCCTCTACCGGAGGTTGGGCAAGAAACGATACTGAAAAAGGTAAAATATTTGCTTATCATTTAAAATACGTATTTACCCCAACCTCATGTACTGGTGTTGCTGATTTGCCAAGTGTTGTTGCTCTACCCCCGCGACCCATAAAGTTTAAGATGCGCGATGTACAAAAACTAATTGCTGAACTTAATCCGAAGAAAGCTCCAGGTATTGACGGAATTAGTAACAAGATGCTGACGAACTTGCCTCATATTGCAATAAGAATCCTGCTATTTATTTTTAATGCCATTTTGCGAATGCAGTATTTTCCACATAACTGGAAACTTGCTAAGATTAAAATGATTCCGAAGCCGGGCAAAGATCTTACCAAGGCTGAGTCATATAGGCCTATAAGTCATATAGGCCTATAAGTTGATAGTAACAACAGTCTCAAAACTTTTCGAAAAGCTGCTCATGACTAAATTGTTCACAATTTTAGCTGAAAATGGGTGCATCCCGGACCATCAATTTGGCTTTAGAAGTCAGCATAGCACTATTGAGCAAACGCATAGATTGGTTCAAGTTATAAGGAGGACTTTTGAAGAAAAGAAGTATTGTTCTGCCCTTTTTATTGATGTTTCTCAAGCATTTCACAAAGTATGGCACGAGGGCCTATTTTTAAAATTGAAGACATATTTGCCAATAAATATAGAAATACTTTTCGAAAGTTATATTGTTGATAGGAAGTTTACTGTTGTGGAAGGAGACTTCAAAAGTGTGCCCGAATCTATATCTTCTGGTGTGCCACAGGGTAGTATTCTGGGGCCAGTCTTGTATTTAGTATATACTTGTGATATGCCTGTGAGCAATAACATCCACACTTCTACATTTGCCGATTATACAGCCTGTATGAATATGCACAAAAACCCTGATGAGGCATCCCGCAATCTCCAAGCTCACATTACCCAGCTTGAAAGATGGTTGAACTTATGGAGAATTAAAGTAAATGAACAAAAGTGTGTTCATATAACGTTTACCCTAAGAAAAGATACCTGTTCCGTCATTCGAATAAATAATCAAAATATTCCTCAACATTCTCAAGTGAAATACCTTGGCATACACCTTGATCGAAGGCTTACATGGCAACATCATATTGACGCTAAACTAATTGAAATGAAACTTAAGTTAACTCAAATACATTGGTTGATTGGCAGAAATTCAACACTCAGTCTAGACTGCAAACTTTTGATATTCAAATCGCTTTTGAAGCCACTATGGTGCTACGGAATTCAGCTATGGGGCACTGCTTCAGCTTCAAATGTGGATAGAATCCAACGACGGCAAAATAAAATTTTACGTTTGATAACAGCGGCTCCATGGTACATCAAAAATTCAAATATACATCGAGATTTAAATATGCCACTAGTGACTGAAGAAATCGCAAAATACGCAGCTAAATATTTAACAAAACTCGAGTCACATCCTAATCCGCTTGCTCGTAATATCTTGAACTTTACTGGACATATCCGCTTAAAAAAGAGGGACACAAGGGCCCTAATACTCAGCACCCCAAATGATACTCATTGAAAATAACACTGTACAACAGCCAAAATAGCCTTTAGATAAAAGTATGCGGACTATATGAATTTCGATGCGTTAAATTCAAATCTGCTGTCAGTTTTGCTCTATCACGTAGAGATTTTGTTAATGGGCGTGGCTAATTTTGGCCCCTAAATTAGTCGGCCATACTAATATATTTTACTATAACTCGAAAACCGCTTTTTCGATTTTAATAAATAATAAACCAAAAGACGCGCCACAAAATTTTGTTAAAAAATATTTATAATCATGTTTTACCTATTTTTTATGGTTTCGAAGTTATTCAGAATTTAAAAAAGAAAAAAGTTTTTTTTATGCAAAAATCGCATAATTTTTTTAAATGAAAATTACAATAAAAAAAACAGAAACTCGCAAGTTTCATATTTTTTACATTTTTCTTAAAACCACATATCCTAGGAATAAAACAAGCTATAAAACGTGAAAGTCCAGCAATAAATCTTGATTTTATTCGCAGTTTAAAGCAGGTACCTAAAAATGGAAAAATGTGTGTAATGCATTAAATGCAGTCAAATTTACATCTGGTAGTGATGGGAAAGTTGGTACGATCGTACTTTTTTATACTGTTTGACATGAAAAAGTACCGTAGTACTCCCCTAAGAAATTTTATACTCTCACGGGCAACTTAGAAATGCAGTCAGAAGACTCGCACATGCATATCCTTTGCCAAGAATTAAATTGTTTTTTCGACAAATAGAAAGAAGCTTTATTAGTAAAGATCTTTTAGAAAAGTGTAACCACAATTAAATATCAATATCAATATTTCATTCAATGATATTTTATGTGGCACAGAAGTTAATCTATTGAAACAACTGGTTTAATTGTTATCCAAAGGATTTCTAAATGTATAAAGGTGTAGAAAAATAGAAGAGATTCATATCGAATATAAATTATTTGCTGGGTTTTGTATAAGTTTCTAAGCCTACTATGCTTATTTTTCTTTTGTGATTTTCAAAAATATTATTATTTGTGAATTCTCAAATAGTTTTTGAAAGTCTGTACATAAGATAAGAGGTTTGTGACTGTTCAAAATGTGTGGTTGAAGTCTACTGACGATTTGTTACAGCAACAATGAAATGCATATAGACATCGCTGAACCACCAGCAAATAAATTTCAAATTAAAATAAACTTGACAATATGTCGAATAATAAATTTCTTAGATGTTAAATTTAGATTTTATTTTTCATTTTGCCTTATAATTACTTTAATTGTTATCCAAAGGATTTCGAAATGTATAAAGGTGTAGAAAAATAGAATAGATTCATATCGAATATAAATTATTTGCTGGGTTTTGTATAAGTTTCTAAGCCTACTATGCTTATTTTTCTTTTGTGATTTTCAAAAATATTATTATTTGTGAATTCTCAAATAGTTTTTGAAAGTCTGTACATAAGATAAGAGGTTTGTGACTGTTCAAAATGTGTGGTTGAAGTCTACTGACGATTTGTTACAGCAACAATGAAATGCATATAGACATCGCTGAACCACCAGCAAATAAATTTCAAATTAAAATAAACTTGACAATATGTCGAATAATAAATTTCTTAGATGTTAAATTTAGATTTTATTTTTCATTTTGCCTTATAATTACTTTAATTGTTATCCAAAGGATTTCTAAATGTATAAAGGTGTAGAAAAATAGAATAGATTCATATCGAATATAAATTATTTGCTGGGTTTTGTATAAGTTTCTAAGCCTACTATGCTTATTTTTCTTTTGTGATTTTCAAAAATATTATTATTTGTGAATTCTCAAATAGTTTTTGAAAGTCTGTACATAAGATAAGAGGTTTGTGACTGTTCAAAATGTGTGGTTGAAGTCTACTGACGATTTGTTACAGCAACAATGAAATGCATATAGACATCGCTGAACCACCAGCAAATAAATTTCAAATTAAAATAAACTTGACAATATGTCGAATAATAAATTTCTTAGATGATAAATAAATAAAAGTATAAACAAAAGGGTAGATAAATTTTTTTTTCATAGATATATTTATTTATTGTATCTTCAAAAATGAACTAACAATAAGTAATCAAATCTTAAATCTAAATATAATTATTAGGCCCGACCAGTATCGGACATAAGCTTAGTGATAGTTATAAATAATACATAAGTAGTGGTAATTAAAAGGGAAAAAAAGAAGTATTTTCAAGCAGTCCCATCTGGAGTGTTGAATATAAGAGTCCTTGTGTCCCTCTTTTTTAGGCGGATGTGTCCTGTAAAGTTCAGAATATTACGAGCAAACGGATGAGGATGTGACTCGAGATCTGTTAAGTATTTTGCCATTTCTTCAATCACTAGTGGCATATTTAAGTCACGATGTAAACTGGAATTTTTAATATACCATGGAGCCGATGTTATCAAACGTAAAATTTTGTTTTGCCTTCGTTGGATTTTCTCAATAGATAGGGTAGATAAATAAAAATAATATGTACATATGTATATATGTATATCTCTTCATACAGATGTGTTTGAATTTCCTGTATAATATATGTAAGTAAAAATTTCTATATATACAAACATACATTTTATTTCAACAATATTAATTTATTTTCCGTTCTCGCTGTACCTTCATAGTGAACAGACGTAATAGCGGAATTTTTCTTACATACAAACTAAACAAAAAAAAAAATACAAAAAATATTCGTAGTATATATTGACTTTAATAAATAAGCTTTATTTGCTTTGCAAATATATTTTACATATAGAAACAACAAAAACAAAAAAAAAACCGTAAACAAAAAAAGCAAACAAAGTGCCCTTGAGGAATACTCTATATGAGTACCTCAAAGGAAAAAAATAGTGAAGTGAGTTCTAACGGCAGAAATGCCTATTTTACTGTGAGTTTTGATGCTCATAATGATAACTATAAAAATAAAAAATTTGATAATATGACTTGCTGTGAAATCTGAAGCTCTTAATAAAAATTAAAAATCTGATAATAGACTTTTTCTAACGGCACAGTTTCGTCAGCGATCAACTTCGCTTTGTCCAATGCCAACTAGTGAATCGTTGACATTATTGCCTAGTACTTCTACATTTAACTCAGCGATATCACCCGCTTCGGGCTCGGGGTCATCACTTAAACAAGTTGTCACTGAAGATAAGAGTAGCCCAAAACCCAAGGCCCAAGTCGGAATGGACAGATATATCACAATTTTAAAGCGCGGGCGAAGCCCAAATTCATAAAAAATTTCATCGGTTCCCAAGATATCCAGGGATAACGACGTCGCAGCAGTTAACCGTCAAAATCGTTTTTCAATATTGCAAGCAAATAACGACCAACCCGCTGTTTCATCAAAAAAAACTTCCAAGCCACCACCAATATACCTGAGAGAAAAAAATTCGAACGCCCTTGTAACGAACAGTTTGCACACAAACTGTTGTCACACCCTGTAAAGTAGTAAAACATAAAATAACAAATATGATCGACGAACTAATTTATAAAACAAAAGACACTAACAAAATATATTAAAAGAAATAAACTAAAGAACAAAACATACAACAACAAACACATCCAACAAAATAATTTACATGCAAAGGGATTAACGGTCACTAACAAAACATACATACAAACATGTACATTAAAATAAGTCAGGCCCAATAACAACCAAACATAGGCATGCAGAAATCTCTGTAAATATTACAACAATAATGTAAAGGGAAAATAGTATAAAAGGCCGAAGAATTTGCAAACAAGGGATCAGTCGTTGCGTAGACATCAGTTGATCAGGATGAATCCGGGTAAGTTAGTATTCAACTAGCAAACATTGTTAGCGATTACCTAGTCGCGAAACAATACAGTAGAACCTGGATAACTAGATATTTAGTAAACATTGTTAGCGATTTCCTAGTCGCGAAACAATACAGTAGAACCTGGATAAGTAGATATTTAGTAAACATTGTTAGCGATTTCCTAGTCGCGAAACAATACAGTAGAACCTGGATAAATAAATATTAATAAACATTGTTAGCGATTACCTAGTCGCGAAACAATACAGTAGCACCTAGATAAGTAGATATTTAATAAACATTGTTAGCGATTGCCTAGTCGCGAATCAATACAGTAGAACACGGATAAGTAGACATGGACAAACATTGTTAGCGATTTCCTAGTCGCGAAACAATACAGTAGAACCTGGATAAGTAGATATTTAATAAACATTGTTAGCGATTGCCTAGTCGCGAAACAATACAGTAGAACACGGATAAGTAGACATGGACAAACATTGTTAGCGATTTCCTAGTCGCGAAACAATACAGTAGAACCTGGATAAGTAGATATTAATAAACATTGTTAGCGATTCTCTAGTCGCGAAACAATGCAGTAGAACACGGATAAGTAGACATTGACAAACATTGCCAGCGATTCCCTAGTCGCGAAACAATACAGTAGCACCTAGATAATTAGATATAAATAAACATTGTTAGCGATTCCCTAGTTGCGAAACAATACAATAGCACCTAGATAATTAGATATTAATAAACATTGTCAGCGATTACCTAGTCGCGAAACAATACAGTAGAACCTGGAATAAATAAGTATTAATAAACATTGTTAGCGATTGCCTAGTCGCGAAACAATAAAGTAGAACCTGGATAAATAAATATTAGTAAACATTGTTAGCGATTACCTAGTCGCGAAACAATACAGTAGTACCTAGATAAATAGATAATAATAAATAGTGTTAGCGATTCCCAAGTCGCGAAACAACATCGATAAGGAGAAGTTAATAAATATTGTTAGCGATTCTCTAGCCGCTAAAACAATACACTAAGACACCGAGGACTAGATATTATAAACGCTGTCAGCAATTACCTAACCACGAAAACAATACAATGCCACCACTGAAACGATAGAAGGCAAATAGCCGATACGTCCAACTGCGGAAACATAAGTAAAATACACATAAGGCCCAATTTTCCTGATAAAGGCACTACATAGGACCACAGGAGTACTACAAAGATTGACTACGGAAGCATAGAAGACAACTCGCAGGAAGAAAAGCCATAACAAATCCAGAGAACTGAGAGGCCAAAGCAAATGATATAATACTACGGAATTAAAGTCAAGTTAATTATATTTCAGAAAATACTAAATTTATAAAATTTTAAATAAAGAATAGTAATAAATTAAGGAAAACAACGTGTTATTCTTGTAACGACCATTGGCATTTCAGGCTGAGTATACCCGGCAGAAAACGACGTTACAAGTGGCGCCCGAGCAAATTCCGGATTAAAACAAGAAAAACACGGAACAAAGAGAAAAAAGGATACATTTTTTTTAAACCACGAAGCAGGAAGCCACGTTACAAGTGGCGCCAGAACAAATTCTGGATAAAAACAAGAAGAACACGGAACAAATATAAAAAAGAGAATATTTTTTTTTGAAAAAAAAATACCACGAAGCAAGAAGCCACGTTACAAGTGGCGCCCGAGCAAATTCTGGATAAAAACAAGAAAAACATAGAACAAATAAAAAAAAAGAGGATACATCTTTTTTTATTTAAAAAAAAAAATACCACGAAGCAAGAAGCCACGTTACAAGTGGCGCCCGAGCAAATTCTGGATAAAAACAAGAAAAGCACGGTTCAGGGAGAAAAAAAAGATACATTTTTTAAACCACGAGGCAGGAAGCCACGTTACAAGTGGCGCCAGAACAAATTCTGGATAAAAACAAGAAGAACACGGAACAAATATAAAAAAGAGGATAATTTTTTTTTTGGAAAAAAAAATACCACGAAGCAAGAAGCCACGTTACAAGTGGCGCCGGAGCAAATTCTGGATAAAAACAAGAAAAACACGGTACAAAGAAAAAAAAAGGATACATTTTTTTTTTTGAAAAAAAAAATAATAATACCAAGAAGCAAGAAGCCACGTTACAAGTGGCGCCGGAGAAAATTCTGGATAAAAAGACGGAACAAATGGAAAAAATTAAATAAACTTTTTTTTTAAAATAATACTACGAAGCAGGAAACCACGTTACAAGTGGTACCTGAGCAAATTCTGGATAAAAAAAAACACATATACATATGTATGTATATATGAAACAAAAAAAAACACATTTTTTTTTAATATTTTTTCAAAGAAGGGGGGAAGTGTAACGAACAGTTTGCACACAAACTGTTGTCACACCCTGTAAAGTAGTAAAACATAAAATAACAAATATGATCGACGAACTAATTTATAAAACAAACGACACTAACAAAATATATTAAAAGAAATAAACTAAAGAACAAAACATACAACAACAAACACATCCAACAAAATAATTTACATGCAAAGGGATTAACGGTCACTAACAAAACATACATACAAACATGTACATTAAAATAAGTCAGGCCCAATAACAACCAAACATAGGCATGCAGAAATCTCTGTAAATATTACAACAATAATGTAAAGGGAAAATAGTATAAAAGGCCGAAGAATTTGCAAACAAGGGATCAGTCGTTGCGTAGACATCAGTTGATCAGGATGAATCCGGGTAAGTTAGTATTCAACTAGCAAACATTGTTAGCGATTACCTAGTCGCGAAACAATACAGTAGAACCTGGATAACTAGATATTTAGTAAACATTGTTAGCGATTTCCTAGTCGCGAAACAATACAGTAGAACCTGGATAAGTAGATATTTAGTAAACATTGTTAGCGATTTCCTAGTCGCGAAACAATACAGTAGAACCTGGATAAATAAATATTAATAAACATTGTTAGCGATTACCTAGTCGCGAAACAATACAGTAGCACCTAGATAAGTAGATATTTAATAAACATTGTTAGCGATTGCCTAGTCGCGAATCAATACAGTAGAACACGGATAAGTAGACATGGACAAACATTGTTAGCGATTTCCTAGTCGCGAAACAATACAGTAGAACCTGGATAAGTAGATATTTAATAAACATTGTTAGCGATTGCCTAGTCGCGAAACAATACAGTAGAACACGGATAAGTAGACATGGACAAACATTGTTAGCGATTTCCTAGTCGCGAAACAATACAGTAGAACCTGGATAAGTAGATATTAATAAACATTGTTAGCGATTCTCTAGTCGCGAAACAATGCAGTAGAACACGGATAAGTAGACATTGACAAACATTGCCAGCGATTCCCTAGTCGCGAAACAATACAGTAGCACCTAGATAATTAGATATAAATAAACATTGTTAGCGATTCCCTAGTCGCGAAACAATACAATAGCACCTAGATAATTAGATATTAATAAACATTGTCAGCGATTACCTAGTCGCGAAACAATACAGTAGAACCTGGAATAAATAAGTATTAATAAACATTGTTAGCGATTGCCTAGTCGCGAAACAATAAAGTAGAACCTGGATAAATAAATATTAGTAAACATTGTTAGCGATTACCTAGTCGCGAAACAATACAGTAGTACCTAGATAAATAGATAATAATAAATAGTGTTAGCGATTCCCAAGTCGCGAAACAACATCGATAAGGAGAAGTTAATAAATATTGTTAGCGATTCTCTAGCCGCTAAAACAATACACTAAGACACCGAGGACTAGATATTATAAACGCTGTCAGCAATTACCTAACCACGAAAACAATACAATGCCACCACTGAAACGATAGAAGGCAAATAGCCGATACGTCCAACTGCGGAAACATAAGTAAAATACACATAAGGCCCAATTTTCCTGATAAAGGCACTACATAGGACCACAGGAGTACTACAAAGATTGACTACGGAAGCATAGAAGACAACTCGCAGGAAGAAAAGCCATAACAAATCCAGAGAACTGAGAGGCCAAAGCAAATGATATAATACTACGGAATTAAAGTCAAGTTAATTATATTTCAGAAAATACTAAATTTATAAAATTTTAAATAAAGAATAGTAATAAATTAAGGAAAACAACGTGTTATTCTTGTAACGACCATTGGCATTTCAGGCTGAGTATACCCGGCAGAAAACGACGTTACACCCTTATTAAAAATTAGTCTCGGCAGTTGGTGAGAATGCATTTCACGTTATTCCAATAAAACGTGGTAAAATTGATGAAACAAAAATTCAAATATACGAAGAAAAAGATTTCCGCAAAATCATTACTGATTTCGAAAAAAATATAACTAATTTTCATACTTATCAGCTTAAAAGTGCTAAAGGTATGCAGATCGTATTGAAGGGCATTGATGCTTATGTTAATCCCGACGAAATAAAAGATGCACTCATCATACAATGATTTAAAGTAAAAAGTGTTACTAATATAATCAATAGAGAGAAGATCCCCCAGCCTCTATTTCGTGTTGAACTGGAGCCAAATGATATACAGTTGAAAAAAAGCGAGACACATTCAATTTATAGCCTAAAATACCTTTTATACCGAAAAATTACAGTTGAAGAGCCACATAAGCGTTCAGGTCCCGTACAGTGCCACAATTGCCAAGAATATGGTCATACAAAAACTTACTGCAATTTACCTACAGTTTGTGCTATCTGCGGTGAATTGCACGGTACTGCTAGCTGCACGAAGCCAAAAGATCAAGCAGTAAAAAAATGCAGTAATTGTGGAGGTAACCACACCGCTAACTACAGAGGATGCCCTGTATATTCTTTTGTTAAACAGGCTATGGGTCAAAAACCTAAACTAGCTCCAGCTCAATCAGCAAACGCTTACTCCGCCACTCTTCCTCAAACAAGCCAACCAGTTAGTTCACGTGTATCGTATGCCGATGCTGCTGAGACTAGTTCTATTCCCATACAAAATGTTCCACCGCCAAATAATTCAACGAATGCAAACTCAAGCTTTAACTTTAGTCGCCTTGAAGCTACTATTGAGAATTTGGTGCTAACTATTAATAGTTTTACAACAAATATGACTAGCATGATGCAAGAAATGCTGCGAATGCAGAATACATTGCTTCAAGCTTTAGTTAACAAACCATGAACACGTTAAAAATATGTTTCTGGAACGCAAACGGCATTCGCCAACATAAAAATGAACTTGAGCACTTCCTTACGGAAAAAAATATTGATATAATGTTGATCTCAGAGACTCATTTGACTTCGAGAAGCCTTTTTAAAATTTATGGCTACACCTTACATGATTCAAAGGACCCGAGAGAAAGAGCGTGCGGTGGATCAGCAATTCTTATAAAGTCTAGACTCAAACATTATATTATTGACAACATTTGTGAGGAATATCTACAAGCAACGAATATTTGTGTTAAAAATTTTTGCACAAATTTTGTGATATCATCAATTTACTCCCCTCCCAGATTCGCAATTACTGAGAATCAATACGAGGATTTCTATAGATGTCTTGGTCCTTGTTTCGTGGCAGCTGGCGACTATAATGCTAAACATACGTTCTGGGGTTCGCGTCATATTACACCCAGAGGTCGAGCATTGTTCAACACAATTTCAAAAATGGGCTTGGACGTCATTTCGAGTGGGGAGCCTACTTACTGGTCAACTGACATAAATAAAATTCCGGATGTAATAGATTTTGGCGTTATGAAAAATATCTCTAGGGATTTAATTCAAATTGAAGCTTCTTTAGATCTCTCGTCCGATCACTCTCCCACGATCGTTACAATCTGTAGCCCACAGAGAAGTGATTTACCTCACTCGTATGTGAAGATGATCAATCGTGTAAATTGGCTGCGATTTAAAAAATATCTTAGTAGTCATTGCACGGAAAACATTACGCTAAGAACACCCGAGGATATTGAAGCTAACATCGCCAACCTTAACGAAATGATTGCACAGGCTGCTGAACATGCTACTACCTCCCATCCGCAGACTGGATTTAATAAAATTTCTTCTACCGATATTGAACGTGTCGTGTGTGAAAAAAGAAGAGCTAGAAGGGAATGGCAACAGCACAGATCACCACAACTTAAAATCAGATTTAAAGAGTGCACTAAACGACTCCAAGAGTTATTTGCAATTGAAAACCTGCATCTCTTAGAAATTATCTGGAAGGTCTTGATGTCACTCCAGCATCTAATTACTTTTTGTGGCGCGCTGCTAGAAAGCTGAAAACCCCCGTTGAGTTTAAACCACCTCTGCGCACATCTACCGGAGGTTGGGCAAGAAGTGATACTGAAAAAGCTAACATATTTGCAAATCATTTAAAATACGTATTTACCCCAAACACATGTACTGGTGTTGCTGATTTGCCGAGTGTAGTTGCTCTACCCCCGCGACCCATAAAGTTTAAGATGCGCGATGTACATAAACTAATTGCTGAACTTAATCCGAAGAAAGCTCCAGGTATGGATGGAATTAGCAACAAGATGCTGATGAACTTGCGTCATATTGCATTAAGAATCCTGCTATTTATTTTTAATGCCATTTTACGAATGCAGTATTTTCCACATAACTGGAAACTTGCCAAGATTAAAATGATTCCGAAGCCGCGCAAAGATCTTACCAAGGCTGAGTCATATAGGCCTATAAGCTTACTATCAACAGTTCCAAAACTTTTCGAAAAGCTGCTCATGACTAAATTGTCCACAATTTTAGTTGATAATGGGTGCATCCCGGACCATCAATTTGGCTTTAGAAGTCAGCATAGCACTATTGAGCAAACGCATAGATTGGTTCAAGTTATAAGGAGGACTTTTGAAGAAAAGAAGTATTGTTCTGCCCTTTTTATTGATGTTTCTCAGGCATTTGACAAAGTATGGCACAAAGGCCTATTTTTAAAATTGAAGACATATTTTCCAATAAATATAGAACAACTTTTGGAAAGTTACATTGTTGATAGGAAGTTTACTGTTGTGGAAGGAGACTTCATGAGTGTGCCCGAATCTGTATCTTCTGGTGTGCCACAGGGTAGTATTCTGGGGCCAGTCTTGTATCTAATATATACTTGTGATATGCCTGTGAGCAATAACATAGGCTACGTTCGTAAAAGCATTTATAGTGCAAGTCTGCAGCATCACTAACATCTAACGTTCACAAATGCATAACTTGGCAGCACTGTTCAGAGTCAAACGTTTTTTAATGCATTTAATCGGCATACCTGCCGCAAATCTGTGCAAATGGCGCAGTAAATTATTTTAAGATGCAAGAAGTTGCAGTGGAACAATAAGTTGAATATATCTATGTATTTTGATGTTTAAATAACATGTTTCGAATCTTACCAAAAAATGAGATTGATAAACTCGAAAATAACTTTGAAACACATAATCTTAGTGTTCAAAGGAGTTTTTTTATTTTAGTTGTATTCTTTTTAAGGCCAATGCTGTTCTCATAAGAAATTGTCGCTTTGATTTTCTTTTAAATTTTTTGCTTACTATAATTTAAAAGAAAATTGTCAATATTTTCTTAAATAAAATTACTTGCCAATTTTAAAATTTTTTGCAGTTTGTTCAAAAATGTCAACTGAGCACAGCTGTTGAGCAGTTGCAAAGCACGTGCAGCAGATAATCACGCATACGCAGTAAAACCTGGCAGAACTGCCACATTGATGCATAAATTTGCAGCATTTACGAACGTACCCATACACTCTTCTACATTTGCCGATAATACAGCCTGTTTGAGTATTCACAAAAACCCTGATGAGGCATCCCGGAATCTCCAAGCACACATTACCCAGCTTGAAATATGGTTGAACCTATGGAGAATTAAAGTAAATGAACAAAAGTGTGTTCATATAACGTTTACCATAAGAAAAGATACCTGTTCCCCCATTCGAATCAACAATCAAAATATTCCTCAACATTCTCAAGTGAAATACCTTGGCATACACCTTGATCGAAGGCTTACATAGCAACATCATATTGACTCTAAACTAATTCAAATGAATCTTAAGTTAACTCAAATACATTGATTGATTGGCAGAAATTCAACACTCACTCTAGACTGCAAACTTTTGATATACAAGTCGCTTTTGAAGCCAATATGGTGCTACGGAATTCAGCTATGGGGCACTGCTTCAGCTTCAAATGTGGATAGAATCCAACGACAGCAAAACAAAATTTTACGGTTAATAACATCGGCTCCATGGTACATCAAAAATTCAAATATACATCGTGATTTAAATATGCCACTAGTGACTGAAGAAATCGCAAAATAGGCAGGTAAATATTTAACAAAACTCGAGTCACATCCTAATCCGTTGCTCGTAATATCTTGAACTTTACTGGACATATCCGCCTAAAAAAGAGGGACACAAGGGCTCTAATAGTCAGCACCCCAAATGATACTTCTTGAAAATATTTATTGTGCTTAATACGAAATTTATGTATTATTAATTACTATCACTAAGTTTATGTCCGATACTGGTCGGGCCTAATAATTATGTATATATTGTAGCGGAACGCTTATTATTAATTTTGTTATTGTACAATTAACTATTGCTTATCAATCTATGTATATGCTGTAATTATTTTGCCCTTAACTGTTTGTATGTCTAGTAATATTCAATATTTGTTTTCTGTCCGATTCACATGTGTACATAGCTATAAGTATATAAATCCTGTTGTTTCATTATTAACCAAACATACATATGTACTCTCTCATTTAACATTATATATTTAAATCTTGTTTCATTATTCAAACATTCCCATTTAATATTACTATGTACTTAAATCAGAGTTCTTCAAAATCAATCATATACAATTGCGAGTGCTCTCACAATAATGAAGAGACCAAGAAAAGATAATTTGTATTATTTCAATGTGTATTCGCTGGTATAATGAGAGAAATTATATTACACTCAAAACGAACCACCAACACAAACATAAGTGTGAATGTGTTTGCGCTTTAAAACTTTGTATTTTATTATTTAACAAACGTACATAATCTTTCTTATTTAATATCATAGTTAACTGTTTATTTCCCTGTAGTGAAATTTTAAAAAGATCGACTATGCTTGATTTGTTTATTGGTTAGAGTATTACTTAGCTCTTCAGCCGCATTAAAAGAGCATCAAAATGCCCACTTGAGAATTAAAAAAAGGAATCAAGAGCTTTTTGATTGTTAAATTAATTCTGAATTTTATTCCTAAAAATCAATTGCTTATATACTAAATTATTGCATTGGTCAGCTGATAAATTTCATAAGAGAAGTTATTATTTCCCACGTTTTTACTTAATAAAGAAATAGTATTATATTACAAATCTCAAATAAACATTTAGTACATTGACATTGTTTTGAATATTTAAAGTTTTCTGCTGACCAATCGTAAACATAAAAAAAAGAATAAAGAAAAAAAAGGTTCTTAAATAACTAAGTGTGTGTTAAATAAGTGTGTGTCTCATAATTAACAAAGTAAAAAAAATATAATTAAAAATAAATTCTTAAAATTCTAACAGTGATGTACATAATTGTACATTCACTACACCCTCACCCTTTTGGATTTGGGCATTATTAAAATAAAACAAAATTTTTTTTTTTATAACTTTAATTATGGATAATTTTGTTTCAGTTTAAGTATTTTTTTAGTAAATTTTTATGTACCGTTTTTTTTTTCATTAATTTCTATAACTACATTTAAATTGTCTGTGTCTAGTACTTTATATGGACCTTTATAGGGAGGTTCAAATTTTCTTCTATTCTCGACTTTCATTAAAACAAAATCACCTACTTTTATATCTATACTATTTTGTTTTTGTTTAGAATCTTTTTTCCTTCGGTCTTTAATTTTTAAAGTCATATCATGTGCTCTTTGTAGTGAGTAGTAGAGTCTAGTTTTTAATTCATTTGAATAGTTGTCCAAATTATAAATTGGCCTTGGGTTTTTCAATTCGTCACTTGGTAGTCTAGGAAGTTTTCCTAATACCAACTCAAAAGGCGTGTAGTCTGTATCAACGTTTGGAGTTGTATTGTAGGCAAATGTGTAGAATGGTATCCATTCATGCCATTCATCGTCTTTCACAAAGCTTAGTAAGTATTCGTTTAGAACACGATGGTTGCGTTCAATTGTTCGTACTGTTTCATGGTGGTAGGGAGTAGAAAAGTTTTGTTTTATTTCTAATAATGAACAAATCTCTTTCATCAGTTCATTTGTAAATTCTGTACCTCTATCTGTTTTAAGAATATTAAATAAACCGTACTTCAAAACTACTTGCTCTATCAAGACTTTCGCTACTGTTTTTGTATCTTTGGATTCTATAGGATGTGCGATTAGGTATTTTGTTAATTCGCATTGCATAGTGAGTATATATCTGAAATTGTTAGATGGTCTTAAAGGACCTACAGTGTCCATTACTATAGTGTCAAAACTTTTTGATGGTGTATCTGTTGTGATATAAGGTTCTTTTGTGTGTTTTATTTGCTTATTTAATTGACACGATTTACAAGTTCTTACATAATTTTTAACCATTTTGTTCATATTTTTCCAAACATATTTCTGTTTTAATTTTGATAGTGTCTTTTTTATACCGAAATGTCCACTGTGTGGCAAATCATGGTATTCCTCAATCAATCTATACTGTTTTGTGGTGTCATGTATTCTCTTTGGCATTTTATATATAATTATTTTAATATCATTATTTTCTAAATTGTTATATTTCTCTTTTAACTTTTCGGCCGTTATATATTTAAAAATTTCATCATTATCATATATTACGTACGTTTTATGATCTGCTCTTTGTAATTTTAATAAAAGTTTCTCCAAAAATGTTTCTGAAAACATAGGATTTTCGCTTTTACTACATATTATGCGCATAATATCATCATTCAATTCTTTAGATTCTTGCTGCAGCTTTTTATCATATATAAATTTTATTTTTTGGGGCTTCTTAATATCATTTATTGACGTGCATTCCCACATACGGAGGTGATCAGTCTCTTTTGGAGATATGCAATCCTTAGTATTATTATTATCTTTATCGTTTTTATTATTTTGGTTAACCATACTTCGCGTTATTGCCAAAGTTTTCTTTTCTTTTTCATCAACATAATTTGGAATCATATCTCTTAGAATTTGCGAATTTATTTCAATTCTTGATAATGCATCTGCGTTTGTATTATTTGAACCTTTTTTGTATACAATTTCAAAGTCATAGTCCGATAGTTCTAGTCTCATTCTGGTTAATTTTGAGGATGGGTTTTTATGAGAAAATAGTGCAATGAGTGGTCTATGGTCCGTAACAACTGTAAATTTTCTACCGTATAGGTAAGGTCGGAAAAATTGTATGCCCCAATATATTCCTAATAATTCTTTCTCGATTACTGACTTATTTCTTTCATGTTTGTTTAGTGATTTACTCGCATAAGATATGGGCAAATCACTTCCAATATTACCCTGTGAAAGTACTGCACCTAATGCAACATTTGATGCGTCTGTGGTTAGTATAAATGGTTTATCGAATTCAGGATATTGTAGTATAGGTGGGTTTTTTAGTCTCTCTCTTAATGTATCAAATGCTTTTTGGCAGTCTTCTGTCCAGTTGAACATTACTTTTTTTTTGTAAATTATTTAAACAGTTGGCCGTTTTCGCAAAGTCTGGAATGAAACATCTGTAGTAATTACAAAAAGCAACAAATCTTCTAACGTCATCTGCGTTTTTGGGAACAGGATACTGCTCGATAACTTTATATTTTGTTGGATCGGTTTTGATGCCATCCTTTGTAATTAGATGTCCTAAATATAAAACTTCTGGTTTCAGGAAACAACATTTCTCAGCATTGATTTTTAAATTATAATGTTTTAGTCTTTTGAATACTTTTATGAGATTCTCATTGTGGTGTTTCAGATTGCATCCAAAAACAATTATGTCGTCAACATATAAAAATGCTTCTGTTTCCAGCCCTGATAGTGCTATAGTCAACATTCTCTGAAAGCTATTTGATGATATTTTTAGTCCGAACGGTAACCTATTATATTGGTAATGTCCGCTGTTGGTGGAAAAGGCTGTAAGTGGTCGTGATGAAGGGTTTAGTTCGATTTGATGGAAAGAACTTGTCATATCTAGAGTTGAGAAATATTTAGCCCTTCCTAATTTATCTAATATATCATCAAGTCTTGTTAAGGGAAATTTGTCATTTACTATTTTATCGTTCAATCGTCTGTAATCTACAACTAAACGCCATTTCTTTATACCGTCTTGTTGTTTTTTTGGTACTAAAAGTAAAGGTGAATTATATGGGCTAGTGGATTGTTCAATGATATTTTCCTTTAGTAGTCCTTGTACTTGTTTATCTATTTCATTAAGTTGTGTTTGTGGTAGACGGTAGTTTTTTATATATACTGGTGTATTATCTGTAAGTTCAATGCTTTGCCTGTAGAAATTATTTGTTGTTAACTTTTCATCTTCAAGGTGAAATATTTCCTGATATTCTCTTAAGATCTTGTTTCTAAGCCTACTCTGCTTATTTTTCTTTTGTGATTTTCAAAAATATTATTATTTGTGAATTCTCAAATAGTTTTTGAAAGTCTGTACATAAGATAAGAGGTTTGTGACTGTTCAAAATGTGTGGTTGAAGTCTACTGACGATTTGTTACAGCAACAATGAAATGCATATAGACATCGCTGAACCACCAGCAAATAAATTTCAAATTAAAATAAACTTGACAATATGTCGAATAATAAATTTCTTAGATGTTAAATTTAGATTTTATTTTTTATTTTGCCTTATAATTACTTTAATTGTTATCCAAAGGATTTCTAAATGTATAAAGGTGTAGAAAAATAGAATAGATTCATATCGAATATAAATTATTTGCTGGGTTTTGTATAAGTTTCTAAGCCTACTATGCTTATTTTTCTTTTGTGATTTTCAAAAATATTATTATTTGTGAATTCTCAAATAGTTTTTGAAAGTCTGTACATAAGATAAGAGGTTTGTGACTGTTCAAAATGTGTGGTTGAAGTCTACTGACGATTTGTTACAGCAACAATGAAATGCATATAGACATCGCTGAACCACCAGCAAATAAATTTCAAATTAAAATAAACTTGACAATATGTCGAATAATAAATTTCTTAGATGTTAAATTTAGATTTTATTTTTTATTTTGCCTTATAATTACTTTAATTGTTATCCAAAGGATTTCTAAATGTATAAAGGTGTAGAAAAATAGAATAGATTCATATCGAATATAAATTATTTGCTGGGTTTTGTATAAGTTTCTAAGCCTACTATGCTTATTTTTCTTTTGTGATTTTCAAAAATATTATTATTTGTGAATTCTCAAATAGTTTTTGAAAGTCTGTACATAAGATAAGAGGTTTGTGACTGTTCAAAATGTGTGGTTGAAGTCTACTGACGATTTGTTACAGCAACAATGAAATGCATATAGACATCGCTGAACCACCAGCAAATAAATTTCAAATTAAAATAAACTTGACAATATGTCGAATAATAAATTTCTTAGATGATAAATAAATAAAAGTATAAACAAAAGGGTAGATAAATTTTTTTTTCATAGATATATTTATTTATTGTATCTTCAAAAATGAACTAACAATAAGTAATCAAATCTTAAATCTAAATATAATTATTAGGCCCGACCAGTATCGGACATAAGCTTAGTGATAGTTATAAATAATACATAAGTAGTGGTAATTAAAAGGGAAAAAAAGAAGTATTTTCAAGCAGTCCCATCTGGAGTGTTGAATATAAGAGTCCTTGTGTCCCTCTTTTTTAGGCGGATGTGTCCTGTAAAGTTCAGAATATTACGAGCAAACGGATGAGGATGTGACTCGAGATCTGTTAAGTATTTTGCCATTTCTTCAATCACTAGTGGCATATTTAAGTCACGATGTAAACTGGAATTTTTAATATACCATGGAGCCGATGTTATCAAACGTAAAATTTTGTTTTGCCTTCGTTGGATTTTCTCAATAGATAGGGTAGATAAATAAAAATAATATGTACATATGTATATATGTATATCTCTTCATACAGATGTGTTTGAATTTCCTGTATAATATATGTAAGTAAAAATTTCTATATATACAAACATACATTTTATTTCAACAATATTAATTTATTTTCCGTTCTCGCTGTACCTTCATAGTGAACAGACGTAATAGCGGAATTTTTCTTACATACAAACTAAACAAAAAAAAAATACAAAAAATATTCGTAGTATATATTGACTTTAATAAATAAGCTTTATTTGCTTTGCAAATATATTTTACATATAGAAACAACAAAAACAAAAAAAAAACCGTAAACAAAAAAAGCAAACAAAGTGCCCTTGAGGAATACTCTATATGAGTACCTCAAAGGAAAAAAATAGTGAAGTGAGTTCTAACGGCAGAAATGCCTATTTTACTGTGAGTTTTGATGCTCATAATGATAACTATAAAAATAAAAAATTTGATAATATGACTTGCTGTGAAATCTGAAGCTCTTAATAAAAATTAAAAATCTGATAATAGACTTTTTCTAACGGCACAGTTTCGTCAGCGATCAACTTCGCTTTGTCCAATGCCAACTAGTGAATCGTTGACATTATTGCCTAGTACTTCTACATTTAACTCAGCGATATCACCCGCTTCGGGCTCGGGGTCATCACTTAAACAAGTTGTCACTGAAGATAAGAGTAGCCCAAAACCCAAGGCCCAAGTCGGAATGGACAGATATATCACAATTTTAAAGCGCGGGCGAAGCCCAAATTCATAAAAAATTTCATCGGTTCCCAAGATATCCAGGGATAACGACGTCGCAGCAGTTAACCGTCAAAATCGTTTTTCAATATTGCAAGCAAATAACGACCAACCCGCTGTTTCATCAAAAAAAACTTCCAAGCCACCACCAATATACCTGAGAGAAAAAAATTCGAACGCCCTTATTAAAAATTAGTCTCGGCAGTTGGTGAGAATGCATTTCACGTTATTCCAATAAAACGTGGTAAAATTGATGAAACAAAAATTCAAATATACGAAGAAAAAGATTTCCGCAAAATCATTACTGATTTCGAAAAAAATATAACTAATTTTCATACTTATCAGCTTAAAAGTGCTAAAGGTATGCAGATCGTATTGAAGGGCATTGATGCTTATGTTAATCCCGACGAAATAAAAGATGCACTCATCATACAATGATTTAAAGTAAAAAGTGTTACTAATATAATCAATAGAGAGAAGATCCCCCAGCCTCTATTTCGTGTTGAACTGGAGCCAAATGATATACAGTTGAAAAAAAGCGAGACACATTCAATTTATAGCCTAAAATACCTTTTATACCGAAAAATTACAGTTGAAGAGCCGCATAAGCGTTCAGGTCCCGTACAGTGCCACAATTGCCAAGAATATGGTCATACAAAAACTTACTGCAATTTACCTACAGTTTGTGCTATCTGCGGTGAATTGCACGGTACTGCTAGCTGCACGAAGCCAAAAGATCAAGCAGTAAAAAAATGCAGTAATTGTGGAGGTAACCACACCGCTAACTACAGAGGATGCCCTGTATATTCTTTTGTTAAACAGGCTATGGGTCAAAAACCTAAACTAGCTCCAGCTCAATCAGCAAACGCTTACTCCGCCACTCTTCCTCAAACAAGCCAACCAGTTAGTTCACGTGTATCGTATGCCGATGCTGCTGAGACTAGTTCTATTCCCATACAAAATGTTCCACCGCCAAATAATTCAACGAATGCAAACTCAAGCTTTAACTTTAGTCGCCTTGAAGCTACTATTGAGAATTTGGTGCTAACTATTAATAGTTTTACAACAAATATGACTAGCATGATGCAAGAAATGCTGCGAATGCAGAATACATTGCTTCAAGCTTTAGTTAACAAACCATGAACACGTTAAAAATATGTTTCTGGAACGCAAACGGCATTCGCCAACATAAAAATGAACTTGAGCACTTCCTTACGGAAAAAAATATTGATATAATGTTGATCTCAGAGACTCATTTGACTTCGAGAAGCCTTTTTAAAATTTATGGCTACACCTTACATGATTCAAAGGACCCGAGAGAAAGAGCGTGCGGTGGATCAGCAATTCTTATAAAGTCTAGACTCAAACATTATATTATTGACAACATTTGTGAGGAATATCTACAAGCAACGAATATTTGTGTTAAAAATTTTTGCACAAATTTTGTGATATCATCAATTTACTCCCCTCCCAGATTCGCAATTACTGAGAATCAATACGAGGATTTCTATAGATCTCTTGGTCCTTGTTTCGTGGCAGCTGGCGACTATAATGCTAAACATACGTTCTGGGGTTCGCGTCATATTACACCCAGAGGTCGAGCATTGTTCAACACAATTTCAAAAATGGGCTTGGACGTCATTTCGAGTGGGGAGCCTACTTACTGGTCAACTGACATAAATAAAATTCCGGATGTAATAGATTTTGGCGTTATGAAAAATATCTCTAGGGATTTAATTCAAATTGAAGATTCTTTAGATCTCTCGTCCGATCACTCTCCCACGATCGTTACAATCTGTAGCCCACAGAGAAGTGATTTACCTCACTCGTATGTGAAGATGATCAATCGTGTAAATTGGCTGCGATTTAAAAAATATCTTAGTAGTCATTGCACGGAAAACATTACGCTATGAACACCCGAGGATATTGAAGCTAACATCGCCAACCTTAACGAAATGATTGCACAGGCTGCTGAACATGCTACTACCTCCCATCCGCAGACTGGATTTAATAAAATTTCTTCTACCGATATTGAACGTGTCGTGTGTGAAAAAAGAAGAGCTAGAAGGGAATGGCAACAGCACAGATCACCACAACTTAAAATCAGATTTAAAGAGTGCACTAAACGACTCCAAGAGTTATTTGCAATTGAAAACCTGCATCTCTTAGAAATTATCTGGAAGGTCTTGATGTCACTCCAGCATCTAATTACTTTTTGTGGCGCGCTGCTAGAAGGCTGAAAACCCCCGTTGAGTTTAAACCACCTCTGCGCACATCTACCGGAGGTTGGGCAAGAAGTGATACTGAAAAAGCTAACATATTTGCAAATCATTTAAAATACGTATTTACCCCAAACACATGTACTGGTGTTGCTGATTTGACGAGTGTAGTTGCTCTACCCCCGCGACCCATAAAGTTTAAGATGCGCGATGTACATAAACTAATTGCTGAACTTAATCCGAAGAAAGCTCCAGGTATGGATGGAATTAGCAACAAGATGCTGATGAACTTGCGTCATATTGCAATAAGAATCCTGCTATTTATTTTTAATGCCATTTTACGAATGCAGTATTTTCCACATAACTGGAAACTTGCCAAGATTAAAATGATTCCGAAGCCGCGCAAAGATCTTACCAAGGCTGAGTCATATAGGCCTATAAGCTTACTATCAACAGTTCCAAAACTTTTCGAAAAGCTGCTCATGACTAAATTGTCCACAATTTTAGTTGATAATGGGTGCATCCCGGACCATCAATTTGGCTTTAGAAGTCAGCATAGCACTATTGAGCAAACGCATAGATTGGTTCAAGTTATAAGGAGGACTTTTGAAGAAAAGAAGTATTGTTCTGCCCTTTTTATTGATGTTTCTCAGGCAATTGACAATGTATGGCACAAAGGCCTATTTTTAAAATTGAAGACATATTTTCCAATAAATATAGAACAACTTTTGGAAAGTTACATTGTTGATAGGAAGTTTACTGTTGTGGAAGGAGACTTCATGAGTGTGCCCGAATCTGTATCTTCTGGTGTGCCACAGGGTAGTATTCTGGGGCCAGTCTTGTATCTAATATATACTTGTGATATGCCTGTGAGCAATAACATAGGCTACGTTCGTAAAAGCATTTATAGTGCAAGTCTGCAGCATCACTAACATCTAACGTTCACAAATGCATAACTTGGCAGCACTGTTCAGAGTCAAACGTTTTTTAATGCATTTAATCGGCATACCTGCCGCAAATCTGTGCAAATGGCGCAGTAAATTATTTTAAGATGCAAGAAGTTGCAGTGGAACAATAAGTTGAATATATCTATGTATTTTGATGTTTAAATAACATGTTTCGAATCTTACCAAAAAATGAGATTGATAAACTCGAAAATAACTTTGAAACACATAATCTTAGTGTTCAAAGGAGTTTTTTTATTTTAGTTGTATTCTTTTTAAGGCCAATGCTGTTCTCATAAGAAATTGTCGCTTTGATTTTCTTTTAAATTTTTTGCTTACTATAATTTAAAAGAAAATTGTCAATATTTTCTTAAATAAAATTACTTGCCAATTTTAAAATTTTTTGCAGTTTGTTCAAAAATGTCAACTGAGCACAGCTGTTGAGCAGTTGCAAAGCACGTGCAGCAGATAATCACGCATACGCAGTAAAACCTGGCAGAACTGCCACATTGATGCATAAATTTGCAGCATTTACGAACGTACCCATACACTCTTCTACATTTGCCGATAATACAGCCTGTTTGAGTATTCACAAAAACCCTGATGAGGCATCCCGGAATCTCCAAGCACACATTACCCAGCTTGAAATATGGTTGAACCTATGGAGAATTAAAGTAAATGAACAAAAGTGTGTTCATATAACGTTTACCATAAGAAAAGATACCTGTTCCCCCATTCGAATCAACAATCAAAATATTCCTCAACATTCTCAAGTGAAATACCTTGGCATACACCTTGATCGAAGGCTTACATAGCAACATCATATTGACTCTAAACTAATTCAAATGAATCTTAAGTTAACTCAAATACATTGATTGATTGGCAGAAATTCAACACTCACTCTAGACTGCAAACTTTTGATATACAAGTCGCTTTTGAAGCCAATATGGTGCTACGGAATTCAGCTATGGGGCACTGCTTCAGCTTCAAATGTGGATAGAATCCAACGACAGCAAAACAAAATTTTACGGTTAATAACATCGGCTCCATGGTACATCAAAAATTCAAATATACATCGTGATTTAAATATGCCACTAGTGACTGAAGAAATCGCAAAATAGGCAGGTAAATATTTAACAAAACTCGAGTCACATCCTAATCCGTTGCTCGTAATATCTTGAACTTTACTGGACATATCCGCCTAAAAAAGAGGGACACAAGGGCTCTAATAGTCAGCACCCCAAATGATACTTCTTGAAAATATTTATTGTGCTTAATACGAAATTTATGTATTATTAATTACTATCACTAAGTTTATGTCCGATACTGGTCGGGCCTAATAATTATGTATATATTGTAGCGGAACGCTTATTATTAATTTTGTTATTGTACAATTAACTATTGCTTATCAATCTATGTATATGCTGTAATTATTTTGCCCTTAACTGTTTGTATGTCTAGTAATATTCAATATTTGTTTTCTGTCCGATTCACATGTGTACATAGCTATAAGTATATAAATCCTGTTGTTTCATTATTAACCAAACATACATATGTACTCTCTCATTTAACATTATATATTTAAATCTTGTTTCATTATTCAAACATTCCCATTTAATATTACTATGTACTTAAATCAGAGTTCTTCAAAATCAATCATATACAATTGCGAGTGCTCTCACAATAATGAAGAGACCAAGAAAAGATAATTTGTATTATTTCAATGTGTATTCGCTGGTATAATGAGAGAAATTATATTACACTCAAAACGAACCACCAACACAAACATAAGTGTGAATGTGTTTGCGCTTTAAAACTTTGTATTTTATTATTTAACAAACGTACATAATCTTTCTTATTTAATATCATAGTTAACTGTTTATTTCCCTGTAGTGAAATTTTAAAAAGATCGACTATGCTTGATTTGTTTATTGGTTAGAGTATTACTTAGCTCTTCAGCCGCATTAAAAGAGCATCAAAATGCCCACTTGAGAATTAAAAAAAGGAATCAAGAGCTTTTTGATTGTTAAATTAATTCTGAATTTTATTCCTAAAAATCAATTGCTTATATACTAAATTATTGCATTGGTCAGCTGATAAATTTCATAAGAGAAGTTATTATTTCCCACGTTTTTACTTAATAAAGAAATAGTATTATATTACAAATCTCAAATAAACATTTAGTACATTGACATTGTTTTGAATATTTAAAGTTTTCTGCTGACCAATCGTAAACATAAAAAAAAGAATAAAGAAAAAAAAGGTTCTTAAATAACTAAGTGTGTGTTAAATAAGTGTGTGTCTCATAATTAACAAAGTAAAAAAAATATAATTAAAAATAAATTCTTAAAATTCTAACAGTGATGTACATAATTGTACATTCACTACACCCTCACCCTTTTGGATTTGGGCATTATTAAAATAAAACAAAATTTTTTTTTTATAACTTTAATTATGGATAATTTTGTTTCAGTTTAAGTATTTTTTTAGTAAATTTTTATGTACCGTTTTTTTTTTTCATTAATTTCTATAACTACATTTAAATTGTCTGTGTCTAGTACTTTATATGGACCTTTATAGGGAGGTTCAAATTTTCTTCTATTCTCGACTTTCATTAAAACAAAATCACCTACTTTTATATCTATACTATTTTGTTTTTGTTTAGAATCTTTTTTCCTTCGGTCTTTAATTTTTAAAGTCATATCATGTGCTCTTTGTAGTGAGTAGTAGAGTCTAGTTTTTAATTCATTTGAATAGTTGTCCAAATTATAAATTGGCTTTGGGTTTTTCAATTCGTCACTTGGTAGTCTAGGAAGTTTTCCTAATACCAACTCAAAAGGCGTGTAGTCTGTATCAACGTTTGGAGTTGTATTGTAGGCAAATGTGTAGAATGGTATCCATTCATGCCATTCATCGTCTTTCACAAAGCTTAGTAAGTATTCGTTTAGAACACGATGGTTGCGTTCAATTGTTCGTACTGTTTCATGGTGGTAGGGAGTAGAAAAGTTTTGTTTTATTTCTGAGGTAGTTTAGACGAGAATAATTATGCTGGCACAACATGCCAGTTTGTAGGCAAATTCGGTGAAGAGAGTGGTTTTTTGTTTTGCATAATTTTTCAACCAGCTTCAACCCCGCATTAGAAGCACAAAACCAATACATACACACTTGCGAAACCAGAGGTTCGTTGTTTTTTTTTTACAGAGCGTATTTAGTCTTTAGTTGGCCATCGTCGTGGAAACATGAATTTAAAAGAAGAGGGGGGTTGGTCACGCCAACAAACTTTAAAACTAATAAGCGAATTTAAAGAACGCGAATTTTTATACAAAGTGACACATCCAGACTATTTAAAAGTTCACAAAAAAAGAGAAGCACTGGAAGAAATTGCTGCGGCCATTCAGGATTTAAAACCGAACGTAACTGCTGCTGACATAAAAAGAAAAATTAAGGTGTTGCAGCAGCAAATTTCTCAAGAAAAAAAAAAGTTAAGAGCAGCTACTAGAAGCGGAATGTCGGCTGAAGATGTATATATTTCAAAGCTATGGTGCTTTAATGAACTTAAATTTTTATTGGATGCAAACGACGAGATTCGTGGCCAATCTAATTTGGAATTTAATACGGTGAGAAAACTTTGCATTTGTTTTTATTTTATTGTTCGTAGCAAAATAAAACAAACAAAAATAATAATAATATTTTTTAAATGTTCTTTTTTGTATCTTTTAAGATTGAAGATTCATTATTTGGAAGTGAATGTAGTCAGAGCTCAAAAAAGGTACGTTTTTACTTATATATTTATATTAAATTTTTTTTCTAACAAAAACAAAACACTCTCAGGCTAAGCGATCGAGATTGGATGAGGTTGCTGCGTTGCGGCGATCCGCGAACAAATCTATGGAAGTTGTAACCAGCTTTATCCAAAAACGATCTGCCGTTGAGGAAACCAAAGAAGAATTTTTTTGCAAAATGTTATGCTGCGAACTGAAAGAACTCAAGTTGACAGAGTCCTACGAAAACGTCACAACAGAAATTATGCAGATAGTTCGCAGATCAAAAGCTGACGAGCGGAAAAGATTATCTTGGCAGTTACCACGTGAAGCAACGCAAACATTTTCTGACCCTTGTTCTTCAGATACATCTTCGCTACAGTCGTCGAGTCTGCATTCATCAGTGTCATCTATAGACGAATATAACAATGATTCGCTACACAATGAAACATTGGTGATGGAAACAATGGGCATTGAATCATTCGACAATGAAACATTTGAGGGAGGGGGAGTTGATTTTATTGAGGACGTTGAACTCAACAATAATATTTCTGAAAGGGTTGAAATCCAATCTGTTGAAATATTGGGAAAAAATGACATCTTACAACAGGCATTCCAGTCGATTTTCGATTAATGTGATAAATTTTTTATTCACAAATTTTTTTATTCAATTTTTCGATTTTTTAATTTTATCAATTAAACTATTTTTTGAGCTTTAGGTCTGCTTATATAGTTATTTATTAGTTCTTTATTATTTGTAAACCTTCAGTTAAATTCTTCAGGATATTTCTTATTTTTTTTTGATATTTAGTTTTTTCTTTTGTCTTTTCTCATTTCAATTACAAAAATTGATTTTATAAAAAATAAGAAGTAAAAAATATCCTGAAGAAGTTAACCGAAGGTTTACAAAAAATGAAGTATTAAATAAAATAAAAACGAACCTAAGACTCAAAAAATATTTTAATTGAACAATTTTTATTAAGTTTAATAGTTTTTATGTTTCATCCAAGTTATTTGAAAATGTTTACTTACTTTTTTGTTTTTTCGTGTTTAATAAATCATATGAAAATAAAATTAACGATATTTTATTTAATTCTTATAAAAAGAAGTTACAAAAAGTACTCCTGGATAATGTAACTATTGAGAACTATGACTACATTTTCACATTAATTCATAAAATATAATGAAAACAATTTTTTTCATTTTAACTTTTTAGTAAATAGATATGGACTTTTTAAAAACAAAAATATTTGATGATTATTCAAGGCTTACTTAACGCATTTTCTATAGAAATACTTCAATTAAGAGTTAAGTAAGCATGAAATATTTTGTGTGAATAAGGCAGTTTATTATTAACAACTTAATTGGTTAAACTTGTCAATGAAGCTTAAAAAACAAAAAGTATTTTTAATGATTATTTAATTACCTTATGTCACAAAATAGAGGATTTGGAAAAATCCACAGACTAGACAGTATAGTTTCCAAAGTACTACCAAAGGGTAGTAAAACCTTTTACTCAGTTTCACGATTTTGGTGATTAATTTTTTATGGGCCTCCGAAGACTTCGAAAATCAGTGTGCCCTTAAAAAATTGTGTCATCAGGTTTTGGTCAACAGCTAATTAAGACTTAGTGATAGCGCTTAGCTATATAGGGCAACAATGTAGCTCAGAGTCTACCGAATAAATCTTGTTTACATCTTATGTCAAAAAAAGTTTTCTTCATTCACATTTTTGTTGCAAAAATTAAGAAAAAAATGTTTCTTGTTTCATATTAACTTAATCCTACGTTTTTGCTAAAAATATTTGGCAATGTAATAGCTATTGTAATGATGAACAACTTTTGTGAACACATCAATATAATCTGAGCGTGTCTCTTGGACCTTAAAAGTTTTGGTTTTTTACTAGCTAAACTATACCTTTTTTTAATTTTTTTTTAATTTCTTCGATATTGTGGTATTTTTTGTGTTGCCAGTTTGCACTATTTCAAGTTTTGTTGTTGCTTTGCCAAATGTTGTTAGTGAAAAATTTTTAGCCCTTGTAATTTATCCTGAAAAAAGTGAAAATAAATTTTTTCCTTGATATTTGCAATAAAAAAGTGCATGAAGAAACTCTTTTTTGGGTATAAAATAATAACAAGATTTGTTTGGTAGACTCTGAGCTAAATTATTGTCATATATAGTTTAGAACTATCACCAAGTCTAAATTAGCTGTTGACCAAAAACTGATGACACCAATTTTTGAGGACACACTGATTATCGAAATCTTTGGAGGCCTATAGAAAAATTAATCACCAAAATCGCCAAACTGAGTAAAGAGTTTTAGTGCCCTTTGGAAGTACTATCGAACCATATCGAGACCGTACGGATTTTTCACTGTTGTGTTATAAAAATTATCAGAAATTCTAACAATTTACATAAAAAACTAAAGTAGTTCTAACATAATCACAAAAGGCATTGTCAGACTTGGCAAAAATTTGCTAAAAAATCGTAATCACTAATGAAAAACTTTTTAATTCAGAGACTTGTTCATTAACCTTATCACTTTCTAATGATGTTGGATTATATGACATTGTGCATTAGCTATGTATGAAACTGTTTATCTTAATACATATAAACGTGTCTGAATCAAAAACTTTTTCATTAGTATTAAGTGGTTATGCTTTCTTGGGCAAATGTTTTCCAGGTGTGACCGTGTCTTAAGTGTACAAAGGCAATTAAATTAAAATATTTCAAAAATATTTGGTAAAATTTTTTCTCAGTAGAGAAGTTGTGAATCAATTTACATATTTTTCATAAAGCTTAAAATTTTCCCTCATTGCAAAAATATTCAGTAAATTCCCTTCTTATACTTTCGTAATTTCTGTTTTGTTTAGTTGTTGCCGTATTTTGTGACCCGGTGTCTATGTTCGCAATAATTAAATCTACATTGTCCATATATCTTTCACTATTTTTCAATAAAAAGTTGTGGAGTACACAACATGCTTTTACTATAATAGTTGTGTTTACTTCGTCATGTTGAATTTTAGTTTGTAGTATGCGAAAACGATTTGACAAAATACCAAAAGCTCTTTCAATATTTTGCCTGGCACGGCTTAATCGTGCATTAAAAATAATTTCTTCGTTAGTCAAACTTGGCTTACTATAGGGCGTTAACATATGTTTTCCATTTGGGAAAGCATTATCCGCCACTATAACGTACGGCAGTTGCCTCTTATTGCCAATAACTTTAGGCTCTGGGAAATTATTATCGTTGTCCAATATATACATTAAATCCGAACGGTCTAAAACACCACCATCGGAAATTCGTCCATTACACCCCACGTCGATAAACAAAAACTTGCAATGTGCATCTGCCAAGGCCAACAACACAATACTTGTAAATCCTTTATAGTTGTAAAATAAATTTGCTGTCTTCTTCTTTGGCTTGAATGCGATATGCTTCCCATCAAGAGCACCAAGACACAAGGGAAATTGCCACCGCATTTCAAATTCTGTGGCCACTTGAAGCCATTTTTCTTTCGAATCAGGGAACTTTAAATTTAAATGTTAGAAACAAAAAAAAATTTAGTAATCAGTAAAAGTGTTTTCAGTAAATAGCAAAAATTTTTCGTTACTGAAAAAACTTTTACTGGTTACTGAACAGCATTTTAAATTTTGAGTGACGATATAAACACATATGTATGTATGTACCTGTAAAAATTTACTTTTCATGTTTCTGTAAATTGCATTACATACTTCTATAATAGCAAAGCTTAAATACGGTGCAGATAGTTTACTATTTTCGGCAATTTCCTTAAAAGTTTCTCCTGTGGCTAGGAATCTTAAAGTGGCAGCCAATTTTTCTTCAGCTGGAATACATTTCCTCATGTTTGTATCCGTCCGTTCAATATCTGACTTTACAAATCTTAAGATCTCTGAAAAACACCTCTGATCCATTCTCATGAAAGAAGTATACGCTTCTACATCGTGAAACAAATTATATTCTTTGAGGAGGAACTGTATATTACCACCAGAATCGCGAGACTCCCTCCATGGTTTCACCCAAAAAGATCTGCTTTTTCTTTTTTTCTCTGCTTCCAAAAGTAATGCTGCAGCTTCCAAATTACAGGCTCTTGAAATTACTCCTAAAATAATTGCCAATTCTTCATCATTTATTATTGCCATTTTTCCTCCAATTATGTTCCGATACGTGTGTGACGAAAACCAAACGTCAAATGAATAAAAAAACACTAACACACACAAAGCTGTGAATACGTATACATTTTTATGTCGGATGAATTAGTCTCGTGTGTTCTTAAAAAAACAAAAATTGTGCCGCATAAAAATTAGTCTCGTGTAAACTACCTCTCTAATAATGAACAAATCTCTTTCATCAGTTCATTTGTAAATTCTGTACCTCTATCTGTTTTAAGAATATTAAATAAACCGTACTTCAAAACTACTTGCTCTATCAAGACTTTCGCTACTGTTTTTGTATCTTTGGATTCTATAGGATGTGCGATTAGGTATTTTGTTAATTCGCATTGCATAGTGAGTATATATCTGAAATTGTTAGATGGTCTTAAAGGACCTACAGTGTCCATTACTATAGTGTCAAAACTTTTTGATGGTGTATCTGTTGTGATATAAGGTTCTTTTGTGTGTTTTATTTGCTTATTTAATTGACACGATTTACAAGTTCTTACATAATTTTTAACCATTTTGTTCATATTTTTCCAAACATATTTCTGTTTTAATTTTGATAGTGTCTTTTTTATACCGAAATGTCCACTGTGTGGCAAATCATGGTATTCCTCAATCAATCTATACTGTTTTGTGCTGTCATGTATTCTCTTTGGCATTTTATATATAATTATTTTAATATCATTATTTTCTAAATTGTTATATTTCTCTTTTAACTTTTCGGCCGTTATATATTTAAAAATTTCATCATTATCATATATTACGTACGTTTTATGATCTGCTCTTTGTAATTTTAATAAAAGTTTCTCCAAAAATGTTTCTGAAAACATAGGATTTTCGCTTTTACTACATATTATGCGCATAATATCATCATTCAATTCTTTAGATTCTTGCTGCAGCTTTTTATCATATATAAATTTTATTTTTTGGGGCTTCTTAATATCATTTATTGACGTGCATTCCCACATACGGAGGTGATCAGTCTCTTTTGGAGATATGCAATCCTTAGTATTATTATTATCTTTATCGTTTTTATTATTTTGGTTAACCATACTTCGCGTTATTGCCAAAGTTTTCTTTTCTTTTTCATCAACATAATTTGGAATCATATCTCTTAGAATTTGCGAATTTATTTCAATTCTTGATAATGCATCTGCGTTTGTATTATTTGAACCTTTTTTGTATACAATTTCAAAGTCATAGTCCGATAGTTCTAGTCTCATTCTGGTTAATTTTGAGGATGGGTTTTTATGAGAAAATAGTGCAATGAGTGGTCTATGGTCCGTAACAACTGTAAATTTTCTACCGTATAGGTAAGGTCGGAAAAATTGTATGCCCCAATATATTCCTAATAATTCTTTCTCGATTACTGACTTATTTCTTTCATGTTTGTTTAGTGATTTACTCGCA
Organism: Tachina lurida; assembly: GCA_944452675.1. Lineage (NCBI taxonomy): Eukaryota > Metazoa > Arthropoda > Insecta > Diptera > Tachinidae > Tachina > Tachina lurida. Next base: position 50,088,461 of record OX101755.1, on the reverse strand, counting down.
TAAGATATGGGCAAATCACTTCCAATATTACCCTGTGAAAGTACTGCACCTAATGCAACATTTGATGCGTCTGTGGTTAGTATAAATGGTTTATCGAATTCAGGATATTGTAGTATAGGTGGGTTTTTTAGTCTCTCTCTTAATGTATCAAATGCTTTTTGGCAGTCTTCTGTCCAGTTGAACATTACTTTTTTTTTGTAAATTATTTAAACAGTTGGCCGTTTTCGCAAAGTCTGGAATGAAACATCTGTAGTAATTACAAAAAGCAACAAATCTTCTAACGTCATCTGCGTTTTTGGGAACAGGATACTGCTCGATAACTTTATATTTTGTTGGATCGGTTTTGATGCCATCCTTTGTAATTAGATGTCCTAAATATAAAACTTCTGGTTTCAGGAAACAACATTTCTCAGCATTGATTTTTAAATTATAATGTTTTAGTCTTTTGAATACTTTTATGAGATTCTCATTGTGGTGTTTCAGATTGCATCCAAAAACAATTATGTCGTCAACATATAAAAATGCTTCTGTTTCCAGCCCTGATAGTGCTATAGTCAACATTCTCTGAAAGCTATTTGATGATATTTTTAGTCCGAACGGTAACCTATTATATTGGTAATGTCCGCTGTTGGTGGAAAAGGCTGTAAGTGGTCGTGATGAAGGGTTTAGTTCGATTTGATGGAAAGAACTTGTCATATCTAGAGTTGAGAAATATTTAGCCCTTCCTAATTTATCTAATATATCATCAAGTCTTGTTAAGGGAAATTTGTCATTTACTATTTTATCGTTCAATCGTCTGTAATCTACAACTAAACGCCATTTCTTTATACCGTCTTGTTGTTTTTTTGGTACTAAAAGTAAAGGTGAATTATATGGGCTAGTGGATTGTTCAATGATATTTTCCTTTAGTAGTCCTTGTACTTGTTTATCTATTTCATTAAGTTGTGTTTGTGGTAGACGGTAGTTTTTTATATATACTGGTGTATTATCTGTAAGTTCAATGCTTTGCCTGTAGAAATTATTTGTTGTTAACTTTTCATCTTCAAGGTGAAATATTTCCTGATATTCTCTTAAGATCTTGTATAAAGTATGTTTATTTTCTTGGTCAAAGTCTTGGAAATTTACTGCTTTAAGTAGTTTCTGGAATCTTTGTTCCGAATAGTTTTGATGTTTGGCTTTAAAAATGTAGTAGTGTTTAAGTGGTATGGTAGAAATTTTTACGTTTGAAAGTCTTGCAGGTGAATCTGTAGTGTTTAAAATTCTGACGTGTCTATTGCCTTCTTTTGGGATAATTGTATTTGCTACAAAAATACCATTTTCTATTTCTTTATTGCACACTAAACTATCCTCATCAATTTTAATATTTATTCTTACTACTTTTTCTGATCTTGGGGGTATAATAATATTTTCTAAATGTTCTGCATTAATCTCTAGTGAAATTGTTATTCTTTCTCCATTGATAAACGCATTTATTTTACATGTATCATAATCTATTTTGCAACTGTATTTATAGAAGAAATCAATTCCTAAAATTCCATCGGTTGCGATTGGAAAGTCACCGTTAACTATATAAAATTTATGTTTTACTTCATGTTCATTTAGTTTAAGACTTAAGTATGTCGATCCGATGGTATTTATGGAATCTTGTGTTATACCATTTAATTTACATATGTCTTCATTAAGTATATTGTAGCCGTGTAGTATATTTTCTTTGCATAGATATATATCTGAGCCGGTATCTATTAAGAAAGTTAAGTTGTAAGTTATATTTTTAATTGATAAGTAAATAAAATTTGATGTGTTAGTTTTTATGTTGTAGATTCTTAGTTTTCCCTTCTCGGAGTATCGTTCTGAAACTCCAGGGTATGGTCGTTTCCCTGTTGTTGTATTGTACGTATATTTGAATTTCGTTGATTAGTATTGAAGTTTCTATTAAATCTGTTGAAAGTATTATGCTGGCTTGAATTTCTGTTATGTCCAGTAAAACTATTATTGGTTGGGGTAAAATTCCTATTTCTTATATTGAAGTTATTGTTATTGTGATTATTATGGTTTGTGTAGCTAAAATTTTTGTTTTGTCGATTAAAATTTTGGTTTCCCTGGTTGCTGTACGTGTTGTAAGTGTACTTTTTTCTGTTATGGTTGTTAAAGTGCGTTTGTCGTCTGTTACTAATGTGAAAGATTTTTAATGCATCTGTTGTATTCAAGATTCTTTCTTGTGTTATTGCTATATCGTAAGCATCTGTCAGTGTTTTGGGTTGTGCAGCTATGACTGCTATTCTTATATTTTCATTGAGGCCTTCTTGAAAAGTTTCTAATGCTAATTTTTCATTCATGTTTTTTATAGTTTCAATAGCTATTTCATTGGGACTTTCACCTAAGTCTTTAATTTGTATTATGGTCAACTCTGTTATTAATGAATTAATTTTTTCCCTGTAAAGAGCTACACTTCCTTTCTGTTTCATCTTTCTAAGTTCTGTGTGAAGACATCTTGCTGTTTTAGTGTGCTTAAAGTTTGTGGCTAACGATGTTTTTAGTTCGCCAAAAGTTGTTGGTAGTTTTTGTGTCAATAGTAAACTTCTGACTTTGTCGTTCAATTTCATACAGATTACATATTTTATAAGTTTCTTTTTACCTTCATCATTTAACTCGTCATGAACCATTTCTACCATGGTTAGGAATATGTCTAGATGGAGTGGCTTTCCATCAAATGTCGGGATTGTATCCGATGCCTTTTTGCTGTCGAAATTAGACATGATTCTAGGTATTTTTGTGTCCAATGTGCTTTTGTGTTCTAAAAGTGTTTCAATTGCTTTTCCCTTCAGTATTCGAAATTCTGATATTTTATCTTCCCTTAGTGATCTTGGTAGTTGGCTTGCTACTTTGCCAAATTGCCTACTTAATTGCTCAACTAAATAAAGCTTTTCTTTAAGTGTTTCTTCTGTGTACTTCTTACTTTTCGATTTTTTTGCATTTACAATTATTCTGTTGAGTTCTTCTATAATTTGATCCATAAAAATTTTTTTTTTGTAATGGTTTTTGTTTAATTTTAATATATGTTTTCATGCATTTTGTACATTATTTCTTACTACTTGTTTCTTTATATAGTTTTGAATAAATTTCCATAATGCTATTAGTAAGATAATTATCAATAAAACTATTACTATTTCCTGACTTATCGTTATTTTGTTGTCGTTTACTGCATATGCATTTGCATGACCTTCTACTTTAACATCCGCGATACCCATTTCTATGTTTTTAATATTATAACTTATGATTTCTTCGGATGTTAAACTAAAAGTGTGCATAATTTTAATTGAAATGAATTGTGTTGTATTATTTCCATCCTTTCTTCTTTAGTTCCGCTAGTTGTTTTATCAATGCTCGTTTTTGATTGCCCTTGCTGATGTTTATGACTCTTTGTAAATCTCTGCAGGCTGCTTCGAATTTTCGTTTTTTTCCTCCTCTTTTTTTAGGGTTTTGTTGTCACTGTTTCTACTTCTGGTTTTATGGATTTTTTTACTTGTCTTGCTCTGAATTGCTCGATTGTAAGTGGCTTGGGCCCGGCATCTTTAGGTGTTGGTATATAAGGTGGTGCTTCCTCAGTGTTCTCAGTTGTGGAAGTTGGAAAGTATTCTTCTGAAAGTTCAATGAATTTTTCGTATTTTTTTAAAATTTCGTCGATTTCTTCTTTCGAAGTCATTCGGAAAACTTTTCAGGATCGGTGGCAGGATCGCCATGTAGTGAAATTTTAAAAAGATCGACTATGTTTGATTTGTTTATTGGTTAGAGTATTACTTAGCTCTTCAGCCGCATTAAAAGAGCATCAAAATGCCCACTTGAGAATTAAAAAAAGGAATCAAGAGCTTTTTGATTGTTAAATTAATTCTGAATTTTATTCCTAAAAATCAATTGCTTATATACTAAATTATTGCATTGGTCAGCTCATAAATTTCATAAGAGAAATTATTATTTCCCACGTTTTTACTTAATAAAAAAATAGTATTATATTACAAATCTCAAATAAACATTTAGTACATTGACATTGTTTTGAATATTTAAAGTTTTCTGCTGACCAATCGTAAACATAAAAAAAAAGAATAAAGAAAAAAAGGTTCTTAAATAACTAAGTGTGTGTTAAATAAGTGTGTGTCTCATAATTAACAAAGTAAAAAAAATATAATTAAAAATAAATTCTTAAAATTCTAACAGTGATGTACATAATTGTACATTCACTACATCCCATTCCAATAATTTGTCATATTACTTCTTTAAAATTTTGATTATAAGAAGAGATCAGATTGTATAAATCGTCATTCCATGTTAAGCAGTCGTCAAATAAAGATCATCTTATTTTAAGCAAACCAAAGCTTTTTATTAATAAAGAAAAATATACATATCCAATATTAAATATTGTATGTAGGCGAATATAACGCAAAGTCTGTTTGTTCAAGCCTCATACATACTATAAATAAATAACATTATTATAAATAACTGTGGTCAATTAGGACGCTTCGCCGTCTGGTAGACCCTTTTATTTCAAATAATTAATAAATATTTGAGTCTCATCTGCTACATTGGCGCCCAACGAAAAAAAATCAACTTTAAACGTTGTACCATATTTTTAAATTTGGTGGAAGACTGACCTGAATTATCTAATAGCTGTAACATCTTTACATTTATTACCAGCCTGGAGAAGTGCAGAAAATAATTTAAAATCGCTTAGCAGTGTTGTTGTTGTTGCCTATTAGGAAATCCTCATTAAATCTGTTGATTTGCTTTAAACTAATTGTCAATTATTGATTTCGAGTAATTCGGTTATTTAATTATTCCTGTTTAAAGAAGAGGGTGTTAAGGGAAATTTCAGACAATAGATCTCCGAACTTCATTCAAGTTCAAATCTGCTGAATTGGACTTAATACATGAAATAAAACCTTATTAATATACTAAACAGCATCATAATGAGAAGAAGTCCCCGAAATACGCCAAATGATACCCAAAATCTAGCAAACAAAGAAACTTCAATTAATGCGCGACAGATAGCAGGGTCTATAAATCCCAGTAATATTGCACAAGATCCATCCTCAGCTAATGTTCAAAACTCAGACGACCTTTCACTAAATGTCACACAAAACTTAAACAATAATTCTAGTAATATTATACTAACGCAAGGTCAGTTTATGAGCTTGATAGGTAATTTAAATATTCGTCCAGAACCAAAAACAACTTTCGTAAATTGCAGTGCAAGATTTTGTGGTGGTAGAAGTGCCACTAAAATCGATGACTTTATTGCAACAATATTAGTTTTTAAAGATGCAGAAAATGTGTCAGATGCAATGGCTCTAACTAGCTTGCCCCTATTACTAGAAGGATACGCATCCAGTTGGTGGCAAGGAGTCAAGAATGAAGCCACAAATTTCGATATGGCAATAGATTTATTGCGAAAAGCCTTTTCCCCTTCGAAGCCAGATTGGAGAATATTTGCGGAAATAAGTGAGGAAAAACAAAAATTTTCTGAATCCACGGATTCTTTTATATGCAGAAAACGTAGACTTTTTGCACAACTTTCCGAACGTCTGTCAGAAAATACAATGCTTAATATTGTTTTTTCACAACTACTCCTCCCTATACGAGAAAAAATTTCCAGAGAAAATATAAGTTCTTTTCAAGAACTGTTACAAAAGGCTAGAGATATTGAAATGATTATTCAAGAAAACAAGGAACCGAAACAAAGGTTAGCTGATATTACCGATAAGCCTATAGTACGTTGCTCTGTGTGCAGAAAGAAGTCATGTTATAAAAGAATCGAAGCTGAACGCAAAGGGAACATAAAAAATAAAGAAACTACGTTGAATTGTTATGAGTGCGGCTTGGCAGGATACTACCGCTCAAACTGCCCTAATTGCAACAAGAAAAATCCTTTAAATAGCCCAGAAAAGCTTGATTTCAACGCAATTCATACTACTATAGTTGGAAGAGATGTCCCAACAGTAGATATATGTATAAGTGGTTTAAATGGTGAAGCATATCTAGACACAGCAGCTCGTACAAGCGTTGCTGGCTATTCTCTATTTCAAAAATTGAAAGAAAAAGAAGTAGAATTTCAAAAAGTGTCAGCGGAGATTATTTTAGCGGATGGTATACCACGTCAAGAAATAGTCTATTCAACAATCGTGAATGTCTTAATTGGGGAGCGACTTAAGAGAATTCGATTCATCTGCCTGCCTAATGCAAGAGCAAATCGAACCTTATTAGGCATTGATTTTATGGAACAAGCTGGAATCGTTTTAGACTTAGCCCAAAGAATTTGGCATTTCAAGGATGAGCCTGCTACACATTTTGAATTTAAAAGGTCTAAGCCAAACGTATTAAAACAAGTTCCGTTAATGCATACAAATATTGTGGAACACAATAGCAACGTAGAAAATTTTCTAACATGGTTTGAGGATTCAAATAAAAACCAAAATTCCGGTAATCAAACACCTAAAAGAATATATAATGCGTCCAATTACAATTATTCTCCTGGGGAAATAAAAAAAATATTTGCAGGGAGTATACCAAATGATTTAGAAACCGACGTATATGATTGGGACCTTTTTCCACCGCTAAAAAAAGCTAAATCTGATGATGAATCACGGGATATTGTTGAAACCCATGCCATCAATATAAATTCATTTGATTTTAAACTTAAAGACTCAGAAGGAACAAACTTATCAGGAAACCAAAAACTATGTCTAGAAAATTTATTAAAGGAGTTTAAATCTGTTTTTGAAAGTACCACAGAAACAGTTCCACATGTTCAACACTTTATTGATACAGGCGCACATCCTCCCATTTCTTGCTCACCATACCGTATCTCACCTGTTATGAAAGAAAAGCTAAAAATAGAAATCGCCGATATGCTAAAAAATGAAATAATTAAGGAAGAAGAATCACCATGGGCATTTCCTGTTGTGTTGATTCCAAAGAAAACCGGAGGCATTAGAGTATGTGTTGACTATCGTCGTCTAAATGCAATCACCGTTACTGATAAATATCATCTTCCAAGAATGGATGATTTACTGCAAGCCGCAAAAGTATCTTCTTACATGTCTACTATAGATCTAAAAGCAGGATATTGGCAAATAAAAATGTCTGAAACCGATAAACTAAAAACTGCCTTCACAACCCCTTTTGGTATTTACGTATTTAATAGAATGCCATTCGGACTCAAAAATGCACCTGCGACCTTTCAAAGACTTGTCGACAAATTTCGAAACGGTCTACCGGGGATAGTCATACTAGCATATTTAGATGACATAATTATTTGCTCGAAAGAGCAAAGAAGAAGATCTTAGAAAAACATTAGAGAGAATAAAACTGTTTAAGCTTCAATTGAATCGCGAAAAGCGTAATTTTTGTAGAGCAGAGGTTAAGTATTTAGGACACGTGTTGACAGTTAATGGATTGAAGCCGGATCCTGAGAAAACAGCAACAATTTTACAAAGGCCACACCCGAAAAACTTAAAACAATTGACCTCATTTTTACAAACCTGCTCGTGGTATCGACGTTATATTCCTAACTTTGCAGAAATTTCAAAACCCTTATCAAATCTTTTTTTTTTTTTAATACATGATTTTTATTTATTGTATCTTCATATATGAACTAACAATAAGTATCTTAAATATAAAAATATAATTAGGCCCAACCAGTGTCGGACATAAGCTTAGTAGTAGTTATATATAATACATAAGTATTGATAATCAAAAGGAAAAAATATAAAAAAGAAAAGAATTTTCAGGTAGTCCCATCTGGAGTGCTGTGAATAAGAGCCGTTGTATCCCTCTTTTTTAGGCGGATGTGTCCAGTAAAGTTCAAAATATTACGGGCAAGCGGATTAGGATGTGACTCGAGTTTTGTTAAATATTTGCCAGCGTTTTTTGCAATTTCTTCAGTCACTAGTGTCATATTTAAGTCACGATGTATATTTGAATTTTTTATATACCATGGAGCCGATGTTATTAACCGTAAAATTTTGTTTTGCCTTCGTTGGATTCTCTCGACATTAGAAGCTGAAGCAGTACCCCATAGCTGAATTCCGTAGCACCATATAGGTTTTAAGAGCGACTTGTATATTAAAAGTTTACAATCTAGGGTGAGAGTTGAGTTTCTACCAACCAGCCAATGTATCTGAGTTAGTTTAAGTTTCATTTGCGTTAGCTTGGAGTCAATGTGCTATTTCCATGTGAGCCTTCGATCAAGATGTATACCAAGGTATTTCACATGTAAGTTTTGAGGAACAATTTGATTATTGATTGTAACGGGGGAACAACTGTCTTTTCTTAAGGTAAATGTTACCTGTGCACACTTCTGTTCGTTTACATTTATCCTCCACATGTTTAACCATAGTTCTAGCTGAGTAATATGTTGCTGAAGATATCGGGAAGCCTCGTGTAGGTTTTCAAGCATACTAAGGCAGGCTGTATCATCGGCAAACGTAGATGTATGGATATTGCTGCTCAAGGGCATATCACAAGTATAAATCAAATATAAAACTGGCCCCAGTATACTCCCCTGTGGCACACCGGATGAGATTATTTCAGGCGTACTCATAAAGTCTCCTTCCACAACAGTGAACTTCCGGGCAATAATGTAACTTTCCAGCAGATTTAGAATGTTTATTGGTAGGTAAGTCTTTAATTTTAAAATTAGGCCTTCATGCCACACTTTATCAAATGCCTGAGAAACGTCAATGAACAGCGCAGAGCAATACTTTTTTTCTTCAAAAGTTTTTCTTATAAATTGAACCAATCTATGAGTTTGTTCAATGGTGCTATGCTGACTTCTAAATCCAAATTGATGATCCGGTATGCACTCATTATCAGTTAGAATTGGGGACAATTTTCCATGCGCAACTTTTCAAAGAGCTTTGACATTGTTGACAGTAAACTTATTGGCCTATATGACTCAGCTTTGGTAAGAGCTTTGCCCGGCTTTGGAATCATTTTAACCTTGGCAAGCTTCCAGCTGTTTGGAAAATATTCCAGTCGTAAAATAGCGTTAAAAATGAATAACAGGATTCTAATAGCTATACGAGGCAACTTCATCAACATCTGGTTACTAATTCCATCAATACCCGGGGCTTTTTTCGGGTTGAGTTCTGCAATTATTTTTTGTACATCACGCATCTTAAATTTTATTGGTCGAGGGGGTAGCGCAACTACATTTGGCAAATCAACAGCACCAGAACACGTGTTTGGGGTGAATATGGATTTTAAATGCTCACCAAATATTTTACCTTTTTCAGTATCGCTTCTTGCCCAACCTCCTGTAGATGTGTGCAGAGGTGGTTTAAACTCAACTGGTGTTTTAAGCTTTCTAGCAGCGCGCCACAAAGAGTAATTAGATGCTGGTGTGACATGAAGACCTTCCAAATAATTTTTAAGAGATGCAGTTTTTTCAAATGCAAGCAACTCTTGGAGTCGTTTAGTACACTCTTTAAATCTGATTTTAAGTTGGGGTGATCTGTGCTGTTGCCATTCTCTTCTAGCTCTTCTTTTTTCACTTACGAGACGTTCAATATCCGTAGAATAAATTTTATTTAACCCAATCTGCGGATGGGCGGTAGTGGCATGTTCAGCAGCCTGTTTAATATTTTCATTAAGGATGGCAATGTTAGATTCAATATCATCATGTGTTCTTAGAGTAATATTTTCCGTGCAATGACTACTAAGATATTTTTTAAATCGCAGCCAATTAACACGATTTATCAAATTCGCATATGGGAGAGGTAAATCACTTCTTAATGGGCTACAAATTGTAACGATCGTGGGAGAGTGATCGGACGAGAGATCTAGAGAAGCTTCAATTTGAATTAAATCCCTAGAGATATTTTTCATAACGCCAAAATCTATTACATCCGGAATTTTACGTATGTCAGTAGGCCAATAAGTGGGCTCCACTCTGGGTGTAATAAGACGCGAACCCCAGAACGTGTGTTTAGCATTATAGTCGCCAGCTGCTACGAAACAAGGGCCCAGAGATTTGTAAAAATCTTCAGTAATTGCGAATCTAGGAGGAGAGTAAATTGATGATATGATAAAATTAGTGCAAAAATTTTCGACACAAATATTCGTTGCTTGCAAATGTTCTTCACAAATTTTGTCAATAAAATAATGCTTGAGTCTTGACTTTATTAAAATTGCTGATCCACCGCATGCTCTTCCTCTCGGGTCCTTTGAATCATATAAGGTGTAGCCATAAATTTTAAAAAGGCTTCTCGAAGTCAAATGAGTCTCAGAGACCAACATTATGTCAATATTTTTTTTCGTGAGGAAGTGCTCAAGTTCATTTTTATGTTGGCGAATGCCGTTTGCGTTCCAGAAACATATTTTTAACGTGTTCATGGTTTGTTAACTAAAGCTTGAAGCAATGTATTCTGCATTCGCAGCATTTCTTGCTTCATGCTAGTCATATTTGTTGTAAAATTATTTATAGTTTGCACCAGATTATCAATAGTAGCTTCAAGGCGATTGAAATTAAAGTTCGAGTTTGTATTTATTGAGTTATTTGGTGGTGAAACATTTTGTGTGTGAAGAGAATTTGTCTTAGCAGCATCGGCATACGATACACGGGAACTAACTGGTTGGCTCACTTGCGCAATAGTGGCTGGTAAAGCGTTTGGTGATTGGGCTGGGGCCAATTTAGGTGTTTGCCTCATAGTCTGTTTGACGAAAGAGTACACAGGGCAACCTCTGTAGTTAGCGGTGTGATTTTCTCCACAATTACTAAATTTTTTGCCACTTTGATCTTCTGGTTTATTGCAACTAGCAGTGCCGTGTAATTCGCCGCACACAACACAAACAGTAGGTAATTTGCAGGAAGTTTTAGTATGTCCATATTCTTGGCAATTATGGTACTGTACGGGTCCTGAACGCTTGTGTGGTTCTTCAACGGTTATTTTTCGATACAAGAGATATCTCAAATTATATATTGGATGGGTCTCATTTTTTTTAAATTTTATATCATTTGGCTCAAGTTCAACGCGAAATAGAGGTTGAGGGATCTTTTTCCTATTAATTATGTTAGATACATTTTTTACTTTAAAACCCTGGAGGACGAGAGCATCTTTTACTTCTTCAGGAGCAACATAGGAATCTATGCCCTTCAACACAATCTGCATACCTTTAGCACTCTTGAGCTGATATGTGTAGAAATTTGTTTTACTTTTTTCAAATTCAGAAACCATTTTTCGAAAATCTTTTTCTTCATAAATTTGAATTTTCGTTTCATCAATATTACCACGTTTTATTAAAACAATGTGAAATTTATTTTCACCAATGAACGAAATTAATTTTTTAATAAGAGCGTTTGAGTTTTTTTCTCTTAAATAGATTGGTGGCGGCTTGGAGGTTTTGTTCGCAGATTCAGCGGGTTTGTCATTGTCATCTTGCAATATTTTAAAACGGTTTTGCCGATTAGTAGAGGATGCGCTGTTATCCCTAGACATCTTTGGAGCAGATGCAATTTTAGTAGAATTTGGGCTTCGCCCGCGCTTTAAAATTGTAATGTATCTGTCCATTCCGACTTGGACCTTGGGTTTTAGGCTACTCTTATTTTCAGTGACAACTTGGTTAAGTGATGACCCCGAGCCCGAGGCGGGTGATATCGCTGAGTTAAATGTGGAAGTACTCGGCAATATTGTCAACGATTCACTAGTTGGCATTGGACAAAGCGAAATTGATCGCTGACGAAACTGTGGTTTTGCCGTTAGAAAAAGTCTATTATCAGATTTTTGATTTTTATTAAGAGCTTCAGAACTCACAGCAAGTCTATTATCAGATATTTTATTTTTATTGTTATCATTATGAGCATCAAAACTCACAGTAAAATAGGCATTTCTGCCGTTAGAACTCACTTCACTATTTTTTTCCTTTGGGGTACTCATATGGAGTATTCCTCAAGGGTATGTTTGTATGTTTTTTTGTTTACGGTTTTTTTGTTTTTGTTATTTCAATATGTAAAAATATTAGCAAAGCAAAAAAAATGCTTATTTATCAAAGTTAATATGTACTACGAATATTTTTAGTATAATTTTTTTTTGTTTAGTTTGTATGTAAAAAAAAATTCCGTTATTACGTCTGTTCACTATAAAGGTACAACGAGAACTCCCCTTATCAAATCTAACAAGAAAAAACACGAAAGGGAAATGGGCTGATGCAGAGAAAAATTCGTTCAACAAACTAAAGCAATGCTTAGTATCACCACCAATTTTGCAGCAAATGGACGAAAAGAAATCATTTGTCTTGAAAACTGATGCCAGTAATTACGCACTCGGAGCTGTTCTACTTCAGGGGGAGAAAGAAAACGAACACCCAATAGAATATGCTAGTCGCCTACTTCTTTCCGCTGAAAGAAATTACTCGACAACAGAACGAGAAGCGTTAGCAGTAGTTTGGGCTGTGAAAAAGTTTCGTGGCTATATCGAAGGCTCAGAGATTTCAGTTTTAACGGACCATCAACCCTTAAAATGGCTCTTTAGCTTAAAATCACCCACAGGACGCTTAGCAAGATGGGTTCTCCAGCTCCAACCTTATAATATTAAATATGATTATACGCCCGGGAGACAAAATGTTGTCGCAGATACACTCTCACGCCCACTTTGTCAAATGGAAGAGCATACGGATATCGCATGTGAGTGCCATTCCATAAGTATAGATTTTCCGCAGCAAGGCTCAGCAGACATAAGAAAAGCTCAACTAGAAGATTCAGATATACAAACTATTATTTCTTCTTTTGAAGCTGATGATGAAAACATATACAAATATACCAGTCGTGGATACTTAATGATAGATGGAGTATTATATCGTTATTGTTCTGACCAAGATTCGGAAAATGGACAATTGGTAGTCCCAAAGTCAATGCGAAGCACAATTCTTCGCAGATTTCACGATGACCCTACAGCAGGTCATTATGGCATAGAAAAGACGATAAGCCGCATTGTTCCACACTATTACTGGCAAGGTATGAGAGGCGAAATATCCGAATACAGTGAACAAAGAAAAAACTTGTACAGCAAACGCTCCGCTCTTCTAATCAAAATATCTCTGTTGCTTTGTAAGATTTTAAGATAAAACCAAAAGCAGTTTCAAGACAAATTAATAAGCTTTCTATAGAAATCTTTAATTTTATTAAGAAATTTATTTTAATGCGAAAAAAATAACCTAAAATATAATAACACTATTTTCCAGAGCAAAAAAAAAACTTGTACACTAACTCTTCTTTCAGGAAGGAGCTATGAAATAAGGAATACACTAAAAATTAGTACTAAATGTGGCCACGTCTAGCATCTAATAGATTATTTTCATAGAATGAACTGGCTTTTTGGTAATTTTGGGACCTATATGGTCCAATATGCCCTGGAGAGCACTTTTGAGTTAATTTTTACACATAATCTACAGCTCGCGTAATTTTTTGTTCACATACGCCCACAGAATTTCATTTATACTAAGGCCAAGGATCTAGGGAGGATGTGCCTGCAATTTTTTTCCATTGAATGGAAGCAATTCTCTTATTATTGAAGACGAATGTTTCGGGTATTTAACTCTAACTAATCAATAGTCTCCACTTACATTTAATTTGGCAGATAACTGTGCTAAATTATCTCTTAGTATTTTTAAATAATTCATTTTATTTATTGTACGTTCTATAAAAACCGGATTTCATACACCACTCGATCCCATTGGGCCCCATACCATCATATTACACCCCCCATGCTTCACCGTGTTATTCAGGTTTTTATCACTAATGCTGGAATTCCTCTTCGCCACAAAAATCTACAACGATAACATCCAAATATATTAAATTTGGATTCAGCAGTGTCCCAAAAGTCATCATAGTGATTAATATAATCTTTCTTTGCGTGGCAAAGAAAAGTTCCAGCTTTAACGATAATAACCTGAATAACACGGTGAAGCATGGGGGGTGTAATATGATGGTATGGGGCCCAATGGGATCGAGTGGTGTATGAAATCCGCTTTTTATGGAACGTACAATAAATAAAATGAATTATTTAAAAATAATAAGAGATAATTTAGCACAGTTAGCTGCCAAATTAAATGTAAGTGGAGACTATTGATTAGTTAGAGTTAAATACCCGAAACTTTCGTCTTCAATAATAAGAGAATGGCTTCCATTCAATGGAAAAAAATTGCAGGCACATCCTCCCTAGATCCTTGGCCTTAGTACAAATGAAATTCTGTGGGCGTATGTGAACAAAAAATTACGCGAGCTGTAGATTATGTGTAAAAATTAACTCAAAAGTGCTCTCCAGGGCATATTGGACCATATAGCTCCCAAAATTGCCAAAAACCCAGTTCATTCTATGAAAATAATCTATTAGATGCTAGACGTGGCCACATTTAGTACTAATTTTTAGTGTATTCCTTATTTCATAGCTCCTTCCTGAAAGAAGAGTTAGTGTACAAGTTTTTTTTGGCTCTTGAAAATAGTGTTATTTTATGTTAAGTTATTTTTTTAGTATTAAAATAAATTTCTTAATAAAATTAAAGATTTCTATAGAAAGCTTATTAATTTGTCTTGAAACTGCTTTTGGTTTTATCTTAAAATCTTACAAAGCAACAGAGATATTTTGATTAGAAGAGCGGAGCGTTTGCTGTACAAGTTTTTTCTTTGTTCACTGTATGTAAAAAGATGCATTAAATGTCAAAAATACAAGCCAACAAACTCTAAACCCACCGGCTATTTTCGGACAGTTTCTAGTAATCAACGTTTTGAAGTAATCTCTGTAGACCTCGTTGGCCCATTACCACGTACAAACAAAGGACATCAATGGATCCTAGTTATAGAGGATATTTGTAGTCGCTGGATTGAAGTGTTTGCATTAAAGGAAGCAACTGCCGAAAACTGCTCAACTATTCTTTTAAGTGAAATCGTTTTACGTTATGGAGTTCGAAGAATAATTCATACAGACAATGGCTGTCAGTTTATCTCTGCAATTATGCAACAACTTACATATTGTTTGGGTATAGACCAAACTTTTACTCCAGTGTACCATCCTCAAGCTAACCCAGTAGAGAGGAAAAACAGGGATCTTAAAACCCAAATGGCAATTTTTGTCGAAAAAGAACATACATCCTGGCACCTAAAGTTACCTATGATACGTTTTGCGATGAATACTGTAAAATGCGATAGCACTGGCTACTCTGCAGCGTATTTAACATTCGGCAGAGAGTTAAGGAGTCCTTTGGAAGCGCACCATGACTTAAGATCTGTTATTGTATCTGAAAATTTTATCCCTCAAATCACACCCCATTTAATAAGACTTGCTGATACCTTAAAAATGGCAAAAGAAACTAGCGAAAAATCAAAAGATCGAAATCTCAATTATGTGAATTCAAAGCGGAGGCCGCAAATAGAATTTAGTATTGGAGACACAGTTTTGGTGGCAACCCATGTTCTGAGCAACGTAACAAAACACTTAACATCAAAATTTATTCCTCGGCGAGATGGTCCTTACAAAATAATGTATAAAAAAGGATCTTGCTATACTATTGCGTCAGAAGAGAATCCGGAGATACCACTGGGTACATATCATGCAACAGACTTGACATTATATAAAAATTCGGCGGATAACCCAATATATCCTAAACGAAGACGTGGCCGACCTGCTACAAATGTAAATACAACAACTAAAACTCCAAATCAATCAACAAAACTCGTTTCCAGTTCTGATGCAGATGCAACAGTACCAAATCCATCAACAAAAGCACCAATAAGTACACCCTCACCAACTAAAATGCAGAATAATGGAAGCAGTGGCAGAATACTAAGGCAAAGACAATCAAATAAATACTACTAAAATCCTACCACATCATCGTGACGATTAATGTGGCAGAGGGGGAGGCTGTAGCGGAACGCTTATTATTAATTTTATTATTGTACAATTAACTATTGCTTATCAATCTATGTATATGCTGTAATTATTTTGCCCTTAACTGTTTGTATGTCTAGTAATATTCAATATTTGTTTTCTGTCCGATTCACATGTGTACATACCTATAAGTATATAAATCCTGTGTTTCATTATTAACCAAACATACATATGTACTAAACATCTGCATGAAACTTAATAATGATGTTTATGAAATGTTCGCTAAAATTTTTTATTCGTTTCATCCTATTTCATACAGATGAATAACTATGAAACAATAACAATGAACACTCAATAGTTAGGAACGCAGTAAAACGATGTTGGTTTGTTCATATATACAAGAGCATACAAACATTCACAAATGTGAAACAGAACATGCGTTGAGTAAATCTCGATTAAGTTCATGCAAAAACAATATGCTTTTAAAGATCAGTGTTGCCAGTTGAAGGAAAATACTAGAATAATCGCCGAAAAGGAAGTTAAAAGATGTTAACGAGATCTAAATTAAATTTAGTTTTTAATAGTGAGAGCAACCTCGGTAAAATATTTCATTTATAGACATAAGTTAAATGTACACATAATTATCTTTCTTTTAAATGCAATATTATTGTTGTTTAAAATTTCGTATTTTTGCATTAGGGTGATAATAAAATTGTTTGAGTTTTATTACAAATATTAATTTCAAAAATAATTTTTAGTTATATTTTTGCTTGGAAGTATATAAATAGTTATTTTCGCTTGGAAAGGAGTACTTTTGTTGTGTTTTCTTTAATTTTTGTCACACAACTAATAAACTATTAGGCCGCGTTTACACATGTGTGCCATGTGCCACACAAGTGTAAAAAAAGCGTAACCACTAATTACTAATGAACAACTGTTTGATTCAAACATGTATTTATTAAGGGTCAAACCCACGATATCGACACCGTTCGACTTGTCGCACACTTACATTCAAAACAAAAACAAATTTTAATATTTTGTTGTTGTTTCAAATGTAAGTGTGCGACAAGTCGAACGTTGTCGATATCGTGGGTCAGGCCGTAAGTTAAATAGTTCCATACATAGCTAATAGACAATTTTATAGAATCCAACATGATTGGAAACATGTCTGAATACATGTCTGAATCAAACAGCTTTTATTATTAATTAGTTGGTTACGCTTTTTTTTGCAAATGGCACACAAGAAATGCCAGATGTAAACTCAGCCTTATGAACTGGTTTAAGTTCTTATTTATTTAAATAGTTCGTACATAAAATTTAAAATATAATCACAAAGTTAATTAAAAATTGTATAACTTCCAAGCTGCTGGATCGATTTTCTTCAAACATTGCTTACAACACTCTCGATAAACTCACCTTTCAAACAATAACAAACTAAATGGAAATTGGTACAGACGTTTTGGTTCTGCGAATGCGTAGGCTGACACACAGATGCACACTTGAAATTTATAAAACTCCTCTTGTTTGGTCGGAGGTACCTGATTACTAAAGAACAGAACATTATTACTTTAAATTTCTTTTTCAGTACATGTGCTTACGCTGGTTCGACATTTTTGTAAAGTTCGCTCAATCATAATAAGAGAACATAATAAAACACAAATTATCATTATTTTATGTGGTTTATTGAAATGCAATTTGAAAAAAGAGTAATTATCAGGAAAATTCAATATGATTTTAAAATTATATTATTGCAAAGAAAACCAAAAACCAATGCGTGATTTATATAAAAATTATAAATTCACTTAGTGATAATGGAAAAAAGTTTCATATGAATTAAGCATCACGTTCGAAAGTCTGTGTTTTTATATTATGATGTAAAAACATAATTTTTTCGACTGACGCTGTATTCCACCCAATGATGCAACGTTTTTCAGAAAGTAAATTTCTTGCTGCCGAAAACACCCGTTCCGAAGACTCACTGCTAGCTGGTATGAAAAAATCTTAGAGCTTACTTGGTATAAAAGAGGAAATTTAGACTTATTTAATTCCCAAACTAGTTGGAAAGATATACATCGAATTTTTTAACTAAAATTATTATTAACAGGTCGATATTATTATATTTATTCATAATTTGTTTGTGTAATTGTCCTATGTATGGACATTTTATCGAAAAAACTTTTTATTTCAAGCATTTTACATTAATTTTATATTCTTGTTCATTATGTTATTTTCTTTTCTTTGTAAATTATTTCTTTTTTCGTTATTTAAATAATATTTTTGTGACATTTTGTTTCATATGGCACGCAATTACTGGAAATATTCCTGTAAAAACAGAATCAGTATTGTCTGTTTTCGCATTCAAATACAGAATAAATTTTTTCGCAAATAGAGAAACGATGGAATTTTGTGTTTCACACTTCTCAATATAAATACTATTTGAAAAAACATAAACATGCATATCTATGGATAATAAAAATACATATGTACATATGTATGTATGTGCTATAAAAATACCTGTAAATACTAATGAGATTGTATAACCATGAAATTCAAAGCTATTTCAACAATTTATTTTTAAATTTAAATCTGATGAAAAGTACAATACTTTTCTTCTGCAGAACATTTTAGCAGAATTTTTTTTACAGATTTAACATTTTCTCATCATCATTTTCTGGCAACACTTTTATTGCGTATTAATAACAAAAAATGAGATGAGAGAAAGCAGCATGAAACAATACTCGTTTCAATGAACAATCTCTTTGTCTTAACAGTATGAAGCGAAATGTTTTCACTCACATTATGATAAAAGCAACACTTTGTTCAGTTTAAAATACTTATTCGAAGTTGGGTTTTAGTGAACAAACATTTCAGTAGTTTCATGGATGGAGTTGTTCATGCAACCCTATAATATGTACTCTCTCATTTAACATTATATATTTAAATCTTGTTTCATTATTCAAACATTCCCATTTAATATCACTATGTACTTAAATCAGAGTTCTTCAAAATCAATCATATACAATTGCGAGTGCTCTCACAATAATGAAGAGACCAATAAAAGATAATTTGTATTATTTCAATGTGTATTCGCTGGTATCAGGGTTACCGTTCACCCGACTTAAGTCGCAATTTGACCCTTTTTTAGCGGTCTGCGAATTTTTGTGAGACTTTTTTTGTCATCGACTTTTCCGACTTTTTTTAATTTTGTTGCGACTTTTTACCCTTTTTTGTGAAACTTCTCAAAAAAGGGTAAAAACTTCTTAATTTGAAGTAAATTAAAAGTTTTTAGATTATTTTTATCAAAAAAAAATCGTCAAAATAACGTCGGCAAAATTTAAAAGCAATTCACAGATTATTGTTCATTTGGAAACACTTTTATCACTTTTTTGCAACATGCATATCATGTATAAAATGTATTCAAGAAATGTTTCATAAATTTTGAGTAGAAGTTGCAAAGAATAGTTTTAGCTAAAATCTTCAGGGTACATGAAAACATGTACATATCCAGCAAAAAATGTCAAAAAAGGTAATCGGGTTTGGAATGAAGCATTTTTGGTGGAAGCTGTTCCTTACTGGATTACCAACTTAATGATTTTAACAAGGCTTGAGACTAAAATAATCGATTCTTGAGAAGTACTTACTTTTTTTTATTTGGCAACTTGTTCACGTAATCTATTTAATCTAAAAAAATTATTCTCATCATAACTTGTATATAATTTTTTTAAATTTTAGGTAATGTGATTTGTAAGCGAGTAATCAAATTTGGTAATCAGAAAAGTAAGTCATTATATGGTAATGTGTAATTTTTTGCTGGTTACATATATAAGCATACATATATAATGCAACTTCATGTGTTGTGAAATATGATAAAAATGGATTATGCAATAAGCTTTTTGTTTTGTTTCAATTGTTTTTTTGTTTTGTTATGCTTTTTATTAATAAAAAGCGTTAAAAAAAGAGGTGCAACTTTAATTTTCTCAAACGACTTTTTTGTGCGACTTTATTTTCACAAAACGACCTTTTGTGCGACTTTTCTAAAATTCCTAGCGGTAACCCTGGCTGGTATAATGAGAGAAATTATATTACACTCAAAACGAACCACCAACACAAACATAAGTGTGAATGTATTTGCGCTTTAAAACTTTTTATTTTATTATTTAACAAACGTACATAATCTTTCTTATTTAATATCATAGTTAACTGTTTATTTCCCATTCCAATAATTTGTCATATTACTTCTTTAAAATTTTTATTATAAGAAGAGATCAGATTGTATAAATCGTCATTCCATGTTAAGCAGTCGTCAAATAAAGATCATCTTATTTTAAGCAAACCAAAGCTTTTTATTAATAAAGAAAAATATACATAACCAATATTAAATATTGTATGTAGGCGAATATAACGCAAAGTCTGTTTGTTCAAGCCTCATACGTACTATAAATAAATAACATTATTATAAATAACTGTGGTCAATTAGGACGCTTCGCCGTCTGGTAGACCCTTTTATTTCAAATAATTAATAAATATTTGAGTCTCATCTGCTACAATATAGATTTAAGATTTGAATACTTATTGTTAGTTCATATTTTGAAGATACAATAAATAAATATATGTGTGTAAAAAAAAAATAAAAAATTTTTATTTCGGTTTTAAACAAAAGATTTGCCAATAAATATATGATTTAAAAACAAAATATTATTATTGCATAAAATAATACTATGGTCGTATTTAACAATATTATTATAATATTAGAACATGGTATGGTAAGTCTCAATTATATTTTAGTCACATCTAACAATAGTCTTGTTTTATTTACAATAATAAGATTAGGTATAAGAAAGTTAATTGTTTTTGTAGATAATATTATTATTAACTCAGAAAATATTATTTAAACTTTGCTTTTCCATTGACAATAATATGATTTGACTGCAACCATATAATTCAATTATAGTATGTTGCTGTTTGATTATGGTTACCTCAACCATATTTTTTCTTTGCGTGTAAGATTCGGCACAGCCGAATATAGTACTCTTACTTGCTTTTTTATTTACTTGCATCTGCTTACAACATATAAAGAGTTTTCCAAGAAGACAGAGGTATTACGCAAAGGAATGCTATAAAAGTCCATTTATTAATATTTTCGACTGAAAATTCTCCCTTAGGTTGAAAATAATGCAGTTAATACACAAAAAGTATAAACAAATGGAATTTGTTTTTAATTTCCCGGCAATTTCAAAAAAAAAATTCATAAAATCCCAAAAAAAAATTTTTTTTTTTATTATTACATATTTTTATTTATTGTATCTTCATATATGAACTAACAATAAGTATTCAAATCTTAAATATAAAAATATAATTAGGCCCGACCAGTGTCGGACATAAGCTTAGTAATAGTTACAATATATATAATACAAAAGGAAAAAAATAAAAAAAAAATAAAAGTATTTTCAGGAAGTCCCATCTGGAGTGTTGTGAATAAGAGCCCTTGTATCCCTCTTTTTTAGGCGGATGTGTCCAGTAAAGTTCAAAATATTACGAGCAAGCGGATTAGGATGTGATTCGAGTTTTGTTAGATATTTGCCTGCGTATTTTGCAATTTCTTCAGTCACTAGAGGCATATTCAAATCACGATGTATATTTGAATTTTTGATGTACCATGGAGCCGATGTTATCATGCGTAAAATTTTGTTTTGCCTGCGTTGAATTTTCTCTACATTTGAAGCTGTAGCAGTGCCCCATAGTTGAATTCCGTAGCACCATATTGGCTTTAAAAGCGACTTGTATATTAAAAGTTTACAGTCTAGGCTAAGTGTTGAATTTCGACCAATCAGCCAATGTACCTGAGTTAATTTAAGTTTCATTTGAGTTTACTTAGAGTCAATGTGGTGTTTCCATGTAAGTCGTCGATCAAGGTGTATACCAAGATATTTCACATGTGAATGTTGAGAAACAACTTGATTGTTAATCCGAATGGGGGAACAAGTATCTCTTCGTAAAGTAAATGTTACTTGAACACACTTTTGTTCATTTACCTTGATTCTCCATAAGTTTAACCAAAGCTCCATCTGGCTAATGTGTTCCTGGAGTTTGCGGGATGCCTCATCAGGGTTTTCATGCATACTAAGGCAGGCTGTATCGTCGGCAAATGTGGAAGTATGGATACTACTGCTCACAGGCATATCACAAGTATAAATTAAATATAAAACTGGTCCCAGTATACTCCCCTGTGGCACACCAGATGAAATTGTTTCAGGCCTACTTATAAAGTATCCTTCCGCAACAGTGAACTTACGGGAAATAATGTAACTTTCCAAAAGATTTAAAATGTTTATTGGTAAGTAAGTCTTCAATTTTAATATTAGGCCTTCATGCCACACTTTATCAAATGCCTGGGAAATGTCTATAAACAGCGCAGAACAATACTTTTTTTCCTCAAAAGTTCTTCTTATAAATTGAACCAATCTGTGAGTTTGTTCAATGGTGCTATGCTGACTTCTAAAACCAAATTGATGGTCTGGTATGCACCCACTACTAATTAGAATTGGGGACAATTTTGTTTTGAGCAGTTTTTCGAAAAGCTTTGACATTGTAGATAGTAGACTTATTGGCCTATATGACTCAGCCTTTGTTATATCTTTGCCCGGCTTTGGAATCATTTTAACCTTGGCAAGTTTCCAGTTGTGTGGATAATACTCCAGTCGTAAAATAGCATTAAATCAGAGCCAGCCACGACATAAAATGAGGTTGTGTTAGTGAGAAAACACCCTGCAACCCAACAAACATTATGCATTATTAGGGAATAATTAATGAATTGCGAACTCATGATTTTTTTATTCACTGTGTAAATCGTAACTACGAATACGTAACTGATCACATTTTAAAGTTTTGCAGTAAGATTTTCGGTGTTAATACTCTTGTGGCAATTCCTTATCATTAAGATATGCTTCAAATGCGAAGAACTTAGGCTATTGCGTTGCTTTGAACAAATTAGTTTGAGGTCAGAAAAAATTTGCTCACACAAGTAAGTAGATGGAAAAAACGATAAACATTTCAAAGCATTTTTTTTGAGTTCGGGATATACCAATGTATCCAAATTTTTCCAGAAATCTGTAACATTCGTTTTCTCTGCCGCATTTAATTCACTTTGAAGTATAATCAGTTCGCTTTGTATATCAAAATTGTAGTTGGTTACGTCACAAGTGAATAGACTTTCAAAATTTCAAGCAATGGTTGTATTTTTTCGAAGTCTTTAAACCTGTCTTGAAAGTTATATAAAAGTGTTTCAAATAGTGTTATGTATTCAAATTTAGTTACGTTCTTCTGGTTGTCATATATGAGATAAGTTTTTGGAAAACTAGAAAAATCATTTGATTGAATTTCGGAAAGGAGTAAAAATATCTTTGTCTTAAATTTAAAAAGAAATCGATACAAATCGCACAAATTCTTTTCCTTACCTTGCAGCTCTAAATTGAATTCATTTAAAAAACTAGTGGTATCGGCCAAAAAAGCTAGATCCAAAATAAATTCTTTGTCTTGTAAGGCCTGCACTTCACAATCATCTATCTTTTCCTTTTCTAAAAACTGTAGCACTTCTTCTTTTAAATCAAACAATCTATTTAAGCAATCACCACGGCTTAGCCAACGAACTTCCGTGAACATTTTTAGATCATTATATGCTGCGTTTTTGTTTTTTCAAAAAGTTTACAAACTTTCTATGTGTGAGGGCGTGATGCCCTCCTCGTGTTTTATTAATAATGCGTTCCGCAGTTTTCATGGCAGGATAATTAGTGATAAATTTGGATGCAAGAGCGGCCTGATGAATGATGCAATGAAAGCTATGAATTGAAATTCCATTTTTATTCATTTGTCCAATGAAACCTTCACATTTGCCTGCCATTACATTTGCTCCATCTGTACAGACACCAACAATTTTTTTTGTATCTATAACAGAGAAAAGCTTATCGCTAACTACATCGAATAAAAGTTTGCCAGTTACGTTTCCGTGAAATGTTTCCAAGGAAAACATAGTTTCAAAAACTTCGTAGTTGCGATTTACACAGCGAATACATATAACGAGTTGACAAAGGTCATTTATGTCTGTGCTTTCATCCAGACAAAAGGACATGAATTCGCAATTCATTAATTTTTCCCTAATAATACATTCTAATGAATTTCCAATTTGGGAAATACGCCGTACCACCGTCTGAGGAGACAACGGAAGAGATTGTATTAACGTAGTTTTGTAATTAAGTCTTTGTAAAACTTTATCAAACATATTTTTTACAAATATACCATCAGAAAATGGCCTTCCATGTTTGACAATGTCCAAGCTTATTAAGCTCGATATCTCCACGAGGAGTTTTTTATTTTCAAAATGTGCTTCATTTTGCTCCACTGCAAGCAACCATTCTTTCATTTTTTTAATGTAAATGCCTTTGTTTTTATTAAAAAGCATTTCTTTTTCTGTACTTTCAAAAACATTCATTTCGCTATGAAACGTCTCATAATGTCTTTTAATAACATATTCAGTGTCGTTCTTAAATGTTTTATAACATAATATACATTGCACGTTACCAAATGCACTTTGAATAGCGAAATATTTTTCGCATGCCATTATTTATACAAAATGTTTGCTGGTCATCAACAAAAACTGTAAGCATCCGCGCATGTGTAATCGTCGCTTGTCCATTGACGACTAAATTAATGAGCATAAGAATATGTGTGAAGTGCTCTCTGCACAATTGTTGTATGAAATGGTTGGCCCTGCATTAAATATGAATAACAGGATTCTCATTGCAAAAAATTGGATTTTTTAATATTTCTCTTTATGTGCTGTATGAAATTTCATAACAATCGGACGGCTGGTTTAGAAATTGCAGAATTATATATCTGTCCATTCCTACATGGACCTTGGGTTTTTGGCTACTCTTATCTATAGTGAAAACTTGGTTAAGTGATGACCAGGAGCACGTGGCGGACGATAGCGCTGAGTTAAATGTAGAAGTACTAGGCAATGGTAATGATAACGAATCACTAGTTTGCATTGGACAAAGCGAAGTTTTTCGCTGACGAAAAAGTGTATCATCAGATTTTTTATTTTTATTGTTTTTATTAAGAGCTTCAAAACTCATAGTAAGCCTATCATCAAATTTTTTATTTTTATTGTTATCATTAAGAGCATCAGAACTCACAGTAAAATATGCATTTCTGCCGTTATAACTCACTTTGCAATTATTTGTTTTTGAGGTACTCATATAGAGTATTTCTCAAGGGCACTTTGTTTCTGTTTTTTGTTTAAGGTTTGTTTTTGTTTTTTGTTGTTTCTGACTATTTAAAAACTATTAGCAAAGCAAAAAAATAAATCTAATTTATCAAAGTTTATATGTGGTACGATTTTTATGTACTACGAATATTTTTTTGCACGATTTTTTTGTTTAGTATGTATGTATGTAAGAAAAATTCCGCTAATTCTGTTCACTATGAGAAGGTACAGCGAGAACTGACACACACTAAATATATACATATCTATAACACAAAATACATTTATGAAAATAAAACACATTTTTAAATTTGAAATCTTTAATGTTAATTCATGTTTAATTTTGTAGTACCGTTAGCCATGTAGACAGGCATTATTGTATTACATTTTTCAATTTTAGCGTTGTTCTTATATGAAAAGTATTAGAAACTACTTGCTTGTTACCACATGTGCAGGCATGCCGGATTTATTTTAATAGTTTTTACAATTAAACTGAAAAATATTATAAAAAAGATTTCAAGTAAATTTATTTCTTCAATAAATTTTATGTATTGGTTACTTTTTCCTTATGACTTTCAGACTCTCTTTTCTTTTTCATAACTATTTTTCTTTTCAAATTTAAATTTTTTTTGTACTCACTTAAAATATGTAGGTCATCTTTTCTTACTCACTTAGTTCTATTTGCCTGGCACAACAATAGATAATTTATGTAGTCTGCACGTTTTGATTTGCATAAATTGCAGAAAACAGCCAAAAATTACTTAACATTCTTCGAATCTGATTATATACTATACACTTGTGTATGTATGTATGTGTATACATATGTATGTGATTACCTACGTATGGCTTTATCTTTATTTTTCTATACTTCAAGAGAATTGTATTTTTTATATATTTTTTTAGTATTAATTTTGTTGTTATAAGCACTTACAAACATAATATGTATGTACATATACATATATGTATATCACTTTCAGCAAAAGTGTTGCAATATGATTCAAGCGAATACCACATTATTTTGCACAACCCTCAAGTGTAACATTTAAAGTTGTTCTACTCTTACAGGATGTTCCTGAGCTGCAGTAACTTCGAACCAAAATACAATCTACATATGTACATTTGTATGTATACTTATATACATAGCCGTTCAATATAATTTTTTTGTTGGTTTTGCTGTTTGCGTTGTTGAAATTTTCTACGCACAGGGATGTAACTGTTGGTTTTGTAGTATTTGTTAAAAGCTCTTAAAATCATGCAGTGTATAAGGAAAACCAAAAAATGTTCTCACAAATATACGAAATCCAGCGATGCCAATTTAGTGCCTTTATGCCCGTAATTTCTACACACAAGTAATTTACCTAAGTTTTTTACCCACGAGTTTGCCTTATAAAATTCAACTTACACGATAGATATCTAGGCACCAATAGATATCTACTTGTAGAAATTACGGAGCTTAGCACTAGATTTAGTGCCTTTTAGGTCATTACAGTGCGCATTTTTTCAAGTTGGCGCTTTTTTAAAAGCGACACTAAATTGGTGCTTTTTTAACTTTGATTTTAATGCTTTTTGTAGCTTCATAAAGACGCAAATTAGGATTTTCCACTATTTTGAAACTCTAAATTTAAACACATACACACATACTCAATGAAACTCCGACAAGGCTACTGTACTTTCTTCTTTAACTGTGTTCCTTCTTAATTATCGAATTTCCTATAAAAACTATCAAAATTGTTATGTTTGCTTTTTAAATACATATGAAATTTGAAAATTGGACGTAGCGTCTTGGTGGTATGCATGATACAATAATATAAATTTTGTTTCTCAAAATATATGTATCTGATTCGACCCCTTTTAGATACGCAGATTTCTTTGCAATGTTTTTATTCAATTGGATGAAAGACAGACAAGGAAATACTTTCTCATTCGCAGAGTGCAAAAATGGCTATCAAGAAAAAATTAACTGATTTTAGAGCTAAATCGCTACATAATTTCAAAATTGTAAAAAAAAACTTTATGTAGCGTTAAGAACATATTTCTATAAATTACAAAGGACACATATACTTTATAAAATAATATAATAACAAATACGGTGAAGTTGAAGAAATACAGAAGAACGAAACATTACAAATTTAAGGCTACATAAATGGAAAAATTTGCTCAGAACTGATCAATTTTGGATTGAAGTTCATAATTATAGAAATTTATCTAATAATAATAATCCATTTCTAAAACTAAATTTGTGCTCTATTACCATTAAAAGTATCATATTCAACTACTGAGGTGAAAAGAAGTTGTAGCCCTAGCAATTAGTTTAATAGTATAACTAGGGCACTCGATAAGGACTAAACATTTCCACTTAAATTTAATTCAACTGTTTTGATACTTCGATTATACCCGATGGTTTAATTTAATATATAAGACAGTAAAAATAAAATTTGATTTAAAATTTTTATCCTGTAGATAGTTACATACAAAGATAGTTATTGCAGTTAGTGCTTTTTTCATGACCGAACAGTGCTTTTTGCTCTGAAAAAGTTGGCATCACTGACGAAATATTTGCAGAAAATCAACATTGCAAGTAAATGAGCAAAGCAGCGATGCCAAAAGCACAGGGAAGGAAAATGACTTCTATGATTTTGTACCAACTGTGAAAACAAAATGTACTTTTTGGACCATGACGGAACCATTTTAATATTTATTAATAAGAACGGAAACGTAAAAAATGTGTAAAAATTCAGATCTAAACAGCAAAAAAACAGAAACCTAACAAAAATTTGTATAAAAATTCAGTATAAAAAATAACATAAAAAATATTAAATATTACATTCATAAGTGTACATTCGTAGATTAGACTGGTTAGAGATTGGTTATTTTACAAATTTTGCACATTAACAGGCCTGTTATTTTCATGCACTATAAAATCTAATTTATGCGCATAAAAAATGCGCGATAAGACCTAAAACACACTATTGAAGTAAAGGAGCGAAATGTAGTTAACAAAAATAAATATAACCACAGCCAAGACGAGTTCATGTACGAGGTGCTGTCAAGTTAACACGTACAGTTAAAGTACTAGACAGATTTTTTTGGTGCAGACTTGACACCACCTGGTACATGGATTGCAACAAAAACAGAGAAGCTGACCGTGTAAAATAAAACACATACACACAAAAATTAAAGACAACATAGGCAAAATTAATGTTACCAAGTAGTGAAACATTGGCATTTTTAAATTGTACCAAGTAACTCGCGGTAGTACCACGGTACCATAAAAAGTACAATTGTACCATGATTTCCATCCGTGTTACAGCATTACCAACTATTTATAGCCAAGTTTTAATAGAAGTCGATGTACATATCGAGGGTTTTCTAACGCAACCTCGTAACTCAAAATCTACTACTTTTCAAGAGAGACAAAAAACTTTCTATAACAAATATTTGAAATTTTTCAATATATATTTTTTTATAATCTAATAATTATGGAAACTTCCGATAAATTTTCAAGGCACCAATTATGTTAGATATAATTCAACATTATATATTCGCCCTTTTTTGAGATACGTGTTTTGTGCACGGAAATATTTTTACAAAATGTATCATACGACATTACGTTATTTTTAAATAAGATCACATAAATGAGCTTTTTGAATTATTTTATTTCAAGAACATATTATTAACTCTATTAATTATTTTTAATCGAATAATATTTGATATTTATTACTAAATTTATTAGTATTTATACGTTATTATTGTATTTTTTTAATTATAACAAAATATTACATTTTGATAACTTCTTTTGGAAAATAAATTAATATTCTTAGTTTTTGTAAATTATTATTATGATATCGTTTTAATAGTAGCTGCAATTATGTATTTCAAATAATATTTTTTATTATAAAAGATACAATGTTTATTTCTCACTGTTGTATTTTAAACTATCATAAAAAGTGTGGTAGTCTTTTGGTATTAATGGTTTTAGAGACTGCAAATCTTTGTACTTTTCACTAGATAATGGAATTTCCTCTAAATATAAGTCCATAGCTTCGGTGCCGATAGGATATTTGGTATTTAAACGTTGAGGAATAACTTGCCATTCGTTATCGAAATATAGTTTAAACATTATCTTATCCTTGCAATATTTCAATCCTCTTAGTTGCAAGACAGTAGGCGATCCAGCTTTAATTCCAGGTCGAATTGATTTAAAAAATTTCACTTCAGAATAGTTTTTGAAAAACTTATAATCAAGATACTTAACCTTGTATGGTTTCTTCTGTCGTGATTCTTCAATGATTTTAACAAAGTTACAAGGTACGTATAATTCTCGGTTTTTCTTACGTCTTTCGATAGCAGAATGAACAGAATCACATTCCATTTGGGTGTGACCTTTAACCAAATATTTTTGGTAAATCTCAACATTGGCTTGTGCTGCAAATTGGAATAAGGAATTAGCTTTGGTTACATTACGGTTCTGAGCACTGCAGCCATCACTGTAAAATATAATCGGCGTGGTAAGCTCAACTTCAGTTTTTAAGAAATCAATTAGGCAGGACGCAAAAATGTTTCCATCCATGCCCCCTTCACCTTCGTGCCAGACATAGCATACCACATCCCCATTAGCTAAGTTGTATACTGTGAACTGATGGCATTTTAATTTTTGCTTAAAATAAAGAGCACTTGCGGGTAAATATGGTATCATCTGCACAGCTTGAACATCTACTGTAAATGCTTTTATTTCTCCAGCAATAGCCTTCATTTTATCATTATCTTTTTCGTCCCTAGCGCGATTTTTATCCTTTACATGATTATTGTACTCGTCTACAGATATATTTTTGTTTTTAAAAGCGAAACAGACATCACAAAAATCTTTCCGAGGCTGAAAAATTGCTACATTCATCAACTGCATTTTTTTAACTAAAAATCCATAGCTAGCTCTTTCATCATACGTTCGTCCATATTTTTTAAGTAATCACGGTAAACATCTTTAGCTGATTTATAAAAATTATCTACATATATATAATTTTGTAGTATCCTTGCGGCAGTAGTGTGACTCTATTTTGGGTAATCTATTTAAAAAGTCTTCTACATGCGATTGTTTTACTTTAATTATGTTTGAGTTTTTTCTTGTATTTTTTGGTTGTGTTTTATTAACCCTACAAGCCTAACCTACGCCTGCGAGGCGTACATAGATTTTAAAATTGTCTTTCTCTTTTAAACTATCGAAGTTAACACCTCGTGCGTTTTAGTCAAGTCAGTAGTCGTCTGTTGCTTGCCAATCGCGGTCTTGTAGCTGATCCAAACTCAACCACTTTTGGGTTTTTGACGTATAACACGCCTACGAGACGTATATTTATGTATATCCATGCAGCTGGTTTTTATGTTTGCAAACTTTGATATTTTTTTAGTGTGTGATAATAAATATGTTTGAGTTAATTTTATTATTATAATAATTATGAAGAGTGTTTTTTATTAATAGTTTGTGTTCCAATATAATCTTTCATTGAAAACAAACTATATAACTAAGTACAATAGCTCAGGGGCTTATTATTATATACGCCTCTGAGACGTATGTTTATGCTTTATGTATTATTAAAATAGGTTAGGCTTGTAGGGTTAAGTAAACAAATGTCGCTACTTTCTTTAACCCAGTGCAAAACTTGAGATTCACCTATTCCTAAAGTATTCAGGAACATTTTTTTACATACTAATAATCTTTTATTATTAACGATAAGATAATATTGAAAAGTAAAGTTTCGTCGCGATACAATGGCATTATTTTTTCGATGAATAATTTCTTTGCTAACAAGCGAAATAATGTAAGACTGTTTTTGGTCCCAATTTAAATCATTCCAGAATGAATTGAAAATTTTTTTCTCGCATTTTCAGAAATTTAATTGCACTTTTTGACTTGACTAGCTGTACATTTATTTGACGTGCATCTTGGCTTTATTTTTCGTTCATTTCTCAAAACAAGTGAACAGTAATTACTTTTTTTTCGACTTAAGCTATAACAACACTTGCCTTTTTCACGAGCTTTTTTTATTTTATTCCGCTCCCAATCATTATTGTCACCATGATTCTTACGCCTTCTTTTTCTCGAAGCTATTCCTGAATGCTCATTTAACGTTATTTTCAATGGACGAGATGGGTCAAAAGCATTTGCTTCATTTTGAATTTCGCTCAGCACTGAAGAATCTGAAGGTACAAGAGATGAAACTGACTTATTTAAGTCTTCAACGAATATTCCCGTAGTTTCGTCTAAATGCATATTCTCAAATAAACTGGAGTCAAATTCTTCTTCTAAATCATCAACTGGAGTACATTCAAGAGGAATAAAAATACCAGTTGTTTCATCAAGTACTATATTCGGTTGGTCAAATTTATTGTCACTCAAATTATTACAGTTGATATTTTCATCGTCCATTTTGTTCTCTGTTTTATTGTTTTGTTTTTGATTATAGGCTCTTCTGAAAAATACATACAGAAAATTATATGTATGTATATAAGTAGATGCAAAAAACATTAGAATGATAGGATGGAATTAATTTTCGCTACTTACCGAAATATTATTATTTGCAAACACAATATAAGTTATTGTTGAATATATGAGTTTGAAAAATAGCTGAATGGACGGACTGGACTGTACAATAAAATTAAGCAATAAGCTGATTGCGTTGTTACGAGCCGACTTTTTATGCGATATAAGTGATGCCAACGATTTCGAATAATACTAGTATGAAATCACGAACTTCGGAAATCATAAGTACATCTCCAGGACAGATTTCGGTTTGACATCACTGTGCGCTTTTACTTTAAGATACGATGTTATGTATGCAATACTTTCACCATTTGAGATACGAGTTTGCATAATGTTGAATAAAAAATAAATTAGCAAACACTTTCACATATTACTTTGCAAAATTGTGAGGCTGTATTTACTTATAACTTTTCCTTTTAAAACACAAAATCGTAAAAAATCGGGTTTCGATATGTACTAGGGATGCTAATCGAGACTGATTTTTACAATCCCGGGACTCGGAATTTAAAAAAAGTCCTGGGATTTCGGGATCCCGACATTTTTTGAGATTCAGGGATTTTTCGGGACTCTGGGGTTTTTAAACATTAAAAGATATATGCTTCTTATAGAAAAATTATTTAAAAAAAAAAACGTCTTTCAAGGTTCACAACCTAAAATTTTATAATTAAATAGCATATTGCCCGCTACTTTGTACAAACTTGCAGTGTGAATGCAAAATCAGCTGTTTATAGTTTTAACGTTAAAACCAGGTTTTAACTTGCAGTGTGAAAACACTATTAGACTCGTATTGGTAGGCTTGTTTTTTGCCAAACATATCAAGTTTCTCTCTCCGTTTTCTTCTTGAGGTCGTCTCAGAATTTTTATACTCTTTTTAATAATGCACTAACCAACCCCTTTTGTTTGAGACCCATATTAATAGAAATGTTTTTTCTCCAAAAATAATTATTTCCCTCCATCATTTTTTATTGTACGAGTAATCATCTAGAAGTGATTTCTTTCATTTTGAAATTTTTTGAAGTTTCGGTATTTTTTCTATTTACGATTTTTTTGCTTTGGCAAAGTTTTCTGTTTTGGCTCTTTTCGTTTAGGTGCGTTTTTTCGCTTTGGCGATTTTCTCTTGATTGGAAAAACATTACTCTTTCTAATGTGAATTTCATTTGAGGTTTTGATTCATTTATTTATGTTATGAAATGGGATTTGTATAGGAAAAGTAACAAAAAGTGGTACTATTTTCACCAATAATTTATGTGAATTTCCATGGAACGCCAAGAGAATTTTCAAAGTAAGATCATATATTTCTATATATATTTCTACTATTATACTTCGGAAAGTAACCTATCCCCTTTTTTATTTAAGTTTAATTCAGTTTGAATTGTTATTCTGCATTCATATTATATTCTTACTCGTGTAGCATTCAAATTTCTTAATATCAATTTTTAATACATCCGCAGAGAAAGTTAAAAATAAAATTTACAGCATGTTTATAGAACCCAATATGTCTAAACTACGCGTATAAAACCTAACGTTTATCAAGTTTGCGGTTGTATAACGTGAATGTCATTTTATTTTTGTAAAAAACGTAACAAGTGACTGTTTGTTTGGGTTTGTGTAACGCGTTTTCTGCTGTCAAAACATAAAAGTGCACGAATGAAAAATTACATTCGTCGGTGGAAAAATTGCGAATTTTATAAAAAATAAATAAAATAAAATTGATATTTCCGCAAAAAAGTGAGTGTTGCTACAAACAGTATTTTTTTATTCGTTTTTTTATTATTGTAAGTGGCAATTAGAGCATAAAGTTGACAACAGCCGTGCAGTTATTATTTTTGGAAATTAATTTTCTTTTCTTGCAAGATAATAGCTCATTTTATGGTATTTCATTATTTCTATATGTGTATAAATTTAAAGATTTCTTTTTTAAATAAAAAATGTTTATTTACATAAATACTTCCATGTTGCCGTCAAAAAGAGTTACCTTTTTTAATGAAAAAAATACAAATTTTTTATGACAAAATGTAAGCAAATAACAATTATTTACAGAAAGGCAACACTGTGATTTGGCACTAAATTGCTAAGAGCGCCACACGACGTCAGACGGACGAAAAAAATTAACGTGTTCTACAAATGCAAATTTTTACGTATTCATGCGTGTGCCATTCGTGCGTGTCTTGATTGTGACGTGTTCTATAAACATGCTGTTAATTACTAATTAATATAAATTGAGCTGCCTAAGAAAAGTCCAGAAAAGGGGTACCAATTTTACTATTTATTTGTTCAAATTTGAAAAAAGTGCATATGTATGTATATTCGAAATCTTTTCAAGAAAATTTGAACATAAATAAATTTTTCTTTTTGTGCTCAACAACTCAAAAGATATATGAATTTCAAAATAAAAGTATGAGAATCAGTTTTTCTCGTTTTTAACATCAACCGTAAGATATTTCCGTTACTCTTTTATATATAAATAGCAGTAATAATACCAATAATAAAAATAATTATAATTACGTATTTAGATTCAGTTTTTTTATATATTAATTTAATAATTCAAAAAGTACTTTTTCCAAAGAGTACCCTTATCAGAATATATGTACTTTTCAAAAAAAATTTCTTTTGCAACACA
This sequence comes from Tachina lurida, assembly GCA_944452675.1. Taxonomy (NCBI): domain Eukaryota; kingdom Metazoa; phylum Arthropoda; class Insecta; order Diptera; family Tachinidae; genus Tachina; species Tachina lurida. The sequence goes on along the minus strand of OX101755.1, from coordinate 50,054,175 downwards.
CACTTTTTCCAAAAAGTACTTTTTTCAAAAAGTACCTTTTCAAAAAGTAATCTTCCAAAACAGTACCCTTTTTCAAGAATTACTTTTTCCAAAAAGCATCTTTCTCAAATACCACTTTTATACAAAGTACGTTTTTCAATAAAATATCTCACCTGAAAAATATTTTTTTTTATTTCAAAGTTATTTTACTCAATAAGTACTTTTCTCAAACAGTACTTTTTAAAAAATTTTCTTTTTCTTAAAACAAATTTTTAAGTGTAAGACTTTTCTTATATGTACTTTTTTTGAAAGAGTACACCCTTATAAAATAAATACCATTGCCAAAAGGTACATCTCCCAACAATTACCTTACCCAAAAGTTTTTATATACCAAAAATTTATTTTCAAAAATCAGATTTCCCAAAAGCTTCCTTTCAAAAAAGTGGTGTTGCCAAAAATAATATTAAAATTTATTTTTTAAAATAGTACCTTTTCCGAAAAGAATTTTTTGAAAAGTACCAATTAAATATTCAACATTCAGTATTTACCCCCTTTTCACACGTAACAGTGCACATATCGAAAAAGTACCAAACACGTGTCGGCTTATTTTTTAACAGCATTCCTATGCTTTTGGAATTTTTAGTCTATGTAATGCAGTTTGTGAGATATAAAGATACCGATTTTACCCTTTCTTACCCCTTTAGCACCTTTTGGGCCCTTCGAAAAATTATACATTTTACTATCTCAGCTTCTGCTGAGCGGTAGAAAGTCATAGTAACTGATTTTTACATGTAACTCATATGCACCTTGTCATTAACAAAAAACGGGGACCAATTTTGCCCCTTATAAGTGCGAATTTTCAGAAAGTACCAAAATTAATTCGAAATCTGCCCATGAAAAATGAACGTGCTGAAAATCTTTCTATCTTTAACTTAGAAGATATGTCGAGTGCAAAAAAGGTACCAAAATTCAGTTTTTAACCCTTAAAAGTAAACATATCGAAAAAGAACCAAACATGTGTCAGTTAATTTTTCAGCAGCATTATTATGCTTTTACAAATTTTAGTCTATCTAATATACGTGTATGTTCTGGCTTCCACATCGTTTTCACATGTTTTCTTGTGAGTTCGGATGTTAAAAACATGATACACCTGTTTAAGTTGAAATTTAGAAAATACAAATTAATAGTATGTGTTCTAGCATCCGAATTTAGAAGAAAACAATTTGGAAATGGACAATTCCAAACCTTTAGATTTTTTCGTTTTCACTTTGAGCAAAAAACTCGTATTCTTTTCACAAGACTGTTAACAAGTGAAAAGAATACGAGTTTTTTGCTCAAAATCGAAAACAAAAAAATCTAAAAGTTTGAAATCGTAAATTTTTAAATTGTGTTCGTCTAAATTCGGATGCTAGAACACACACTATTAATTTTTATTTTCTAAATTTCAACTTAAACAGGCGTAGCATGTGTTTTAACATCCTAACCCACAAGAAAACATGTGAAAATGATGTGAAAGCCAGAATACACACGATAGTTTCTGAGATATAAAGATACCGATTTAACCCTTTCTTGCCCCCTTTTTACCCTCTTTGCACGTTTTGGACCCCTTGAAAATCATACATTTTACTATCTCAGCTTCATTAACAAAAAAAATTACCGAAATGGGGACCAATTCTATCTACCCGTTATAAGTACGAATTTGCAGAAAATACCAAAACTCATTCGAGATCTTGTCCAGGAAAAATGAAAGCGCCAAAAAGATTTCTGCTACGTTCAATAACTTAGAAGATATGTAGAGTGCAAAAAAGGTACCAAAACTCAGTTCTTAACATCTAAAAGTACAAATATCGAAAAAGTACTTAACACGTTTCGGCTTATTTTATTGGCAGCATTCGTGTGTCTTTGGAATTTGGAGTCTATCTATCGTACTTTCCGAGATATAAGTATACCGATTTTATCCTTTTTTTACTTCCTTCGCATTCGAATTTCCAAAAATCCCGTCTTAGTGGATCTAAACATGCACACCAAATTTCAGCTCTGTAGCTGCAGTCGTTTGGACTGGGCGATGATAAATCAGTCAGTCAGTCACTCAATAACGTTACTCTTTTATATACATATATAGATTTCGTACTACATAGTTAAATAAAATTATCTTACAGACATATTTAAATATAACAAAAATATTTATTATTGGTTAAAAAGCAAAGATACAAACAAAATTATTTGATTATTAAAAGTACTCACGTCAAAAGTTGCGCTATTGTAGAAAAACAAAATTGCAAAATTTAAAAAAAAAAATATCACTACAACTGTTTAAAAAATTATTTTGCACAAATGATGCAAAATGATCAGCGTCTGAGTAAGTGCAAGATTATCAGCGTACATTTTGCAAGGTTGTGCTACTTTTAATGGCGCTGCCAAGCCAAAAAAAATATGGCCAAAAAGTACTTATAAAAACAGCTATACACAAAACTATAACGCAGAAATACCTGTCTTAGGTATATGTGTCTTTTTTAAAGGAAAAAAAACAACTGCTTGTTAGTAAACAATTTCGGGATTGGCTCCTTAATATTGTTACGTTTTTATTCTCTGTTAAAAATGATTTTCCGTAGATTCGAAGATTTGCAATAAATAAAAGACCCCAGTGTACTAATTAGGGTTAAGAATGATACAATCTTTATTTACTATAAATACCACTAATCTAAATTCAATTCAAGAGCTTAAATAAAAACACAAAGTTTACTTCAATATTCACAACTGGTTACCACTACTCCTTCCTCGCTGTTGTATAAGCACGTCTTAGACCACTGGCTGCGCTAGTGTTGACACAATTCTGCTTTCTCTGTTGCACGTCACACACAAGACTCACTCCGCCGTCACTCACAGTAGATACACCAATAACAACTCTATGGCAGACTCTCACAGTTGATACACTAATCAGGACTCGCTGGCTTCACTTACACACGTTTATCAGCTTCCACTGCTCCCTTACTCTTTACTCAAGGGACTCCACAATAATCTCAAATCACGACAGACTCTAACTGTCACTATAGACTGTACTAGAGTCTCTTCAATTTCCAACTCACGTATTGTAAAGCACAGACTCAAATATCAACTCACTGTTGTATCACAAATCACGGACTGCGCACAACTTAATTTTCAACTCACTTGATTAACAACAGACTTCTTATTAGCAACTGCACTTATTCGCAACTGAGCTTCTCCGCAACTGACTTATTCCCAACTAACTTTTGATCGCGACTGAACTGCTGTTGGATGCGTCAACCCCTTTTTATACTTCGCACAACAACCACTAGAATTTTCATGCAAAGTCTAGACCGAATCATCATTATCTTCAATGTTGTTTACAAAGCGCGTAATTAAGTTGGTGTGGTAACTATGTACATACGTGTGTATATGCATACATCATTAAGTGGTTGTTTACTTTTATTTCTGCCTTTAGTTGGAATTGTCAGGCATGTATGTATGTATGCATGTAGCTATGTTTACCTTCTTAATAAGCAGACCCTTGTAGTTGTTGTTGCTTGTTTACGTTTAATCACGTATGTATGTGCTACCCATGTGTATATACTTGTTTGCTATAGTGCTTGTATGTGAATACGAGTGTACGTTTAGTTATTTATTTAAATACTTCTGAATGTTTCTTTATATTGGCCCTGTTCGAATATTCTTGCGTAACACTTATATTAACCCGACGGCCATTTCCGTAACACTGCCGCCCACTTAAGCCTATTCGTCCCGAATAGGCACATCATTGCCTTTCTTTTTTTTTTTTTTTCTTCGTTTTCTATACGCCTTGTAGTTACGTTGGAGACGACTACCTCTTCCATATTTGTTGGCTTTAGTTCTGGCTCTGCCTCGGCTTTCAACTGAGACTTGTGTTACTACGCGCTGGAGATTAGTTCTTCGATATTTGCGGCCCTTGGTGGCACTGACTCTGCTTAGCATTTCCTCTACTGCTTGCCTTGCCGTATGCTGGAGCTGAAACCTTCCTTGACACTTGCAACCCTTGGTACAGAATCTGCTTTGTATTTCCTTTACTGCTTGCCTTGTTTTAAGATGGAGATGACAACTTCTTCCACATTTGTGGTATTTGGCTCTGCCTCTATTTTGTCTCTCAACTAGAGCTTGCCTTGCCATACCCTGGAGATGACTACTCCTTTCACATTTGTGGCCTTTGGCTCCGACTCTACCTTGTCCCTTGACTAGAGTTGGCCTTACCACACGCTTGAAGCTCTTTATAGAAGTTGTCTTCTTCTTCCTTACTGCATTTATGCTGCTCGCTTTGTATACTGTAGCAGTTTCTTTACCTTGAACAAATGAGACCATTTCAAAGATAGCTATTCCCGCTGTGTCACACACCACTGGACTATCATCTAGGTCACGAGCTTCATTTGCTTTGCTGGAAACTTCTGGCAAATTTTGCTCACGTCCAACTTGTCGACACTGACCACTGTTGATTTTATCTTCAACTTTCTGTTTTTCGTCAGCGCCTTCCTCTGTGCCAGAAATGTCTTCGTTGACACTGTTTCCCAAGTCAGAAATCTCTTCGTCTGATTTACTGACTTGCATTTCTTCACCATGTGCCCTTTTGTTTATGGACTCAGACATTTCTACAAATCTCGCATCCATTTTATCAAACCAAATTTCCATTTTCTCCATCATTGCGGCCAACATTGCGCTAGTGTCTGTACTGATTGGAGTGCTAATAGAAGGAGTGGATGCTTCCATCTCATATTTTTCTTTTTCATCGAACTCATAACTTTCTATGTCGATGTTACGTCGGTGGAACTCGTCTATTAACCTTTTTTGAAGTTCTGCCTTATTACCTGTTGTCGACAGTTTCCGCTTACTCAATTCTTCCTTGAGTTGCTCCACCTTAAGCTCTTGATATTTCATTTTCCTCAAAACCAATTATTACGTTTAACCTTTTCAAACGTATGTGGTTTTATTCACGTTTAACCTTTTCAAACGTGTGAGGTTGTCCTTTTCGTATCACTCTTACTTTACGTTTAACCTTTTTTAAACGTGCCGCTTTTATTTGCAAATCCCACTTCTGACACCAAATGTTACGTTTTTATTCTCTGTTAAAAACGCTTTTCCGTAGATTCGAAGATTTGCAATAAATAAAAGACCCCAGTGTACTAATTAGGGTTAAGAATGATACAATCTTTATTTACTATAAATACCACTAATCTAAATTCAATTCAAGAGCTTAAATAAAAACACAAAGTTTACTTCAATATTCACAACTGGTTACCACTACTCCTTCCTCGCTGTTGTATAAGCACGTCTTAGACCACTGGCTGCGCTAGTGTTGACACAATTCTGCTTTCTCTGTTGCACGTCACACACAAGACTCACTCTGCCGTCACCCACAGTTGATACACCAATAACAACTCTATGGCAGACTCTCACAGTTGATACACTAATCAGGACTCGCTGGCTTCACTTACACACGTTTATCAGCTTCCACTGCTCCCTTACTCTTTACTCAAGGGACTCCACAATAATCTCAAATCACGACAGACTCTAACTGTCACTATAGACTGTACTATAGACTCTTCAATTTCCAACTCACGTATTGTAAAGCACAGACTCAAATATCAACTCACTGTTGTATGACAAATCACGGACTGCGCACAACTTAATTGTCAACTCATTTGATTAACAACAGACTTCTTATTAGCAACTGCACTTATTCGCAACTGAGCTTCTCCGCAACTGACTTATTCCCAACAAACTTTTGATCGCGACTGAACTGCTGTTGGATGCGTCAACCCCTTTTTATACTTCGCACAACAACCACTAGAATTTTCATGCAAAGTCTAGACCGAATCATCATTATCTTCAATGTTGTTTACAAAGCGCGTAATTAAGTTGGTGTGGTAACTATGTACATACGTGTGTATATGCATACATCATTAAGTGGTTGTTTACTTTTATTTCTGCCTTTAGTTGGAATTGTCAGGCATGTATGTATGTATGCATGTAGCTATGTATACCTTCTTAATAAGCAGACCCTTGTAGTTGTTGTTGCTTGTTTACGTTTAATCACGTATGTATGTGCTAGCATGTGTATATACTTGTTTGCTAAAGTGCTTGTATGTGAATACGAGTGTACGTTTAGTTATTTATTTAAATACTTCTGGATGTTTCTTTATATTGGCCCTGTTCGAATATTCTTGCGTAACACTTATATTAACCCGACGGCCATTTCCGTAACAATATGTACATATGTATTAGTAGATACGAATTCATTTTTTTAGTAACTCTTTTTCAGATTTTGCAATATTGCTTTTTCGAAATTATATCCTAAATAATAATAATTATATCAGAATCATTATTTGTCACACTTTGTAACAACATACATACATATAAATAGTCGAATAGTATTGTGATTCAAATGCTTTTGGTACTTCAGATAGAATAGATGCTTAATAAGATATATAACTTTTTTGTGTCATTATAATGCTATGTTCAGACGGCAACGTGAACCACTTGGTTCGCTCTTTGAACCACAATTGCGAACCCTGGTGTTCAGACGACACATTCGTGGTTCATTTTGACAAATATTTTTGATGCAGTGATGCCAACTTATAATTTTTTAAGCTGGATTTAACCCATTTTCAGTCACTCAAAACGCGAAAAAAAAACGTGGCCCCAATTTTTACAATTACGGATTTTCATTTCGATCGATTTTGTTTTACCTTCTTCAGATTTCGATCGATTTGTTCATTCCGAAAAAACGTCAGATCGATTGTTTTCAATTTGAATGTGGAAATATTGGGCAAAAAAAAAACACATTGTTGCTCTTATTAGAAGAGGATCAATTTTTTTTTATTGAAGTGAACCAAATTTAAAAATTTTTTACATGCAATGTCTAATGGCAATAACTGCGGTTTTGGATGCCCAGAGCAGTCAAGATTTTGGCGGAAAATTGCTTAAGATCCACTTTCATATCCAAACGTAGTGTATGTGTAAAAGTTTTATTTAATTTTATTTGACAGAATAGAATATTTCAGTTTTTATGATAATGCATTTTTCCTCTAAGAAAATATCTTAAATATGTAAAAAAAGTTAAATAAAACAAACATATTAGATTACCAATTTAAAAAAGAAGAATAATATAGAATAATCAGCTATTTCTTCGAATTTTTTGTGCTCGAATACGAGTATTTTTGCAAACAAATTAAATAAATAAATGCATAAATCCTAAACGAAATTTAAATAAATGGCTAAAAATATTAGTTTGTACAAATCCATTAAATTTTTTATAGAAATTTGTGCTTTGTATAATTTTTAAATATTATTTAATGACGATCATTAAAATTTTGGTTAGTTTTTATTAACTTTAAAGTACACCAACAGGAGTATGAAGCCATTTTTTATAAAAATTTTTTAATATTTCATATTGCAGACGTAAATAGAACCCGAATTTAATATCTATAAATTTCATATCTTTTCAAATATTCGAATTCGCGAATATTAAAAATTGACATTTGTTACATCACTAGTACATACCTTATTAAAATGTAATATCTCGAGCTGATGTTCTTATGTATGTGTTGTTCTTATGATAGTCACATATTTATTTTCTAATAAATTAAATGAAATACATTTCACATATTTATTTTCTAAAAATGTTTGATGCTTTGATTTAAAACAGAAACATTTTAAAACTAGCTCCTTTTCGCGCTTATTCAAAAAATTTGACTTTATTTTGCGCTAAAGGTATATTTTTCATTTTAGCCCTTTTTCAAAAAATGTTTACGCGCTTTGAGTATCAAAAGTTGGCATCACTGTTTTCATGTATATACATACATGCATACATACATACATGAATAGTTGATACGTGGTTGATACGCGTTTAATATTCTGTGTTATTTGCTTTTTTACAGTAGATAAACAAATTAAGCAAAAATAATTAATAAAAATGTGTTCTAATAATATTAATTCATACAAGCACCCATTTTTTTGGTTTGTTTTTTGTTTACAAATGTATACATGTGTATGTGTACGTGTGTACTCATTTTGTTTTGATAACTAGTTCAGATAAATTAGCGATAATATGTTATCAAAACTAGCGATGATAGCAATTTCTTCATGGTTCGCAGCAAGGTTCAAAATGAATCAAGTTGGTTCGCTCTCAAAAATTTTTATGGCGAACCATGTTGATTCAATCAAGATTCGACCGCGAACCGTGAATGAGAGAGCGAACCTCGATAATTGCTGTCCGTATGAACATGCTATTATAGTACATATTTTAAGTCATGAAATTTAAAAATCTTTGCCATTTACAGTATTAAAATGCGTTTTTAATTCTAAACACAGTCAAGGGAATTTTATTTGCGAATCCTGAATCAAAAACCAATTTAAAAAAAGCAATATGAATCCGATCACAGGGGAGATGTGTAAAGATCTAGTAATGACAATTTTTTTTAAGTTGGAAGTAATTATGCTTTTGATATATTTTTTTAAATTAATCAATTAAAAGTATCAAAACTTTCAATATTGTAAATACATTGGAATTTGCTGGTTTTTGTTCGTTTTATTTAACTTATTTCGTTAGTAAATGGGCACACTGCAGTATATGTATATATATACTGTATTAAAAATTGCAGTAAGCAGTAAATTTACTGATTACTGAAAAAATTCAGTAAATTTTTACTGATAATGAAATTTAATTTGCATTACCAGTAAAATCGTAGGGCCGTATTCATAATAAAATTGTGGCAAAGTTTTTTTATTAAAATTTTTTAGTTTTTGTATGAAAAAAATTTAGCCACTTGGTATAATTTCATTATGAATACGGGGATTACTGATTACTGAAAATTCAATGCACCTCATCATATAATAAATTATTTATGCACTTTATAAAAATTGTAGACAAAAATTTTAGTAATTTACTGGTAAAAAAATCATTTTTACTGAAAGTGTTAATTGGCTGGTATTTAAAAAATATCTTAGTAGTCATTGCATGGAAAATATTACGCTAAGAATAGAATGAAAATATTAAACAGGCTGCTGAACATGCCACTACCTCCCATCCGCAGACTAGGGTAAATAGAATTTATTCTACGGATATTGAACGTCTCGTAAGTGAAAAAAGAAGAGCTAGAAGAGAATGGCAACATCACAGATCATCTCAACTTAAAATCAGATTTAAAGAGTGTACTAAACGACTCCAAGAGTTGCTTGCATTTGAAAAAACTGTATCTCTTAAAAATGATTTGGAAGGTCTTGATGTCACACCAGCATCTAATTACTCTTTGTGGCGCGCTGCTAGAAAGCTTAAAACAACATTTGAGTTTAAACCACCTCTGCGCACATCTACAGGAGGTTCGGCAAGAAGCGATACTGAAAAAGGTAAAATATTTGGTGAGCATTTAAAATTCGTATTCACCCCAAACACATGTTCTGGTGCTGTTGATTTGCCAAATGTAGCTGCGCTACCCCCTCGACCAATAAAATTTAAGACGCGTGATGTACAAAAAATAATTGCAGAACTCAACCCGAAAAAAGCTCCGGGTATTGATGGAATTAGTAACCAGATGTTGATGAAGTTGCCTCGTATAGCTATTAGAATCCTGTTATTCATTTTTAACGCTATTTTACGACTGGAATATTTTCCAAACAGCTGGAAGCTTGCCAAAGTTAAAATGATTCCAAAGCCGGGCAAAGATCTTAACAAATCTGAGTCATATAGACCAATAAGTTTACTGTCAACAATGTCAAAGCTCTTTGAAAAGATACTCATGATAAAATTGTCCCCAATTCTAACTGATAATGAGTGCACACCGTATCATCAATTTCTATTTAGAAGTCAGCATAGCACCATTGAACAAACTCATAGATTGGTTCAATTTATAAGAAAAACTTTTGAAGAAAAAAAGTATTGCTCTGCGCTGTTCATTGACGTTTCTCAGGCATTTGATAAAGTGTGGCATGAAGACCTAATTTTAAAATTAAGGACTTATCTACCAATAAACATTCTAAATCTACTGGAAAGTTACATTATTGCCCGGAAGTTCACTGTTGGGGAAGGAGACTTTATGAGTACGCCTGAAACAATCTCATCCGGTGTGCCACAGGGGAGTATACTGGGGCCAGTTTTATATTTGATTTATACTTGTGATATACCTTTGAGCAGCAATATCCATAGATCTACGTTTGCCGATGATACAGCCTGCCTTAGTATGCACGAAAACCCTCACGAGGCTTCCCGATATCTTCAGCAACATATTACTCAGCTAGAACTATGGTTAAACATGTGGAGAATAAAGGTAAACGAACAGAAGTGTGCTCAGGTAACATTTACCATAAGAAAAGACACTTGTTCCCCCGTTACAATCAATAATCAAATTGTTCCTCAAAACTTACATGTGAAATACCTTGGTATACATCTTGATCGAAGGCTCACATGGAAATACCACATTGACTCTAAGCTAACGCAAATGAAACTTAAACTAACTCAGATACATTGGTTGGTTGGTAGAAATTCAACCCTCACCCTAGATTGTAAACTTTTAATATACAAGTCGCTCTTAAAACCTATATGGTGCTACGGAATTCAGCTATGGGGTACTGATTCAGCTTCTAATGTCGAGAGAATCCAACGAAGGCAAAACAAAATTTTACGGTTAATAACATCGGCTCCATGGTATATAAAAAATTCTTATATAGATCGTGACTTAAATATGCCACTAGTGACTGAAGAAATTGCAAAAAACGCTGGCAAATATTTAACAAAACTCGAGTCACATCCTAATCCGCTTGCCCGTAATATTTTGAACTATACTGGACACATCCGCCTAAAAATGAGGGATACAAGGGTTCTTATTCACAGCACTCCAGATGGGACTTCCTGAAAATACTTTTATTTTTATATTTTTTCCTTTTGATTATCACTACTTACGAGTATGTATTATATATAACTATTACTAAGCTTATGTCCGACACTGGTCGGACCTAATTATATTTTTATATTTAAGATTTGAATACTTATTGGTAGTTCATATATAAAGATACAATAAATAAAAATCATGTATTAAAAAAAAAAACTGAAAGTTTAGTAGTACTGCAAAGTGCCCTTCTATGGTAAATGCCTTTACTTTTACTTTTTAATTCCTGTTGTTCATCGTTTAGTTGTGCTGTTCTTGTTTTGTGTGTACGCATTGCAATTAAAATAAAACAATTATCAAGTTAAATAAAACAAACAAAAACCAGCAAATTCCTATGTATTTACAATATTTGAAATAAGTTTGTGATTGTATTGTGAAGAAAATTTTTACCCCCTAGCTTTTTTTTTAATAGAAAGTTTTCATTATTTACTGCTTCTATTTCATTAAATTTATGAAAATCTAATCATTACTTTACTGAATTTTTCTTTATATTAATAAATAAACTTCGTTTATGATATGTAAAAACTTCATTAAATCCATGAAACAATTACATTTAATTCATGAAAATGTTTCACTGAACATATGACATAGCCGCCAAAATTAACATCATAAATACAATGAATCATTCTTCATTGATTCAATGAAGGGCTTCATTATCTGACTTTTAGTAAAAGATTTTATTAATACAATGAAGAATTTCATTGTGTGAATGTTCCCTTTCAGTGCAGAGTTGGGATACTAGAAAATTGTTAAATATATTATAAAAATTATGTTATTGAGTGTATTAAAATCGCGGCAAATTATCGCGTTTGTTTATTCAAGGCGATAAGAGGAAAAAAACGCGTTTGGCATAGTTAAAACGCGTTAAATATAGCGCAAAACGCGCTAAATTGGCATCGCTGGAGCGAACTTTTTATGAGAACAATGGAAATACCCTGTTAAAAAAGAGAGGAAGAGAAAAAGCATGTTTGCCAGCTTTGTAAACTTTTAAATCTCAAAACGCACTGAAAGCAGAAAAAAGTGCGTAATTTAAAAAAGCACCAAATTTAAAATTTTTAGTTTTTACTACAAAAAATTTTAAACATGTGCAAATGCATACATATGTATGTCCACACAAAAAAGTAATATGAATGATTTTGTAATATTAATCAAAATATTTGTAATATCAATTAAAAAATTAATTAAATTTTCACCTATAAGGTGTTCATAGCGAACAGTCGAATAGCGGAATTTTACTTACTTACCAAACAAACAAAAATTACATATACAAAAAAAAATATTAGTAGTACATATTATACATACTGTCTTTAATAAATAAGCTTTCTGCTTTGCTAATATTTTTTTACATAGTAAAAATAACAAAAACAAAAAAACCGCAAAAAAAACTTAAACAAGTGATATTGAGGAATACCTCAAAGTCAAACAAACAATCATAAATAACAAAAACAAAAAATACCGAAAAAAAAAAACATAAACGAATAACCCTTGAGGAATTCTTTGTATGAATTCCTCAAATACAGAAAAACTTGAAGTGAGTTCTAACGGCAGAAATGCTTATTTTACTGTGAGTTCTGAAACTCTGAATGAAAAAAATATAAAAAATAAATCTGATGAAAATCTTTTGTTAACGGCAACGCCAATTTTTCGTCAGCGATCAACTTCGCTTTGTCCAATGCCAAATAGTAATGATGCATTAACATTACAGTTGCCCAGTACTTCTTCATTTAAGTCAGTAATATCATCCCCTTCAGGCTCGTGTTTATCACTTAACAAAGTTATCACTACAGATAACAGCGGCTCGAAACTCAAGGTACAAGTTGGAATGGACAGATACATTACAATTTTAAAGCGCGGGCGAAGCCCGAATTCTTCAAAAATCTCATCTGCTCCAAAAGTGTCTAGGGATAACAGCGCAGCCTCAATTAATCGCCAAAACCGCTTTAAAATTTTTCAAGATGACAACGACAAACCCGAGGTATCCTCGAACAAAACATCCAAGCCGCCACCAATCTATTTGAGACAAAAAAATTCAAATGCCCTTATTAAAAAATTAATTTCGGTCATTGGTGAGAATAAATTTCACATTGTTCCAATAAAACGTGGCAACATCGATGAAACTAAAATCCAAATTTATGACGAAAAAGATTTCCGCAAAATAGTTGCTGAATTTGAAAAAAGTAAAACAAGCTTCTACACATACCAGCTTAAGAGCGCTAAAGGCATGCAGATCGTATTGAAGGGCATAGATTCTTATGTTGTCCCCGAAGAAATAAAAGATGCACTCGTCCTCCAGGGGTTCAAGGTAAAAAATGTGTCCAATATAATAAATAGAGAAAAGATTCCCCAACCCCCATTTCGTGTTGAACTAGAACCTAATGATATAAAATTGAAAAAAAATGAGACGCATCCAATTTATAATTTAAAATACCTCTTGTACCGAAAAATCACAGTTGAAGAGCCACATAAGCGTTCAGGTCCTGTACAGTGCCATAATTGCCAAGAATATGGCCATACAAAAACATACTGCAATTTACCCTCTGTTTGTGTTGTGTGCGGCGAATTACACGGCACCGCTAGCTGCAACAAACCAAAAGATCAAAGTGATAAAAAATGCAGTAATTGTGGAGGTAATCACACCGCTAACTACAGAGGTTGTCGTGTGTACTCTTTGGTAAAGAAGACTATGGTGCAAAAACCTAAATTAGCTCCAGCTCAATCAGCAAACGTTTACTCTGCCACTTTTCAGCAAGTAAGCCAACCAGTTACTTCCCGTGTATCGTATGCAGATGTTGCTAAGGCTAGTTCTATTCCGACACAAAATGTTTCACCGCAAAATAATTCTACAAATACACACTCAAACTTTAATTATAATCGCCTTGAAGCCACTATTGAAAATCTTGTGCAAACTATAAACAATTTTACAACAAATATGACTAGCATGATGCAAGAAATGTTGCGAATGCAGAATACTCTGCTTCAAGCAATACTTAATAAGCCATGAACACGTTAACAATATGTTTCTGGAACGCAAACGGCATTCGCCAACATAAAAATGAACTTGAGCACTTCCTCACGGAGAAAAACATTGATATAATGTTAGTATCTGAGACTCAATTGACTTCGAGAAGTCTTTTTAAAATTTATGGCTACACTATATATGATACAAAGGACCCTAGAGGAAGGGCTTGCGGTGGATCAGCAATTCTAATAAAGTCAAGACTCAAGCACTATGTTCTTGATAACAATTGTGAAGAATACCTACAAGCAACAAATATTGGCATTGAAAGTTTTTGTTCAAATTTCGTTATATCATCAATTTACTCCCCTCCCAGATTTTCAATCACTGAGATTCAATATGAGGATTTCTACAAATCTCTTGGACCTTGTTTTGTAGCAGCTGGAGACTACAATGCGAAACATACGTTCTGGGGTTCGCGCCTTGTTACACCCAGAGGTCGAGCATTGTTCAACACTATTTCAAAAATGGGCTTGGATGTCATTTCGAGTGGGGAGCCCACTTATTGGCCTACTGACATACAAAAAATTCCGGACGTTATAGATTTTGGCGTCATAAAAAATATCTCTAGGGATTTAATTCAAGTTCAAGCTTCTCTTGATCTCTCGTCCGATCACTCCCCGACGATCATCACAATTTGTAGCCCATTAAGAAGTAACTTACCTGACCCATATGTGAAGATGATCAATCGTGTAAATTGGCTGGGGTTCAAAAAATATCTCAGCAGTCATTGTACGGAAAACATTACGCTTAGAACACCCGATGATATTGAATCGAACATTGCCAATCTCAGCGAGAATATTAAACAGGCTGCTGAACATGCCACTATCTCCCATCCGCAGATTGGGTTTAATAAAATTTATTCTACAGGCATTGAACGTCTCGTACCTGAAAAAAGAAGGGCTAGAAGGGAATGGCAACAGCACAGATCACCACAAAATAAAATCAGATTTAAAGAGTGCACTAAACGACTCCAAGAGTTGCTTGCATCTGAAAAAATTGCATCTCTTAAAAATTATCTGGAGGGTCTTGATGTTACACCGGCGTCTAATTACTCCTTGTGGCGCGCTGCCAGAAAGCTTAAAACACCCGTTGAGTATAAGCCACCTCTACGCACATCTACCGGAGGTTGGGCAAGAAGCGATACTGAAAAAGGTAAAATATTTGCAGGGCACTTAAAATCCGTTTTTACGCCAAATATATGTACTGGTTTTGCTGATTTGCCGAATATAGTCGCTCTACCCCCTCAACACATAAAGTTTAATACGCGTGATTTACAAAAATTAATTGCCGAACTCAACCCGAAGAAAGCTCCGGGTATTGATGGAATTAGTAATCAGATGCTGATGAACTTGCCTCGTATTGCAATGAGAATCATGTTATTCATATTTAATGCTATTTTACGACTGGAGTATTATCCACACAACTGGAAACTTGCCAAGGTTAAAATGATTCCAAAGCCGGGCAAAGATATAACAAAGGCTGAGTCATATAGGCCAATAAGTCTACTATCTACAATGTCAAAGCTTTTCGAAAAACTGCTCAAAACAAAATTGTCCCCAATTCTAATTAGTAGTGGGTGCATACCAGATCATCAATTTGGTTTTAGAAGTCAGCATAGCACCATTGAACAAACTCACAGATTAGTTCAATTTATAAGAAGAACTTTTGAGGGAAAAAAGTATTGTTCTGCGCTGTTTATTGACGTTTCCCAGGCATTTGATAAAGTGTGGCATGAAGGCCTTATTTTAAAATTGAAGACTTACTTACCAATAAACATTTTAAATCTTTTGGAAAGTTACATTATTTCCCGTAAGTTCACTGTTGCGGAAGGAGACTTTTCAAGTAGGCCTGAAACAATTTCATCTGGTGTGCCACAGGGGAGTATACTGGGACCAGTTTTATATTTAATTTATACTTGTGATATGCCTGTGAGCAGTAGTATCCATACTTCCACATTTGCCGACAATACAGCCTGCCTTAGTATGCATGAAAACCCTGATGAGGCATCCCGCAAACTCCAGGAACACATTAGCCAGATGGAGCTTTGGTTAAATTTATGGAGAATCAAGGTAAATGAACAAAAGTGTGTTCAAGTAACATTTACTTTACGAAGAGATACTTGTTCCCCCATTCGGATTAACAATCAAGTTGTTTCTCAACATTCACATGTGAAATATCTTGGTATACACCTTGATCGACGACTTACATGGAAACACCACATTGATTCTAAGTTAACTCAAATGAAACTTAAACTAACTCAGGTACATTGGCTGATTGGTCGAAATTCAACACTTAGCCTAGACTGTAAACTTTTAATATACAAGTCGCTTTTAAAGCCAATATGGTGCTACGGAATTCAACTATGGGGCACTGCTTCAGCTTCAAATGTAGAGAAAATTCAACGCACGCAAAATAAAATTTTACGCATGATAACATCGGCTCCATGGTACATCAAAAATTCAAATATACATCGTGATTTGAATATGCCACTAGTGACTGAAGAAATTGCAAAATACGCTGGCAAATATTTAACAAAACTCGAGTCACATCCTAATCCGCTTGCCCGTAATATTTTGAACTTTACTGGACACATCCGCCTAAAAAAGAGGGACACAATGGCTCTTATTCACAGCACTCCAGATGGGACTTCTTGAAAATACTTTTATTTTTTTTCCTTTTGATTATCACTACTTACATATGTATTGTATATAACTACTACTAAGCTTATGTCCGACATTGGTCGGGCCTAATTATATTTTTTAGATTTAAGAATTGAATACTTATTGTTAGTTCATATATGAAGATACAATAAATAAAAATTCATGCATAAAAAAAAAAAAACCTATAAGGAATTTGATAATATTAATTAAGTTTTTCCACTCAAATTAATAAATACAATTAAAAATTTAATTGAATTAATCAAATTCTTAATTGAAAATATTAATTGGTGAATACTTTTTTCTGTGTATACAAAAAATACAGGAATATGCACACAAAAAAAATCATAGGTTATATTTCCTTAAATTATGGTATAATTTTAACTAAGGGGCCATCCATATATTACGTAACGCCCTTTGGGGTGGGGGAGGGGTTCGAGTTTTGTTATGATTTGTTGCGGGTGGGTAGGGGGGGGTCTGTAAAATTGTTACGTAACATAAATTTTACTAATTTCGTACACAAACACTTCGATTTTTCATTTATTTATGTATTTAATTTATCAAAGAAATACATAATAAATCAAGAATCATGAGTGTTAAATAGATATAAATATATGCATATACATATGTATGTACATAAATACATAATTGTTATTATTTATATTTTGCAAGCTTATTTGATTTTTGTCTACGCACTGTGTTAGTCTAACAGAAAATAAAAATAAAGGAACAAAAGTATTCGAATTCCCGAATATTCGTCCATTCTCAATTACTTGCATTTTCCCATAAATAAAATAAATAAATGCATAAATCCTAAACGAAACTTAAGAAAATGCCATAAAAATATTTGTATATTAGTTTGTAATAGCTAAATAAAGAAATTTACTTCAATTGAAACAAAACAATTCAAAACAAAACCAACTTCTTGTACAATTAACAATAAAAAGCTTAGTTTTCTTCACCTAAAGAGCGGAATGTTTTACTTCAAAAACAAAAGTTAAGAAGTTTTTTCTCCAACAAGCCTATTACGCTGAGGTATGTGAATAAAACCAACAGCAACACTAATTAAAAATCATGTTCTTTATCAAACTTATTTTGAACCATGTTAGATGATCGACGTCATTTGCCTTCCATTTTTCCGCCAAATATTCTGCTCATGTTTTCTGTATTAATGAATTTACAGAATTTTAAATTATTCATATATAATTTTGTAGCCGTAAGAAGGATTCCTTCCAATTTAATGTCAAAAAATTTGACCTATAATATTGGTATTCGTATTCACGAGTATCATTTCATATATTCGTATTCGCGGATATAAAAAATTTACATTTGACACATCACTAGTAGGTACATATGTATGTATGTACAATATATAAAATGTACAAGAATATAAAAACAACACATTATTTGTATTCATTTCATGTCGAAATGATTTAATAACAGTATTATTTTCTTTTTATTCACACATACTTACATATGTAGATATATATATTTACTCATTTAATATACATACAATGTACATAAAATGAATTTTGCTTTTTTTCAGTTCCCTCCCTGTAGTAAATAAAATAATCAGTTGAGAAAAAACAGTAACTTATAAATTAATTATTTTGCAAGTGACTACAAGTTGGTTTAAATATCATGCAGATATCAACCAAACATATTGAATAGAAGCACACGTAAGAAAGAAATAAAAGCAAAATAAGTAAATAAAAAGAAAATAAAAAAATTAAAAGAAGCATGCCATGAAATCAAATGCCAAATGTTTGTGTTGAAAAAAAACTAAATAATTTCAATACTTAATATGTATAAATTTCTTTTTATGAGCAGTTCGTATGTATGGATATATTTATGTATGTACGAATTTTTTATTTTTTAGTGAATATAATAATAATAAATATATATATAGACATATATGTATTTGTATATTTACATAGATATATATGGATATATGCATACATATATGTATATATATAATATATGTATATAATATATGTAAATATACATATATCTTTTTTTTACTATAATATAAATTAACTACAAATTGGTTGAAAAATAAGTAGTTAGTAGTCAATTTAAAAGTCATGCAGAGATGGACAATTGACTACCGCCTATGACATGACTATGTTAAAATAGTGAGTCGGCGACAAGGAAAAAAGTCACTTAATCAACCAGTTGTGGTTATTAAAAAACCAGTTTGAAGTTACTTACAAATGGGTTTGAGTTCCTATAGGGCTATTTTAAAGTTATTTAAAAATACATACATACATATGTATGTGTATGAATTAAATTTAATTTTTTTTTAATAAAAACTTAAATCAATTTAAATTTTTTTAAAGTTCTTGTTACGTTATTGTGAGGGGGGGCGGGGGGTCTAAGAATTGTTACGATCTGTTACTGGGGGGGAGGGGGGGTCAAAAATCGGAAAAATGGCGTTACGTAATATGTGGATGGCCCCTAAGTGAAAGGATAGAATGGCATTTACAAGGTTTCTTAGGTAATTTGACAACAATTTTAGTTGATTTCTATGTTCGAAAAATCAACTTAAAAACTAGTTAAAACTAATTTTTTTTGCTTATATACCCTAAACGCACAAGTAAATTCATATTTTTATTTTATGTGAACTATCTAAAAAGCAAAGTAAAGTATAATAATAATATAAATGAACTATTTATTATTGGATAATTACCATGGATTTTAGCAGATTTGACTATATTCGCATTATGAAATAATAATTCAAGAATTTTTTGATTTTTTAGTAACTTTTTATTTATTATTTTTATTAAAGAAATATAATTATTAAGTATTATTATTATAAATAGTTATTATATAAAGTATATACATATTTATTAAATATTGCATGACTTTTATCGACGAATTCAATTAATTTGGACCGCATGTATTTTAAACTCCACATTAATAATTAGCTTTTGGGATGAAACCAAATAACATCAAAATCCAAAACAAAAATAGTTTAAATTGCTTATAGAGTTTAAGTGGGGTACACACTATCGAACACGAGTGACGATCAAAAATTCTTCAGTTTTGAGTGATAATGTTGAGTGTTCAGCCTATCGCTCATGTTTGACAATCAAACCATCCTGCAAGCTAAAAATTGGACACAAAGCCATAAAAAATTTTATAAGTCTTATTGATAACAAAAATGTTTATAATTATATTTTCAATTATTTGTTATCATACGATTTTGTCTTAACATGTCCTAATATCTCACACAATCTTGCATTTCATAAAAGTGTAATTTGTTTAAAAAAATAATAATAACATAACAAATATGGCCGCTGAATGTCACTCAACCGTAAAAATGTATTTGGTTGACTGTTTAGTGACAACATTTGTATTCACATACACATATACGGCCCTACACAGAGGGAAAAAACCGGTCGAAAAACACCGAAATTGAGTTAAGCACGTTTGTTTTCACTTTGACAACGGATGTTGTCAATATTTTAAGAACAACTCGTTCACAAATTGTCAACAAATGTTCCTGGTTTGACAACGCTTTGTTCTCATTTTGACAACGTATCGTTCTCATTTTGACAACGTTTGTTCTCATTTTGACAACGCTTCGTTCTCACATTGACAACGCTTCGTTCTCACTTTGACAACGAAGCGTTCTCACTTTGACAACGGCCCGTTGTCATTTTGACAACGCTTCGTTCTCAATTTGACAACGCTTCGTTCTCATTTTGACAACGTTTGTTCTCATTTTGACAACGCTTCGTTCTCACTTTGACAACGCTTCGTTCTCACATTGACAACGAAGCGTCCTCACTTTGACAACGGCCCGTTGTCATTTTGACAACGCTTCGTTCTCATTTTGACAACGCTTCGTTCTAACATTGATAACCCATTGCGTACCCGTATATAAATTATACGACAGATGTAATATAAACACTTTCATTAATATGTACATATATGATTTATTTAATTAATTAAAAAACTATACATACTTAATTCTAAAATACGACTTAGCATTATTTGTTGCACACAAATGAAAAGGGAAACTTAAAAAATCAATGATTGGTTTTAAATAAATGCTTTTATTTGAAGAACCAACTTCATACGACTGAAAATGAGAGTCAAATCCCCTTATATTAATTGAGTAACATAAAACATAAATTAAATGATTTTGAATCAGAAAACTTTTAATCTTAAACAATTCAATAGAGTTCACGTTCGTAGCCAAATAATAGTTTTGTTTGTAACGAGTCCCCTTAAAAATAGTTTCATCGGAAATTTCACAACTTTCAAAATTAATAGTATTTAATGTGATAATATATTGGAAATATTCCTCTTTAGTTAAATCAAGAATTCTGGATGAAGTAAAACTAAAAATAGGTTCTAAAAAATGTTCATGTTTTAACAAATAGTATGAAAATTTGATTCCAAACTTTAACGATAAAGAAAAGCAAGGGTTTACTCTTGATGTGATACTATTAAAGTACATTTTAGCTTCCTTATGCTTGGCTTCAAATCTCATACTCCAAAGATATCTAAGTGGTCCGCACCTTCTAATTGCAGTAGGATAGTGAACTAAAAAGTGGTGTTTGGGTTTTAAAGATCCATATAAGTTTGTGTAAAGTAAATGATGTTTTTTAATTAACTCTCCTAATCTAACTATATCCTCATTTTCAAAACTGCATTTTAATATTAAATCTGTCATTTCCAACAAAGCTGTAAATACTTTCCAATGTTTGTTATGGGACGGAATTAAATCTCCTATCATTAGAGGTAAAAAGTGTATAAAACAAATGATTTCACTTGCAGTCATTTTTAAATTGAATGTTTTTAACCTAGCGTAGGTCAAAGGTATAGAACTATTCCCTATCTCAATTTCTCCGTTAGGAAATAATGATTTTCTGCTGTTAATGTTACTTAAAGTTACAACTTTATCGTTTATTAGACCAAGAAGTACATTACACACATCATATACACAAACGCCCTCATATATGTCATGCATTACATCGAAGCAAAAATTGTCCGAGACGTGGAAACTTGGAATGCTTTCAAAAACGCATATATTTTTTATTCCTGTTTCTTGAAAATTATCTTCTAGTATATCTTGTTGGTAGTTTAATTTGTTTCTTAAATAATCTAACCGTTCAGATGTATCCGACTGCATCTGTGTCTTTGTTCTTTTGCAAGCTCGACAATACCTTTTAGAATGAAAAGATTGTACGAAGCCTAATACACTATTTACTGCTAAATTATCGCCAATAACTAAACCTAAAATGAAATGTACCTTACGTACTTCATTTCCAGTTACTATTTCAACTCCGTCTTCCAATTTTTTCAATTCATTTACTAAATGAAATAGTGTTGTTTCATTTCCATTTATTTTTAATTCAGTAGACGATATAAAAGCTACTGGAAAAATATATTTTAATTTTGACAGCAGATATTGGGGCATTGATGGGAAATTTAAGTAACATCCGCATATCGAATACGTATGACTACCTAGTGGATTGTTTACTTGAAAATCGTCAAAGTAAAGGATATAAGGAATAATTAAATTATACTTTAATTCTTGCACTTTTCTTTTGATTAATTCTCCGCTTACAAAATTATTTAAAATGGTTCCATCCAAAATTTTTTTTGTATTTTCCAAAGTGTAATCTAAAAGATTTGGAATTGTAAAAATTTTCTGAAGCATAAATTGCAAAGGCATTACATAAATATTTGCGGATTTTGGTCCCACAGTAGGATTACCATTGACAACTATCTCAGATATTTCATTACGAATTAAAAAAATTTTTGGATCTTTGTATAAATTTAGTTCTTTTAAAACTTTAAATAGCCTATATTCTGTTTTTATTTCTTCAAATGGATTTTGACAAAAACTTAATAAGCATTTTAAATTTTCTTTCACTTGGTTTTTATCTAAAGCCCTTTCTATTGCAATTGATATAGACGATAATAGAGATGAAACCATACTCTGAAGACCAACAGCTTGATTTCTAGGCAAGTTATTTTGTTGATATAAGCTTAATGACAACCTTAGGGCCTCTTTTTTTAAATTATCTATGGTGTACAAAGTATTTTCCATTGTTTGTGCTGACGTACTACAAATACTAGGCTCATTTTGAATCACATAATGTTCGTCATGTAGTTTTTTAGGTAAACTTTCTAAGGCATAACTAAAATTGTTAGTATTTTTACTAATTGCATGTAGCTTTTCTAAATGCTGCCGGAATGAATTAAATTTTGGAATGTTTGGTTGCAGTTACTTTGACAACATTGAATCTTTAACAATTTTGTCGACATAACATGGTCGATTTTAAAGTGAGATATTAGGTTATTAGGGGTTTCAAACTCCTTTTGGCATCGAAAGCATAAATACAACGTTTTGGGTAACTCTCATTGATTATTATTAAAAAAATTTATAAGAGAAGTAATGTTTGCCGACTTAAAATCAAACTTAGTGTTTATATCATAAAAAAACTTTTGTATAAATAGCCACGGCTGTTCACAAGCTTCCGGATATTTTAAAGAAAGTGTATGAAAAATTTTGAAGCAAGTGTCTAAACACTCAATAAACGAATTCAGCTTAAGCAAATTATTATTAAAATATACATAAAAACCTTTAATATCTACATCAGTTAATCCTTCCACGATTATAAATGGCTGAATGGTTAACCTAGCTGAATAGTACTTGCATATGACTGCACTGATTTGTCTCTCGTAATCATTTATACTCGTCAAACGTAAAACTAGGCTTTCTTGGGAGTCAACTATTGTGACTCTCTTATTACGCTTTCCTGTCTGATTTTTAAATCTTGCTGGTGATGGCAAAACCGCGTTTAGAAGTATTGTGTATATAAAATCTTGCGAATCTGTGAGATTAAAAAAGATAGGGCAACTTGTATGTAAGTATATAGCATAATAGTATATAAAAAAATTATTTTACTAATTACCTATACTAGTAGACGATGTGATTTTGGACAGCAATTGTTTACAAAAGTCATTGTGTAGATTATTGTCGTAAAATTTACGAATTATTGTCTTAAAATTTTCCCATTTGGCAAGTAACAAATGTCCTTTGTTTGGGTGCATGATGTCGAAATCAATATTTATCTGAAATAAATGAAAAATTAAACACAACTCGCATATATAACTAACACAGCAAATTTGTACCAATTCAGGTGCTCGACAATCGGATAATTTTGTCCAAGCTTGAAGAAACTCAAGGCTTCTTAAGTTTTTTATATCTTTTTGGCGTATAAGATAAGTTTTCTTCCACTTTTCACATACTTCTTTCCAATCTGAGCTATCTCTGCTTAGGGATGTTTTCAATGCAATGGCAATTGCATCATCAAACTCTACAGGTTCACTGTCAGATAATTGGCTTGTTGTGGGACTGAAGCTTTCAATGGAAGCCATAAGTTTTCTTTTTTTTAATATTTATTTTTATATTTAGAATATAACTTTCCACTAGCGTTATTTTTAGCTTTTCTGGGAATATAGTAGTAATCCTTAAATAATAAATGCGTCAAAATATTTCCGTAAAGGTTTCTATTTTTATATGTATAAAAAAGTAATTTTAATTACATACCCTCATATTGTTTTCGCACGGAAACACTGAGCAAATTTCATCTGTCAAACGAACAAAATCGTGCGTACGCAGAACCGTGTTATTCTTGATGACGTCTTCAATGATAATGTTGATAATCTCTTCCCTTTGTTCACAATCTAATTTTTAATTTTCATTTGCATATTTAAGAATGGCGCTTCCTTTTGCTGACTGGTTTATCAAAGATTTTAAATCCTGTAAAAAATATTATATCTTAGTTGTACTTCATACAAGCTTTTAAAATCGTGTACCTTACCTTATATTGTGCTTTGCCACTAATTGAGCAACTTGGAGACATTGTGGTATTATCATCATTTTAATTGAGCCATAGCTCCACTTTGGATGGCACTGAAATTGATTCCCAACTATATAGAAAAATTTAAATTAGAAAATATTAGTAATAAACGCAAGAGTTGTTACCTCCGCTTTTTTCCAAGCAAACAATTTTTCCCTGAACTCAATCCGGAGCCCTAAGGGCGGCACTGCTTCCTTTAGGTCTTCCTTTTTAATATACGGCAAACTTCTAAATGTGATATGGACAGCTTGAATAAAAGTAATAAAATTAAGATACGTACGTATATACATTTGTATTTATATTTTAAGATTTTATTTTTGTTAATAGCTTACCTTTTAAGAAATCATAGATGCATTCCATATCAATTGATTTTAAGAAACTTTTCAGTTTCTCATCGTCACTACCAACAAGCTCCGGAGTTGTGCTTACTTCCGTGTTAATGTTAGAGTTTTCTAATATGAAACTCTCCTCCACATTTAGATAAAACAAATTAGTTTCATCATTAAAAATATTTGTTTCACTTTGTTCTTTTTCCATTTTTATTTTATGTTTATAAACGACCGCACTTAGAAAACTCTGCAAACACAATGATAAAATGTACAAACCAAATAGCGGAACTGGTATTAAATGTTCTCATTTTGTCAACGGATTGTTCTCAATTTGACAACAAATCGTTCTTGATTTCGAAGGTGACAACATTTGTTCTTGTTTTGACACCGAATCGTTCTCAATTTGACAACACATAGTTCATAATTTGAAAACGGATTGTTCTCAATTTGACAACGAATCGTTCTTGATTTCGGAGGTGACAACATTTGTTCTTGTTTTGACAACGAATCGTTCTTAATTTGACAACGACTCGTTCTTGACTTTGGAGATGACAGCATTTGTTCTTATTTTGACAACGGGTCGTTCATAATTTGACAACATGTCGTTCATAATTTGACAACGAGTGTTATTGATTCGACACCATCTGGTATTTTTGTACTTTTCGTTCTTGATTTGACAACGAAACATTCTTGAATTGTCAACGCTGGTTGTCAAAATATTGTGCACATTTCGTTGTCAAATTGACAACGGCCGTTGACAATTTTAGAACGTTATTTTTCCCTCTGTGTATGTATAAGCAAAAATTGGCATGAAGTTAGCATAAGTGACGAAATTTAATTAGTTGTTAACGAGTTCCTCGATACAATTTGACATTAAAAATGGTCGCATTGTCTAATTTTAACCCACCTCTAATTCCTAGCATGATTTTTAATGTGAAGTTTCATGGCAAAACTCTTTAAGATTACGTTAAATTTTGCCACTTTTGCTAACTTCATGCCAGTTTTTGCTTATACATAAGGCCGATAGTGTATACCATAGAATACTCTACTTTACATGCCGTCGGTTGGTTTCTGGTTTGTTTCAGACATAATGTATTTTGAACATACTGTACCGCAAACCAGAAATCAATCGACGATGAAAGGAACTGAATTTATTAAATATATTTTTAATACAATTATCAGAATCAAAACGAGAAATTTAGTTGTAAGTTTTCATACTCATACATACATATGTACATTGTACATATATCTCTTGATACAAAAGTATTTATATTCATACAAACAAATATCTGATATCATGGCAAAAAATTCTCTGGAATTCTCTGTCAAACTATATTCAAAACTTAGGCAATTTACATGCGTTTAAAAAGGAGCTACATAAAATTTTTTTCGTAATTTAATGTTCTAATGTTAAATTAACTACTAATTTTTTTAAATAAATAAATAACTCAATCTATTTGTCCTTGTAGGTATATAAATATACTGTATGTGTATATAAATTCTTATATTTTATTGTATGTATGTAAGTAAAGAAAGTATTTAATAACAGCTTCAAGAGTTCATAAAAAATGTGGGTTTGTTTGAGTATCAGATAAAACACGTAAATTGTTACATGAGGTGTATACATTTTAAGACTGATATAATGGCAAAGGAATACATATTATATACCGTTGAATAGAAAATTATATTTACTATTGTAATAACATAGAAAAAATTAACAAACATTTGCAGTAAAGAAAATAAGATCAATAATTTAGACAAAAATAAAAAATGTAGAAAATTAAAATTTTTAATCAAAATTGGATTTTGAATATTTCAGAAAGTATTGGAGGTAGGTAGTTTGCAAAGCTAAATGTATACTAGTGATAAAAACTAAAATGATTCCGAATTTATAATTTTATAATACTTTTTTCTTATTGGGAAAAATTGTGTTAGAAAAATTTTAGCATTTTTAGAAAATCTCCTGTTCTGCCTACATTTGAAGGTGAGCAGTAGAGCCACAAAACGTTTTTTAATGCAAGAGTGATTTTCTCGTTTACATTTTTTTAGCGTATCGAAAATAATGATAACTAGCATTATCTTTTCTTTTTGTATCTCTGCTACATTTATTAAATATTTTCGACAATTTTGTTTGCATGATTTATTAGTTACTTACAAAGTTTTCCACTGACT
The DNA here is from genome assembly GCA_944452675.1 of Tachina lurida. Taxonomy (NCBI): domain Eukaryota; kingdom Metazoa; phylum Arthropoda; class Insecta; order Diptera; family Tachinidae; genus Tachina; species Tachina lurida. The sequence continues at coordinate 50,027,208 of OX101755.1, read as the reverse complement.
GAATGATTGTAATTGTATTTTGACGGCAATCAGATGCATAATTTTGGATGGTTAGATGTTTGAACAACGCAAGAGAGTTATGTTACTGGTAATCTGTGAAAAAACTGGTTGTTTTAAAATTGTCTTTTACAACGTTATTCGCGGCTGTGCTTCATTTATGTGTAGGATGTCAAGAGTTTCGTACAGGTTACTTATATATAACAATTTTGTTTATAATAAAATACCAAAAACTTTACAAAAACGACCGTGCAATTTTGTTCCACATCCGAAAATCGGATTTTTTGAAAAAAAAATTGCTAGTTTTCGACCTATGCTGCATGTAGGGTGCACCAACAACAATCTCCAAAATTTATTTCACAGCCTTTCTCAATGTCTCCTTTCTCAGAAACAATCAAAGTTTTTATCAAATACTTAATAATTTTTTAAAATATTCCAAAAAAATTAAGAATACTTTTTTCACAAAATATACCAAATTTTTTCATCATTTTTAAAAATCCAAATTGCAAAATTATTCCTTAAAATTATGTGTTGTTGTCAGAATATTTACAACTAACTTTGATGTTATTTGTTCATAAATAATTATCAATTGTAATTTGGCTTAAAAAGCGTTACGAGCATTAGCCTATTCTATTCATAAGAATATAGAAACAAATACAGTTCGAAAAATAATAATCAAAATTAACTAAAATTAATATTGTTGAAATAAAATGTACCTTTGTATGTATAGAAATGTATACTGACATATATGTATATACAGGAAATACAAACACATCTGTATAAAGAGATATACATACATACATATGTACATACTATTTTTATTTATCTGTCCTTTTGTTTATACTTTTTTTTATTTATTTAACACCACGCGTGCACTACCGATAGCTTACAAACGAAACACTGAACTGACAGAAGCTGTTTCTGAAAAAGATTTTTTTAAAAACTTAACATAGTATGGTTTTGGATAACATTATATTGTTATTTATGTCATATTATTTTTACAGAATAATACAAATTATATTGTAGTGATAAATTTTTAACAAAACTATATTGTTAAACTGTAACATCGCACTTTCTATGAATATAATAATATAATTATTAAATTCAAACATTACTCTGTTTATCGTAACGAAATTAATGTTTAAAATAACAATAACTAGTTTTCAACGACCACACATTTGTTTCACAGAACATAATATTGTTTTATCAAATATTTTACAACCATATCTTTTCTTTGCGTGTATCTGAACAATAAAAATATTTATTTTAGTTAAAAAATTTTTTAATTCTTATCATGGACCTATCTTTTGAAACCATCTTTGAGTCAATAGGGTGTCCATCAAATAACATTATTGAAAAAGTGGATATGGTTTTGGATCTGCTTTCAGAAATTTCATAAGCAAGGAAATACTTATTCCATATACAATTTACATTTTCACATAAAACGTACAAATGTTCTGTATCAAATACTAGGAGCTGTATTCTTTTATAAATTTTAGTATCGAGTGTATCCGTGATTGTCAAAAATTTAGATTTTTTTATAAGTAACACTTTTGAAAATAACAATATTATAAGGCTGCAGGTGGTTAAAAGGTGTATTCAAAACGCTCGAAGTGCACTGATTACTTTTAGTTAAACTAATTTTAGAATTATCATTGTTAAGCAAATTATATGAGAATTTTAGTTCAAATTTTATACCAAGAGATAACGCAAGGTTTTTTCTACTTGGAATAACTCTTGCATATGTCTTCAGCTCGTGATGTTTCACCTCATAAGGAAAGCATGAATAATATCGAGGAAGTCCAGAAAATTCGATAACACGTGGATAATGTACTAAATGGTGATGTTTATGTTTAAGATTATCATTAAAAAGTAAAACGTACTGATTGTTATGAAATTGAATTTTATTTTAAAGTTCTACTAACTGACTACATCTTAATTTTGGCATAATCAATAATTTCTACAAAAATACATAAAAAGTTCCATACAGGATAATTGGCCGGTATTAAATGACCAATAATTAAAGTTATGAAGTGAGTTAAGCACCACATCTCCCGAGCACCGGTATGATATCTTTTATTTTTAATATTTTGTATGGCTCTTCTATTGAGCAATTATAATTAACAAACCAGCTTATATGATGTGGCAGAATAGAATGCGAGATAATAGGGGCCAATCTATAATTAGGTTTGTTAATTATAATTGCTCAATAGAAGAGCAATTATAATTAAGGGTTGAAATATAAAGCAAACAATATGGATTAGATTGTTTCTTTTATTCTTAACAGGCAAGTGTTCGAGAGACTCACCTTTGTGTAGGGTATCCAATGGAAACGACAAATTTAGAGATTTTAATTTCAGCTTTAATAAGTACAAGTATACTGCTCGGTAGCTAAATTACAAGTAAGTTTTAGTTCTTTCTTAACAGTTTAAGGGACTTCGGTTAGATTACCGATTCAATAAAATGGCTATAATTCAGAGTTTACTATTAAATTTAAATTTACGATATTACAATTAGTGTTGGTAAGTTCATTAAAGGTAATATTTTCCATTAATAAAAAGTATTAATTCAAACAATTCAATAGTTACTTATTTTGTTTTTTGTTTTGTTTTTTGTTTTATTATTGTCCAAACAGTTCTCGTTGTACCTTCATAGTGAACAGACGTAATAGCGGAATTTTTCTTATATACAAACTAAACAAAAAAAAAGCATACAAAAAATATTCGTAGTACATATTAACTTTGATAAATAAGCATTTTTTTGCTTTGATAATATTTTTACATATAGAAATAACAAAAACAAAAAAAAACCGTAAACAAAAAAACATACAAAATACCCTTGAGGAATACTCTTTATGAGTACCCCAGAGGAAAAAAATAGTGAAGTGAGTTCTAACGGCAGAAATGCCTATTTTACTGTGAGTTTTGATGCCCATAATGATAACAATAAAAATAAAAAATCTGATAATAATCTTGCTGTGAGTTCTGAAGCTCTTAATAAAAATCAAAAATCTGATAATAGACTTTTTCTAACGACAAAACCACAGTTTCGTCAGCGATCAACTTCGCTTTGTCCAATGCCAACTAGTGAATCGTTGACATTATTGCCTAGTACTTCTACATTTAACTCAGCGATATCATCCGATTCCGACTCGTGGTCAACAATTAAACAAGTTGTTACTGAAGACAACAGTAGTACAAAACCAAACGTACAAGTAGGAATGGACAGATATATAACCATTTTAAAGCGCGGGCGAAGCCCAAATTCTACTAAAATTGGATCCGCCCCAAAGATGTCGAGGGATAACAGCACATCTTCTATCAATCGTCAAAATCGTTTTTCATTATTGCAAGACAAAAACGACAAGCCCGCCGCATCATCGCAAAAGTCTTTCAAGCCACCACCTATTTATCTGAGAGAAAAAAATTCAAACGCGCTTCTAAAAAATCTACTGTCGACCATTGGTGAAAATACTTTTCACATCATTCCAATTAAACGAGGTAATATTGATGAAACTAAAATCCAAATATATGATGAAAAAGATTTCCGAAAAATTGTTAGTGAGTTTGAAAAAAATAAAACAAATTTTTATACATATCAACTTAAGAGTGCTAAAGGCCTACAAATAGTATTAAAGGGCATAGATTCATATGTTGAGCCTGAAGAAGTAAAATGTGCACTTATCGAACAAGGATTTAAGGTAAAAAATGTTACCAATATAATCAATAGAGAGAAGATTACCCAGCCTCTATTTCGTGTTGAACTGGAGCCGAATGATATACAGTTAAAAAAAATTAGACGCACCCAATTTATAGTCTTAAATACCTTTTACACCGAAAAATCACAGTTGAAGAGCCACGTAAGCGTTCAGGTCCCGTACAGTGCCATAATTGCCAAGAATATGGCCACACAAAAACCTACTGCAAATTACCTACAGTTTGTGTTATCTGCGGTGAATTGCATGGTACTGCTAACTGTACCAAGCCAAAAGTACAAGCTGAAAAAAAATGCAGTAATTGTGGAGAAAATCACACCGCTAATTACAGAGGATGCCGTGTATATTCTTTCGTTAAACAGGCTATGGGTCAAAAATCTAAATTAGCTCCAGTTCAATCAGCAAATGCTTACTCCGCCACTCTTCCTCAAACTAGCCAACTAGTTACTTCACGTGTATCGTATGCCGATGCTGCTAAGACTAGTTCTATTCCCACACAAAATGTTCCACCGCCAAGTAATTCAACGAATGCAAACTCTAGCTTTAACTTTAGTCGTCTTGAAGCTACTATTGAGAATCTGGTGCTAACTATAAACAACTTTACAACAAATATGACTAGCATGATGCAAGAAATGCTGAGAATGCAGAATACTCTGCTTCAAGCATTAGTCAACAAACCATGAACACGTTAAAATTATGTTTCTGGAACGCAAACGGCATTCGCCAACATAAAAATGAACTTGAGCACTTCCTCACGGAAAAAAATATTGATATAATGATGGTCTCTGAGACTCACTTGACTTCGAGAAGCTGCTTTAAGATAAATGGTTACACTCTATATGATTCAAAGGACCCGAGAGGGAGAGCATGCGGTGGATCAGCAATTCTAATTAAGTCAAGACTCAAGCACTATATCCTTGAGAACGTTAGTGAAGAATATATGCAAGCTACGAATATTTTCGTAGAAAATTTTTGTTCGAATTTCGTGATATCATCAATTTACTCACCTCCCAGATTTTTAGTTACCGAAGATCAGTATGAGAAGTTCTACAAATCGCTTGGATCTTGTTTCGTGGCAGCTGGTGACTACAATGCAAAACATACGTACTGGGGCTCGCGTCTTGTTACACCTAGAGGTAGAGCGTTGTTTAATACAATTTCAAAAATGGGCTTAGATGTCATTTCGAGTGGGGAGCCTACTTACTGGCCTACTGACGTAAGAAAAATTCCAGATGTTATAGATTTTGGCGTCACGAAAAATATCCATAGGGACTTAATTCACGTAGAGGGCTCTGTAGATCTGTCCTCCGATCACTCTCCCACAATAGTTACAATTTTCAACCCACTAAGGAGTGATTTAACTAACTCATATGCGAAAACGATTAATAGGGTCAACTGGCTAGGATTCAAAAAATATATTAGTAGTCACTGCGTAGAAAACATTCAGCTAAGATCACCTGATGATATTGAATTTAATATTGCCAATCTTACCGAATATATTAAACAGGCTGCTGAACATGCCACTACTTCCTATCCGCAGAATGGCTTTAATAGAATTTATTCTACGGATATTGAACGTCTCGTATGTGAAAAAAGGAGAGCTAGAAGAGAATGGCAACAACACCGATCACCCCTAAATAAAATCAGACTTAAAGAATGTACTAAACGACTCAAAGAGCTGCTATCGTCGGAAAAGACTGCATTACTGGAAAAGTACTTAGAAGGTCTTGATGTAACGTCAACATCTAATTACTCTTTATGGCGCGCTACTAGAAATCTTAAAAGACCCGTTGATCTCAAATCACCATTGCGTACTTCGACTGGAGGCTGGGCAAGAAGCGATAGTGAGAAAGGTAACTTATTTTCTGAGCATTTAAAATCTGTATTCACTCCCAATTCATGTACGGGTGCTGCCGATTTACCGAGTGTAGTCTCTCTACCCCCTCGTCCCTTAAGGTTTAAGATGCATGAACTACAAAAAATAGTTGCTGAACTCGACCCTAAGAAAGCTCCAGGTATTGATGGCATTAGTAACAAGATGCTGCTGAACTTGCCTCATATTGCAATAAGAATTTTGCTATTTATTTTTAATGCCATTTTACGAATGCAGTATTTTCCACATAACTGGAAACTTGCCAAGATTAAAATGATTCCAAAGCCAGGCAAAGATCTTACCAAGGCTGAGTCATATAGGCCTATAAGCTTACTTTCAACAATTTCAAAGCTTTTCGAAAAGCTGCTCATGACTAAATTGTCCACAATTTTAGCTGATACTGGGTGCATCCCGGACCATCAATTTGGCTTTAGAAGTCAGCATAGCACTATTGAGCAAACGCATAGATTGGTTCAAATTATAAGGAGGACTTTTGAAGAAAAGAAGTATTGTTCTGCCCTTTTTATTGATGTTTCTCAGGCATTTGACAAAGTATGGCACAAAGGCCTAGTTTTAAAATTGAAGACATACCTACCAATAAATATACAAAAGCTTTTGGAAAGTTATATTCTCGATAGAAAGTTTACTGTTGTGGAAGGAGACTTCATGAGTGTACCCGAATCTATATCTTCTGGTGTGCCACAGGGTAGTATTCTGGGGCCAGTCTTGTATCTAATATATACTTGTGATATGCCTGTGAGCAATAACATCCACACTTCTACATTTGCCGATGATACAGCCTGTTTGAGTATTCTGATGAGGCATCCCGCAATCTCCAAGCACACATTACCCAGCTTGAAATATGGTTGAACTTATGGAGAATTAGAGTCAATGAACAAAAGTGTGTTCATATAACGTTTACCCTAAGAAAAGATACCTGTTCCCCCATTCGAATCAACAATCAAAATATTCCTCAACATTCTCAAGTCAAATACCTTGGCATACACCTTGATCGAAGGCTTACATGGAAATATCATATTGACTCTAAGTTAACCCAAATGAAACTTAAATTGACTCAAATATATTGGTTAATTGGCAGAAATTCAACACTCAGCCTAGACTGCAAACTCTTGATATACAAGTCGCTTTTGAAGCCAATATGGTGCTATGGAATTCAGCTGTGGGGCACTGCTTCAGCTTCAAATGTCGAGAGAATCCAACGAAGGCAAAACAAAATTTTACGTTTGATAACATCTGCTCCATGGTACGTTAAAAATTCAAATATTCATCGTGATTTAAATATGCCACTAGTGAGTGAAGAAATTGCAAAATACGCAGGCAAATATTTAACTAAACTCGAGTCACATCCTAATCCGCTTGCCCGTAATATTTTGAGCTTTACTGGACACATCCGCTTAAAAAAGAGGGACACAAGGGCTCTTATACCCAACACTCCAGATGGGACTGCTTAAAATTACTTCTTTTTGATTATCACTACTTATGTATTATTTATAACTATCACTAAGCTTATGTCCGATATTGGTCGGGCCTAATAATTATATTTAGATTTAAGATTTGATTACTTATTGTTAGTTCATTTTTGAAGATACAATAAATAAATATTAAAAAAAAAAAAAAAAAAAAAAAAAAAATTATTGTCCAAAAGTACTTTGGACATGGCCCCGCCTCAATTTTAAGCATCCTTGTTAGGTTTTTCGTTGGCACATAGAACATGAGCCAAGGAACGGATGGCTTGCAAAATTATTTTGGCATCTGGTGTAGCAAATATTGATTGAGACTTATCAGCTGATGAAGTTGATGGCTGTTGGTTGGATCGTTGTGCTGCCGAAGATTCTAGTTTAGCTTGTGGTTTCTGTCTACCGGAGGTTTTAGTTGCCACTCGATGTTTTGCCTTAGGTCGTTGAGCTTTGTGGTGTAAGAGCGTGTGGTGGTATTTATCGCAGTGTCGGCACGGGCAAGCTCTCAAATCATGAGTTTTTGCAAGGCAATTTTCGCAGTAACGGTATTTATCAACTACTTTCCCCCTCTTCTGGGTTGTCATTTTAAGAAATTTCTGGCAAAAACGTAAACCGTGGAATCTCTTACATAAAACACATTCGTATGTATCCAAATCCATGCGATTAGATCCACTACGTTGCTTTGACTCAGGACGTGTTGCTGTGAGTTTTCTGTTGTTCCTAGTATTCAAAGAAAAAAATATAAGAAATACATAAAGTTGTGTACGAGGATGTTAGACGCTTATAAATTTTATAGGCGATGGCTTATTACAAAAATATTTCACAAACGATATATGTAATGTGAATAGAATAAATAATAAATTGATAATGTTGTTCAATATATGTACATATATGAAAAGCATTAATTAGAGTTTTCTTCATTTAGAAAGGGTAGATAACAGAGTTTAACGATGGGTCGTGTTATTACTCCAGAGGCTGTGCGCACATCTGCGGTGCGTATGTTTTTGTCAGAGCCAGAGGTGGTCTCGATTATTCCTAGTCTCCACTCATGCGGCGGTTGCAAATCATCTATTACTACCACAAGGTCTCCGACTCGAATATTAGTGGTTGGATTCTTCCACTTGTAGCGCTTGTGTAACGATTTCAAGTAATCCTCTTTCCATCGAATAGAGAATTGATGGTGGATTGCCTTTAACTTCTCCCATCTATTGATTAGAGACATATTCTGGAAATTTTGTTCGGGAAAAGCGGTTAAAGGAGCGCCTCTTAAAAAATGGCCAGGAGTAAGTGCAGTTATATCTGCAGGGTCTTCTGACAGAGCGGATATTGGGCGAGAGTTCAGTACCCCCTCAATTCGGGTTAAAATGGTAACAAATTTCTCGAAAGTGAATTTTTGCGCACCGGCAACTCGCTTGAAATGGAATTTAAAACTTTTTACGGCGGCTTCCCATAAGCCGCCCATATGAGGAGCGTGGGGTGGAATAAATTTCCATTCAAACCCGTGAGTAAGGTATTTTTGAGCTATATCTTTGGATGCATTACTTACAAACGTGGTAAATTCTCGTTCGAGTGTTTTGCTGGCGCCTAAAAAATTTCTACCATTATCGGATACTACCCTTTGGGGGAGCCCCCGCCTCCCAACAAAACGAGAAAATGCGGCTTGGAAAGCAACTGAAGATAAGTCTGAGCAGAGTTCTAGGTGTATTGCTTTAGTGCTAAAACAAACAAACACGCTGACATATCCTTTTACAGTGGGTGCTTTTCTTAAGGGAGATGTTTTTACTTCAAAAGGACCTGCAAAATCAACACCGGTTATTTGAAAAGGAAGCGAGAAATTGCACCTTGCTGGTGCTAAGGGAGCCATAATCTGTGTGCACGGCTGCTGTCTGTAAATAATGCATGTCTTGCAGCTACGTATTATTTTCTTGACACGTGGCTTCAGCCTGAATATAAAAAACTCAGTTTGAACCATGCGACATATTTGACTACATTCAGAATGATATAAAAACTGATGCAAATGTGACAAGTATAATTGGCAAAATCGGGAGTTGCCTGGTAAGATAATGGGATAACGCTCGTTATAGGGAAGGGAAGATTGCGTTAATCTACCATTTACTCTTAGAATTGAGTTTGGATCAAGAAATGGATTCAAAGTTTTCAGTGAACTTTTATTTGGAATAACTTGTGAGTTTTCTAAGCAATTGTATTCCTCTTCATAAAAACATTTTTGAGCGAGAATAATCAATCGATATTTTACAAATTTCATTTCTTGTTGAGTCAAACTATCTGATGTGGTGAGGGGAGTGCCTGCTCTTATCTTTTTTATAGATCGATTAAAGAATCTGAAAACGTAACAGATAACACGTAGGGCTTTGGTATAAGATGAAAATTTATTCAGAACATCTTCCATTTTGACTTTCACATGAAACGATTGCATTTCCAGAGTGACTTTTTGGGATTTTAGCGGGTTTCTTTTTGGCCATTCTGTTGATGGCTTGTTCAACCATGACGGTCCATGCCACCAGAGAGAATTATGCGTGAGATCTTGTAGTCTGCATCCACGAGTCCCAAGGTCTGCCGGGTTATCATGAGTGGGGACATGTCGCCATGTTGCGTTGTTCACTAAACTGTGAATTAGAGAAATTCTATTAGCTACATAGGTTTCCCATGACGAAGGAGGTTTTGAAAGCCATCCCAGCACTATTGAGGAGTCAGTCCATAGATTTATTTCAGTAATGTTAAATTTCAGAGACAAAGTGATATATTGTACGAGTTTTGCTAGTAGGACTGCGCCATTGAGCTCCAAGCGTGGAAGGCAAACTGTCTGTATGGGTGCGACTTTGCTTTTCGCTGCTAGTAAATTGGTAAATGTGTTTTGCTTATTATTCTGACACCGAATGTATATTGTTGCGCAGTAGGCTGTTTTAGAAGCGTCAGAGAAACCATGTATTTGAATCGTGTCTGTGGGTTTGTATTGCAACCAACGAGAAATAGAAATTGTCTCTGCTTGCGAGAGATCTTGCACCAGATTATTTCAAGTTTGTAAGGAGTCTAATGAAATCTCGTCATCCCAATCCAACCCTTCTAACCATAGCTGCTGCATAAGTATTTTAGCGCGGATAACAATGGGTGCTAGCCATCCTGCGGGGTCAAAAATTTTCGCGACTGATGACAGGATTTGGCGTTTTGTAATTTTAGTGGATTTGTCGAGTGGTGCAAAATTGTACGTAAATGAGTCAGTGACAGCATTCCACTTAATACCAAGAGTTTTGGTAGAGCTTGTATCGTGGAAGCGGAGGAAATCTAAATCATAAAGATCTTCCTTTGGCAAGTTAGTGAGTAATTCGAATCGTTTGCAGTGATCTTTTTTAATGGCAAACCGGCTGAATTTAGAACCTTTATAAGTTCAGTCTGAGCCGAAAGGGCTTCTTCTATGGAGTGTCCTCCAGAAAGTATATCATCGACATAAGTTTCTGCGCGGAGAATTGAAGCTGCTTTCGGGAACATGGATTCGGAATCTGAAGCTAGTTGTAAAAGTGTCCGAATCGCGAGATAAGGAGCACAGTTTACCCCGAACGTTACTGTTCTTATTTGGAAGTCTTGAATAGGGCCGTTTGACTGTGGTTGAAATAAAATTCGCTGAAAGGGTCTATCAGCAGGATGCACCAGTATTTGGCGATAAATTTTTTGAATGTCGCCACTGAAAACGAATTTGTATTTTCTCCAATTTAGAATTATGGATAATAATTCGTTTTGTAGTGTAGGACCTGTGTGCAGGACGTCATTGAGAGAAAATTGAGATTTCGACTTCCTAGACGCATTAAAAACGACTCTTACTTTCGTCGTTTTGTGTTCTGGGCGAACAACGGCGTGATGTGGCAAATAATATGAGCTGTATTTACCTTGAGAGCTTATTTCATTCGATAGCGTTTCCTCCATGTGGTCAAGTGTTAAGTACTCATTCAAGACAGAGTTATATTGAGATTGAAGCTCTGAATTTTTTAAAAGGGTTTTTTCCATTCTGGAGTATTGTGCTAGTGCTATAAATCGTGAAGATCCCAGAAAGACTCTTTCAGGAAACTCTTCCTTGAATGGTAGACGTACGATGTATCTGCCGTTTTCATTGCGAGTTGTTGTCTGATTGTATAGTCTCTCACAGAAGTCATCCTCAGCCGATTTTGAGCGAGTTACAGGGATTTCTTCCTGTTCCCAAAAACTTTTTAAAATACTGTTGAGTTCGGTATTTTCTGATGTTACAACTGATGTTGTGAAAGTTTGAATGGTGTGGATTTTTATTGGACCGCTGAGAACCCAACCGAAAATTGTGTTGTACGCAGACGTGTTACCACAAACATTTTTCTTTATGCCATCGATATTTAGGAAATGTTCATAGTCATTTCCTAGAATTAGATCTATCTGAGAAGCTTTGTTAAAAGTTGGGTCTGCGAGATCTAATTCCGATAGTTCTTTCGAATAGGGAATATCATAATTGTAAGCGGGAAGATGTTTTGTAACTTTTGGTAACACAATTGCTTTGATAGGAACTCGTAAATTATATCTCTTTGCATACAAAACAAATTCGCATTCTTTGCTTGACGACTGCTTTTGGCCGCCGATGCCAATAATTTCAAAGTGCGAATTTCGATATGGGAGTTGAAGACGATTGCGAACTCTCTCTGCTAGAAATGTTCGCTGGGAACCGGGGTCAATTAACGCTCTAACAGTAAAGAGTTCACCTCTATGTTCAATTTGAGTTATTGCAGTGCGTAATAATATATTTTCGCTACTTATAGAACAATTGGCTTGATACTGCTTGGAACAATGGGGACGCTCATTTAGAGTGCTATTTTCTACAGCTTGAGAAATATTTGAGATAGGTTGCTTAATCAATTTCTGTTGCTCATTCGCACTTTCTTTATTATATGAGTTGTTTGAAGTGTGAAGACACGTATGTTTACTGTTGCAATTCGCCTTTAAGTGAGAAGAGGCCAAGCAGTTATTACACATTTTATTTTGGAATACGAAATCAACTCTTTGTTGTACATTGAAATTTCTGAACTTTGGGCATGTTCTTAAAGTGTGATTTTCGTTGCATAGTTTGCAAGATGTGCTCAAATTTTCATGAGATGTATAAGTCTGAACATTAGTTTTAGGAGTTCTTGTTAATGCAAAGCAGTCTTTTGAATTTCGTATGCTCGTGAGACGTTCTACTGCCTCATATCTGTCAACAAGAAATTGCGACATTTGTGTCCACTTTGGCAGGTCACGCGGAGATGTAAGAGATTGTTCCCACAGGGCTAGAGTTGTGTCTGGGAGTTTTGTTGAGATTAACCGAATGAGAATCGGGTCCCAGCTCTCTACCTGTACACCTAGCGTATTTAGAGTAGCAAGCGAATCACTTACCATAGATTGAATTTTGCTTATTGATTCGCTGTCTTCAGTTTTTGCAGATGGGATATCAAAAAGTATTTTAATTTGGTTATCTACGAGCACTCGTTTGTTCTCGTATCGAGTTTTTAACGCATTCCATGCGAGTTCAAAATTGTCATTAGAGAGAGTATATCTTTTGACAATGGCTCCTGCTTCACCTTTCGTTTTATTACGAAGGTGGTACAATTTTGTAACCGGGGTGAGCTTGGAGTGGTTTATGTACACTGCTGTGAACATGTCCCGAAATGAGGGACATTGTTCATAGCTGCCATTGAATACCTCAGTGTCGCAAGGAGGTAGCTTAATGCAGTCACTCGAATGGTTTTGGGCAGTTGTTCCAGAGGGATTTTGCTGGAACGTTAAGTGACGAGAGGTGGATTGAAATCTCGGAACTCCTGGATTCTCCTGTTGGAGTATTCTTGCCAGGTCGAGTATTCGAGAGGAACAGTCATAATACTTAGTTCTACATTCTTCAAATTTCACTCTCGCCTCTGTTTTTATTTCTGCAGTAATTCTTAAATCCCTGGAGAATACAACTTCCTCGTGCGAGAAATTTAGCTTATCCCATCTTAAGTCAAGGTCTCTCAATATGACTTCAAGCATAGTATCAGTATGCTCTTCAATTGGGGTAGCGTCAAACCTTTCGCATAATGTGATTAGCTGATCGTAATCAAAATCAAAATGCTCTTTTCCATACGAGCTGGAGTTTTGGGATGTTGAAGGCATATTGATATAAGATGGGTTGGGATTAAGATTAGAAATATAACGATTACGCAAATGTGGGTTTGTTAGGGATACTAATTTTAATATTATATATTATTAAATAACTTGAATGTTAATTCTTTTTGTATCTTTGTGTGGGAAGGGGCTTTTGGAGCAGCACTAGATGCACGCTCTGTTTTGAAATACAGAAAGCTGATCAAGAGAACGGTATAGAGTTATTTGCCACAACAAATAACTGATGTACTCTAGGCACACCTGCTATAACTGTTTAGGGTATTTACTGAGAGGGGTATAGTTATTAAACTTGCTGTATTTGTTTAAAATGTTTAGGGGATATGAACTAGCATTAATAGTACTCTAACTTAATACTCAAGATTACAGACAGCTTAAAGCTTTACCTAATATGACTAATCACGTTTTAGTAAATTAGTTTTTAATAGATTTATGATATGCAAGAATGAAATTATTTAATTATGTGACAATATGTGAACTTTATTCTTTAAATGGTTAAGCAGGAAGTTTTGATATTTCCTAGTTACTACCATCAATTTAGTTTAATGGAACCGAAAATGTTCTATTTTACCACAGTGTGAAATTTGAAAATTAATTGTATTTTTTCTTATTTCTTTTTGTAAAGGAAGTGAATCTGGGAAGTCAATTTGTAATTTGTTCGCTTTAATATTAAACTTTAGATATCAATAAATTTATTTATAAAATGTGAGATTTATTGACAGGAAATAATTGTTTGCACATGCACACGTTTAGTCTTGTAATGGAAATTGCAATAAAATTCAGTTGTTATAAATTTTAATTTGTATCTTTTGAATTTAATTAGTAAACATACATAAATACGTATAATATTTTGATTTGCATTTCTTTATTTTGTACACTTGTGGGAAAATTATTTTTATTGAAGGGCAAATGTTATGACCAACTTTGCGGCAACACTGAATGAGCGCAGTGAAGAATATATATAAAGTTGTTTAATAATCAGGGACGGTAAGTTGCCTGTTTCAATTTTAATTGAATTTGGATTTTCTTAACTTTGTGTGAATTTATTCTTTAAATTAGTTTAGTTTGAATTATTAAAATTAAATTGGGTATGCATGCGAATATAGTTTTGTGGGTGGTATAATTTGCATTAACAAAAAAAATTTTCTTTCCCTCCATGAGCTTGAATTTTTTTTTTTTTTATTGGCACTGAAGTTTCCTTCTCTGTTGTATTTCTTTTAATCAAACAGAAGTTAGTATATATATGTTCGTTGACCTTCTTTTATTTTTTGTAATGAGTGTATGTAGTGGACTGTATGTGTACTTGAAGAGAAATTTTTAGTTGAAGAAGAGTATAATCTTGTTTGATCTGCAAATTCACCACGGTTTGCACAGGGAGAAGACTCAAACAAATAAACAAAAACGAATTTCTCGAAATGAGAGTACGGAAACTCAATCAAGGGATAATTATTAGTTCTAATAATTTTAAACTTTAAATATATGTACTATGCAAATAAAAATAAAAAATTATTTTTATATACATATGTATGTATATTGTTTAAGCTAATTTTTTTCTTCTTGTGTTTGCGACACAATTTGCACTAATGTTTTATTTTGAGTGGATGTTAGCTTTTCAGGTACATACTTATTGGTTTTTTATCTTTTTATTTTTATTTTATTTGCACTTTGTTTTTTATTTTTTTTTGTTTGTTAACTACTCACAGTTTGATGACACGTTTGGTACTGATGACTCGATTTTTGAATTTACCTCATTATGTTGACTTATGGATGGAGTAAATGTGCTGAGTTTCCTTTTGTTTTTTAGCTTGCTGTAGACTTTTTTAAATGAGAGAATTTGTTTTTTGCGGCTTCGAAAGGACCATGCACACGTTTGGTGTTTTATACAAAACAAACCAGCTTATATGATGTGGCAGAATAGAATGCGAGATAATAGGGGCCAATCTATAATTAGGTTTGTTAATTATAATTGCTCAATAGAAGAGCAATTACAATTAGGGGTTGAAATATAAAGCAAACAATATGGATTAGATTGTTTCTTTTATTCTTAACAGGCAAGTGTTCGAGAGACTCACCTTTGTGTAGGGTATCCAATGGAAACGACAAATTTAGAGATTTTAATTTCAGCTTTAATAAGTACAAGTATACTGCTCGGTAGCTAAATTACAAGTAAGTTTTAGTTCTTTCTTAACAGTTTAAGGGACTTCGGTTAGATTACCGATTCAATAAAATGGCTATAATTCAGAGTTTACTATTAAATTTAAATTTACGATATTACAATTAGTGTTGGTAAGTTCATTAAAGGTAATATTTTCCGTTAATAAAAAGTATTAATTCAAACAATTCAATAGTTACTTATTTTGTTTTTTGTTTTATTATTGTCCAAAAGTACTTTGGACACTTACATTTATGAAAAATTTCTGTATCTCCATAATTAAAAGAATTTTTAAGTTTGTTAATATGTTCCAAAGAAAATACTTTTGATTTTATATAATAACTTAATTATAATGTGCAATACCTTCAAATATATCATGCATTACGACAACGCAAAAGTTTTCCGTGACATGAAATGAAGGTATTGTGTTGAATATACTCGAATGAGATAAGGACTGCTCATAATTTTGAACATTTCGCAAAGATTGAACATTTTCTATACTTATTCTTTTTGTATCTTCCTTGTTTTCTGTACAAAATCTGCAAAAATATGTACTTGAAAAAGATTTAGAAAAATCTACAATTTGATTGAGTCCTAAATTGTCTCCTAAGATTAGACCTAATATAAAACGAATTTTTGCGATTTGATTTTTTACTTTAAAAACAATTCCGTCGACTCCTTATAATTTCAAATATTTGATTTAAAAAATTGTTTCCAAAAGCTTTCATGTCCAAAGTTCTTATAAGTGCTGTCAAATACACTTCATTCAACTTACAATTATCCATGAATGGAAATGAATAATAAAACGCTGTAATAGCGTGAGTTCTACTATGGGAACCTAAAGGGTTATTTGTCTCAAAATCATCTACATACAGAAAATAAAGTATGACTTCTTCATTATTATACATTTCTTTTTTCTTTTTCCATAATTTCGATGTAATATAATTTTGGTTATCATTGATTTCTGATTTTTTTAAATCTTCCAAAACGTTAGTTAATAAAGTTTCATCTTCAAATGTTTTCCGAATTTGAAACTTTAATGGCATAATAATTCCATTTGCAGCAATATTATTTAAATAGATTTTTAAAGCTGGAAGAAACAGGTCTAATTCTTTCAAATTCTTTAGAAACTTATATTCTGTGCCCACGTTATGAACATGATTTTTAAGCCATTTTGAAATGGGCATGATGTCATGGCATGGTAAAGCACTTAAAACTTTATGAAAAGGAGTTAAGATTAATTTTGTAATTTCTTGTAATATAAACGAAACATCTTTTCTACAAATTCAATTAAATTATTTTTGTTGTGAAGTGTTAATATAAGATTGCAAACATTTTTGTCTATCAAAGTTTTCAAATCTTCTACGTTATTTTGTAACGAACTATTTTCAAAGGTATTATTATGGTTTTCAAGTGATGTTGTCGAAAAGCTGGTTGATTGAACAGGAGGAATATATTTGAATTTGTTACCGGAT
Organism: Tachina lurida; assembly: GCA_944452675.1. Classification (NCBI taxonomy): domain Eukaryota; kingdom Metazoa; phylum Arthropoda; class Insecta; order Diptera; family Tachinidae; genus Tachina; species Tachina lurida. The sequence goes on along the minus strand of OX101755.1, from coordinate 50,010,353 downwards.
AATTTAAATTCACTTTTGGAGCTTGGTGCACTTCCTATTTGTTCATTTGCCTCAGTTATTTTATTAAAATGTTTTATTGCATGGGATTTAAAAGTAGATGCATTTGTAAACTTTTGACTGCAGTTTTTATATGTACACTTAAATGTAGAATGTTTTGTGCATCCGTGGACGCATTTTAAGAGCCCATAAAGTATGTGTATTGATACAAAATTCCTTTTACAAATAAAGCAATTCATTACCTTTATAGTTTTTTCCTTTATTTTTGTGTTTTCTTTAAAAATATTGTGTATCCTTGGCGATTTCCTTACATTTGCTTATCTGTAATAATAACAAATTAATTATTTTATAAAAAACTAGCGACCCGCTCCGGCTTCGCACGGGTATAAAATATATAGCCTATGTTAGTCAATGAAACAATTATTAAAATTGATCCAGTAGTTTTGATTTATTCATTACTTCCCGTGGCCCGCATGCGTTAAATTTAGGGTAAAACAATTCTTCTTTCCCTAAACCATGAAGATTTCCTGCTATCTTTGGAATATCTACTACTACATTTTTACTCATTTACTTTTTACGTTTTGACCTATTTATTTTATTTGTACTACAATTAACATATTACAACGTTAACAGCTTTCTTGTCATTACCCTACGTCTCGACTAGCAATAAATATGTGGACATATATTGCAGCAGTTGTCAAAATTATATTATTGCTAGTGGAGACAGCTCATTGCAGGAACTTGAAATATATGTTGCAATAATTGTCAACGCATTTTCGTTAACAATTATTGCAAGCGTGAAACGTCAAACTCGGTGTTAATTTATGTTCGAATTTTCTGTATTACATTTGACATTTATATAATATTAGTGAAATTGAAAAAATATATATATGAATGTATAATAAAATAGGAAAATAGTCTCTTAAAAACGTGTGTAGGGAAATATATTGTATTATTATAAGTTAATACATGTAAAAATTTGATCGATTAACCAGATATTTACAAGTGAATTATATTTTTATTCTGCACATTTTTTTTTTTTTTTTTTTAATTTTTATTTATTGTATCTTCATATATGAACTAACAATAAGTATTCAAATCTTAAATCTAAAAATATAATTAGGCCCGACCAGTGTCGGACATAAGCTTAGTAGTAGTTATATATAATACATAAGTATTGATAATCAAAAGGAAAAAATATAAAAAATAAAAGAATTTTCAAGAAGTCCCATCTGGAGTGCTGTGAATAAGAGCCCTTGTATCCCTCTTTTTTAGGCGGATGTGTCCAGTAAAGTTCAAAATATTACGGGCAAGCGGATTAGGATGTGACTCGAGTTTTGTTAAATATTTGCCAGCGTTTTTTGCAATTTCTTCAGTCACTAGTGGCATATTTAAGTCACGATGTATATTTGAATTTTTTATGTACCATGGAGCCGATGTTATTAGCCGTAAAATTTTGTTTTGTTTTTTTTTAGAAGCTGAAGCAGTACCCCATAGCTGAATTCCGTAGCACCATATAGGTTTTAAGAGCGACTTGTATATTAAAAGTTTACAATCTAGGGTGAGGGTTGAGTTTCTACCAACCAGCCAATGTATCTGAGTTAGTTTAAGTTTCATTTGCGTTAGCTTGGAGTCAATGTGGTATTTCCATGTGAGCCTTCGATCAAGATGTATACCAAGGTATTTCACATGTAAGTTTTGAGGAACAATTTGGTTATTGATTGTAACGGGGGAACACCTGTCTTTTCTTAAGGTAAATATTACCTGAGCACACTTCTGTTCGTTTACCTTTATTCTCCACATGTTTAACCATAGTTCTAGCTGAGTAATATGTTGCTGAAGATATCGGGAAGCCTCGTGTGGGTTTTCGTGCATACTAAGGCAGGCTGTATCATCGGCAAACGTAGATCTATGGATATTGCTGCTCAAAGGCATATCATAAGTATAAATCAAATATAAAACTGGCCCCAGTATACTCCCCTGTGGCACACCGGATGAGATTAGTTCAGGCGTACTCATAAAGTCTCCTTCCACAACAGTGAACTTCCGGGCAATAATGTAACTTTCCAGCAGATTTAGAATGTTTATTGGTAGGTAAATCTTTAATTTTAAAATTAGGCCTTCATGCCACACTTTATCAAATGCCTGAGAAACGTCAATGAACAGCGCAGAGCAATACTTTTTTTCTTCAAAAGTTTTTCTTATAAATTGAACCAATCTATGAGTTTGTTCAATGGTGCTATGCTGACTTCTAAATCCAAATTGATGATCCGGTATGCACTCATTATCAGTTAGAATTGGGGACAATTTTATAATGAGTAAATTTTCAAAGAGCTTTGACATTGTTGACAGTAAACTTATTGGCCTATATGACTCAGCTTTGGTAAGATCTTTGCCCGGCTTTGGAATCATTTTAACCTTGGCAAGCTTCCAGCTGTTTGGATAATACTCCAGTCGTAAAATAGCGTTAAAAATGAATAACAGGATTCTAATAGCTATACGAGGCAACTTCATCAACATCTGGTTACTAATTCCATCAATACCCGGGGCTTTTTTCGGGTTGAGTTCTGCAATTATTTTTGTACATCACGCGTCTTATTTTTTATTATTGCATATTTCTTGTTGACTTTTTCCATATTGTGGCTGCGATTTCCCATAGCCTTAACATAAGTAAAGCAATCAGCAATATTGTTCTGTTATTCTGCCGGCGTTATTGCTATATTGCCAACATATTTATTGCTAGTGGAGAAGGGGGGTTAGACAATACAAACATGTTTTCTCTAGAGGTTACTCTTAAAAGAACAACATACAGTTGGTCATGTGAAAAGCAGTCAACGCTAAAATCTAAGCCTGCAACGTTGAAGGTTTGATCCTGCAATTTATTAATGGTCATTGCAAAAGATGTATTTACCGGAAAGTGTAAACGTTTAAATTGGTAGGGTAAATCCGATGGTATCTGAGCGATTCGGGGAATCAATACATCTTCTCCGGTAACACATCCTGTGAGTATTGTGCACTCTATTATGAAAGTTTTCAGTGACTTTACCAGCAAACGTGTGCCATTGCAATGTTTATGTGGATTCAGGTTTCTTAATAAAATAACAGGACAACCTTCTTTCAACACCATTTTGTGATCTGGGAGTCCAGACGGGTTCAAAGAGTTTAGAAATTATGTAGGAAAATGAACAGTTTCTTCCAAATCGAGAACAGTATTAACCGAGTAGTATATTTTCGACAGCGCATCAATCTTTGATCGAATCAATTTATTTACCTTATGTAATTGTTCGTTAGTTGGTGACAGAATCGCTCATTCTTTAAACCAAGATATTGTCTTATAACTTATGTTATCAATAGTAGTAGGGAACTGCCGCTCCTGCGGCAATTAAACTTTTGAAATTTTAAAATTTTAATTACCCAAATTTTAAAATTCTTGGAAATTTGTGAAATTTGATACCTTGAGTTTTCGGCGGCACGCTTTGATGTTTTTTTGTTTACATTAGGAATTTTTTGTTTCCATTAGGAGTTTTTTGTTTACATTAACCCTTGTGGGAACGGGTGATTTTTTTTTTTTAGGTTACATTAATTGTGTGAACAGGTGATTTTTTTTTGTGGGGATACGTTAAGTGAGTTCATAGGTTGGAGGTTTTTCTTTTTTTGTAATGTATGTATGTATATGCCGACGGGAAAATCATGAATATGATTTTTCCTAGTACCAACGGGAAAATCATAAAATGATTTTTCCTAATACTAATGGGGGGGAGGGTGAAATAGTGAAAATTTATTTTTCCTAATGCCTAAGGCAATGCATGATTATTTTTCCTAATGCCGACGGCAAAACATGATTATTATTTTTTTCAAATGCCGACGGCAAAACATCATTATTATTTTTTTCAAATGCCGAAGGGAAAATGATTTTTCATAATTCAGACGGGAAAACATAAAAGTTATTTCTAATGCTAATACAGGAGTTTAAGGCTTATAGTGATTTGGGTGGGTGGGGTTGTTATCGTAATACATAACCGAAGGAGTTTATGGATGTGTCTGTCTGTCCGTCCGTCTGTCTGTTGTGCGAGGCTGTGATTGGCCGGGGGAGCGTGGTGTAGTTGAGGTAGATGGATTCAGTGTATGTGTGTATACATGTCTGTTGGAATTTGTGTGAAGGTGTGATTGACAGGGGGCGGGGTGCAGTTGAGGTAGTTGGATGTGTCTGTCTGTCTGTCCGTCCGTCTGTCTGTTGTGCGAGGCTGTGATTGGCCGGGGGAGCGTGGTGTAGTTGAGGTAGATGGATTCAGTGTATGTGTGTATACCTGTCTGTTGGAATTTGTGTGAGGGTGTGATTGACAGGGGGCGGGGTGTAGTTGAGGTAGATGGATTGAGTGTACGTGTGTGTATACCTGTCTGTTGGAATTTGTGTGAGGGTGTGATTGACAGGGGGCGGGGTATAGTTGTGGTAGATCGACTGCGTGTATGCAGATGTTGCTAGTCTGTAGGAATTCAAGGCTTATAATGATTTGGGGTAGGTGAGGGTGTTGTTGTACGAGTAATATGTATCCATGGGAATTTGTGGATGTGCTTGTCCGGGAGAATTTAAGCGAGGCTGTTATTGGGAGGGGGTGTGGTGTAGTTGAGGTTAATCGACTGCGTGTATGTATGTCTATATGTTTGTAGAAGCTTAAGACTGATCGTGATTTAAGAGAGGTGAGGATGTTGGTGTAATATGTATACGTTGGAATCTGTATGTATGTATGTCTGTGAAAATTTAAGGCTAATCATGATTTAGGGTAGGTGAGGTGCGTGTAGTAATATGTAACCGTGGGAATCTGTGTGTATGTATGTTTGTAGGAGTTTAAGGCTATCAGTGATTTGAGGGTATGTGAGGGTGTTGTCGTACGAGTGATATGTATGCGTGGGAATCTGTATGCATGTTCGTAGGAGTTTAAGGCTGATCGTGATTTGTGTTGTTGTCAGTGTTGTTTGTAGGAATGACCGTGAGAATTTTTGTATGCATATCTGTAGGAATTTAAGGTTGACCGTGTTTTTTGAGGGGTGGTGTGTTGTTGAAATAATTTCAATTTTTCTTAGATGAAATCTGGTATATGTATGTATGTATGTGTATGTATGTATGTGTATGTATGCATGTATGTATATGTGCATGTATGAATGTGTGATCGTGGGTACTTGTGCGTGGAATATTTTGTAGAATACAAATATATATTGTGAAAGGTAATCATTTTCTTTGTCTACGATTATTTAAAAGCAGCAAACTAAATACACTCAGCAGCAGAAAAACAAAAACCAAGCATTTGCAAGTAGGCAAAAAAGTTAACTTCTCCTCCTCCCCACTTCCTTCTCTTTCCTTTATGTAGTTTGTATTTGAAATAAGAAAACACTTGTATATTATTTTATTTTTATACATTTATTGTTTAAAATTTTATAAAATTTTACACACTCCTATGCTAACTAGTCGAAGAATATGTTTAGAATTAGTAAGCCTTATCTTAGAACAAGCATTATGAGGATTGTGATGAGATAATCTCATCAAATGGTTATATGACTCATGTCAGAACCACAAAATATAAAAACAGTTGGCAGCAAGAACGAATCAACGATTTTCTTACTAGAAGAATAATTGACTTAAACGGAAGGATCTAGACATATATCCTGCTCAACAAAAATGTGAAGGTATCTTGTTTGCGGAGGACTTTTTCTCATAGTTTAGTGGTTTCATAGTGGAACAAGTTTAATTTTCCTCAAACTTGTACACATTTTACAAATGATGTTCATTTCTTTGTCTGATGACAAAGTGGGTATGTACAAGAAACAGAACGAGGGATAGCGACGTCCATAATAAGAGGATCGAGCTTTATCCCTACCACAAAAAATATTGCAGCAAAACATGCATGCATAAATATCAAGAACTCTGATATTTATTGCTTTAAATTGTGTATCATTGCGGCTTTGAACACAAATAGCAGTCTGAATCCCAAACAATGAAAAACCTATAGAAACTATAATATAACAAACAATTCTGATGAGAATATTAGTATAAGGACAATTGTATTAAATTTCAAAGACCTAGAGTTTCCACTCCCATTGAAGCAGATTAAACAATTCGAACGTCAAAATAATATGAGCATCAATGTATTTTGTCACAATAGAACATCGCTTATAGTACCATACTACATAACAAAAGGAGAACAACATGTTCATATTAATCTGTTATTGCTCCAGTCCGATGAAAACTTCCACTACACTCTTACTTTATCTACAATATATTCTCTTCACTTTTTAAAAAGATAGTTGCTATTGTTATATTTATTTACATATTACATATAATATTTTTGAATATATTTATCTAAATTATTTACTTAAAGTTAAGAAAATGGTCATGACCCCAATAGAAATAGCTCAATATAATAATGCAAAAAATTGTTGTGTAAGAAAATATTAAATAACGATAAAATTAGAGATCATTGTCATCTTACGGGTAATTATCGTGGGACAGCTCATAGCGACTGTAATTTGAATCATAAAACACCTCATTTTATACCGGTTATCTTGCATAATCTTTCTGCATATCATATACACTTATTTTTCAAAGAACTTTATATTCTCTAACTTTCTATTTCTCTCTCAATTTTCATCAGATTAGATGCAAAGCGTGGATTCGAAATAAGATTTATAGACTCGTTTAGATTTATGGCTTCGAGTTTAGATACGCTGGCGAAAAATCTTGATAGCAATGATTTTAATACTATTCGATCATGTTTCGCTGATGAAGCTCATTTCAACCTGATTAGAAGAAAGGGTATATTTCCGTACTCTTACATGGATTCCATGACTAAGTTTAAGGAAATTAAACTCCCTAGTAGAGAAGAGTTTTTCAATATTCTAACGAATGAAGAATGTGATGACAGAACACAAGAACAAACACAACTTACAAAGCGATTAGCTTGTCTGCGGAAAACACCCAGGGTCTATGGTGGGAATCGAACCCACGACCTCTGAACTGAGAGGCTAACATTGCTACCACTCAGCCACAGGGGCACCCAAACCGACGTGTTTGAAAATTTTAGAAAAATCTGTAGAGATATATACGATTTAGAGTCCTACCACTATTATACAGCACCAGGCTTATCTTGGGATGCAATGTTGAAAACCACAGAAGTTTCACTCGAACTGTTCACTGATTCCGAAATGTATATGTTTGTGCAAAACGGAATAAGAGGTGGACTAGTTCAATGCTCGCAAAGATATTCGAAGGCAAATAATAAGTATTTGGAAGATTTTGATGCATCAAAACCATCGGAATTTCTAGTCTATTTAGACGCCAATAATTTGTATGGTTGGGCGATGTCGGAATATCTTCCTTGCGGTGAATTTGAGTACGTATGGGTACATTTTGGGAATGGATAAAGAGTATCCCGATTCAGATAAATGTATGTTTGCTCGTATAAGAGGGGTTAGTTCTTCAGTTGAGATATATGCTCCCTCTCCTACTACAAAAAAAAATTATGTAGAGGGAGTGTACATTTTTTAGTGTTGGATCTATGTGTGCTTTTATCAGAGAGGTATAGATATAGTGTTAGAAAGAGATGGATTTTGCGGGAACTTATCCATATTTGATAGCACTTAGTTGTATGCGTACATATTTCTTATTTTTAATATTCTATGTATTGATGTATGCATGCGAATATTAGAGAGGGCTATTTTTTTCTCGTGCTAGAATTGATGCTGCCCCAGTAAAAATTTTGTATGCTGTATTCCTTGATCTACATACATACTTCAAGCTACACAAGTCTTATTGCTAGGCTTATCACTTTTTATTCTTTGTACTTTCATCAACGACTCACACAACAAAACAACTCATATTGATAGTACATGTATAGTGTTAACTGGGACTTCTATTATATCTTCTCTTTCGCGTTTGATATAGTTGAATTGCTTGGGTGGTAATTGTATACATGTATGTAAGTAAGCATGGATGTGTATCGATTTGTAAATTCGTCTGCGTAGTTCAATAATTTTTGGGGATCAAAGAAATTGTTCAAATTGATTGAAATTCTCCTAGTTGAAATTTGTTTGCTGATGTTGATTGCTTTTACTGATATTGTTATTTTTATTTTATTTTTTTATTTTTTTTTCTTCTCCCATTACTTTGAGTACATACATATGTATGTTCATTCATATGCGTACTTGACAATTTTTGATTTTATGCATATACATACATATATATGTTCATTCTTATGCAAATGTGCTGATATTGCTTTTTCCAGTTTTACAGTATCCAAGGGAACTTTTTTATTCTTTTGTTTTTATCATATTTATCTGCATATGTATGTATGTATATAGAATAAAGCATAAAGTAAAAAATTAATATAAGAAATATACCCCGAAGGAAATGTCAATGGTGACAATGTACTGAGTCGCTTTTAACTTTGTCACCAATACTACTCTATAATTATTTGGGATGTGCTTATCATTGAAACCCTACTAATAGCACTAAAATAATTGACTAGGTAGCGAATACATGGTTCTTAGGGTAACATGGAGACATACCAATCAGACAGTTAGTTACTGGTACATTTCTGTAATTTATGTATATTGACAAGTTGTTGCAAAATCCATCAGAAATACACCATTGTATACATGTATGTAAGTAAGCATGGATGTGTATCAATTTGTAAATTCGTCTGCGTAGTTCAATAATTTTTGGGGATCAAAGAAATTGTTCAAATTGATTGAAATTCTCCTAGTTGAAATTTGTTTGCTGATGTTGATTGCTTTTACTGATATTGTTATTTTTATTTTATTTTTTTATTTTTTTTCTTCTCCCATTACTTTGAGTACATACATATGTATGTTCATTCATATGCGTACTTGACAATTTTTGATTTTATGCATATACATACATATATATGTTCATTCTTATGCAAATGTGCTGATATTGCTTTTTCCAGTTTTACAGTATCCAAGGGAACTTTTTTATTCTTTTGTTTTTATCATATTTATCTGCATATGTATGTATGTATATAGAATAAAGCATAAAGTAAAAAATTAATATAAGAAATATACCCCGAAGGAAATGTCAATGGTGACAATGTACTGAGTCGCTTTTAACTTTGTCACCAATACTACTCTATAATTATTTGGGATGTGCTTATCATTGAAACCCTACTAATAGCACTAAAATAATTGACTAGGTAGCGAATACATGGTTCTTAGGGTAACATGGAGACATACCAATCAGACAGTTAGTTACTGGTACATTTCTGTAATTTATGTATATTGACAAGTTGTTGCAAAATCCATCAGAAATACACCACATCTATTTTCTTTTATACTGACGAATAGAAGAGAATTTGTAGACTATGTAACTACTATTAGGATTTTAGTGCTGACATAAAGACACCTCCCCCCAGGGCTGACTGTAGGGTAGGATCACAGCACATTTTATTATGGTATGATCTACTCCAGATCAATTTATGTGTGATCATGTATGTGTTTGACTTGTTTAATAGTTTTAAATTTAAGAAGTATCCATAGCTTTTGCCATTGTTTGTAACTTTTGTTGGGGAAGGTTAGGGTTTTCTATGTATGTAGATACTACATACATATTTATATGCATATGTATGAATATAGAATAAAGAAAAAAAATTAATATAAGAAATATAGGATCACAACACATTTTATTATGATATGACCTACTCCAGATCAATTTATGTGTGATGATGTATGTGTTTGACTTGTTTAATAGTTTTAAATTTAAGAAGTGTCCATAGCTTTTGCCATTGTTTGTCACTTTTGTTGGGGGAGGTTAGGGTTTTCTATGTATGTATGTACAAAATTTAGTAATATAAAACAATTTCAAAAATGAGCTTTTTTATTTAACATCCTATTCGAAACAAATTAACTGCCTTGTTCATAAAAAATATTTCTGTTTAATACGAGGTTTATGAAACAAATTTTGTATGAAAATTTGATTAATAAACCTTTTATAAAATCAAAATATTTTTTTATGAATTAGGCCCTAAAAAGTAGATCAAGCACCTTTCAAAAAATTTTCAATTTGTTTTATTATTTATTTATTTTATTATTATCATTTATTTATTTTAATAATGTTTTATAATAAATATCTATTATATTCACTATAATTAATTTTCTTAAAAAGTAGACCGAGCACCTACAGGTGTCGGGGCCATCAGTACTACCAAAGTAGTACCAGGGGCAGCATTGGAAGTGCCCCCCATCGTTGTCCTCATCCTCTGTAACCCCCATGTCTTCATTTTCGTCCAGCATACTTTGGAAAAAGTTGAAAAGTTCGCAGTGGTCGTACAGCTGCAACCACTCGAAATCTAATAAAAACTGGTTGAATCTGCTTCTTATTCCGATCATTTTTTATTTGATATATAAGGATGACCGTTCTTTGAGGCTTCCGTTGTTACTAATTGTTATACACTAAAATTCTTGGATTTTTATAGTAGATTTAGAAAACCTATGTTCATCAAGGAATTTCGAAAAAAGTATAAAAACTGAGACGGTTTAGTGTACAAATAGAATCAAATCAATTGTTACTCCCCTTTTAGCATACTATATTCCTTTCTTTCTTTCCTTCTTTCTTTCAATCTCTCTTTCTTTCTATCTCTCTTTCTTTCTATCTCTCTTTCTCTCTATTTCTCTCTAAGAATTTCCTCATATAGACATATTCACTATCAGCCCAATTATGAACAACAATTTCGTGCGAGTTTTTTCACTTTTCCCTTTTCTCCTATTATGAACTTGTGTTTTCCCTTTTTTTACCAAATGCGGGAATAAAAAAAAAAAAAAAAAACTCCCCGGGAAAAAAAGTAGGTATTATGAACGCCGTTGAACTTGTTTTTTTTTCACTAAAAATCTTTCCCTTGCAAAACAGAAGGGAGTTTACATAAAAACATAGTTAATACACAATTAAAACACAATTTATATACACAAACTTGTATTTTATAGTTTTTGTATATAAAAAACACAAATAATGCTCAAATAAATCATTTATAAACTTTTTTTTCACATATTTACCACAGGTAAATGTATTAAAATTCTGATGCTGATTATAGTTGTATTTTATATTTGCACCAAGATATTTGACTACTTCCCAAGGAGGTTGTAAGTTTCCAAAGCTGTCGAAATATTCTTTTTCATTCTTGTTTTTATAGTATGCTACCCAATGTGTACCAGGTCCTGTTGATACATCTAAGTTGATTATTCCACATTCAATTTTCTTTATTCGTTTTGGTAGAGTATTCAACATGAAAACTCCTCTAAAATATGGAATTTTTATAGAGAAACGGTTTAGGTCCACATCAGATAGTGGTCTGTTGGGCAGCATCTTTAAGAGTTTTTTGATTCCTCTTTGTGAACTAAACCATAACCTTTTTTATATGGTTTTAAGTAAAGTCCTTTTCCATCGCTTTATTATGTCTAGTTGCTTCATCAAGTTGATTTTTTGCATTCTTTGTTGCATTTACAGCTTTAGCTATGGCAGCACCTCCAGTTGTTAGACTACCAATTGCACCCAGAGCAGTTAAAATCGGTATTAGAGGTAAAAACCCACCGATTTTTGGAACACGTATTACACGTGGTACTACAATTTGAGACTTTATTCCTTTTAATGATTTTTTGATAGTTTTTCGTGCAATCTTAATAGCTGAGTTAATATCTAATGGTTTTTCCTTCTTTAGTATTTTTGTTGCAGCTATAATTGATGTTTTAAACAGTTTTTTATCATTTGGCTTGTTCTTTTTAACATTTATCTTTTTCTCCGCACCCATTCCAAATTTAGTTTTGGCTTTCATTGCGTTAGTAACCATATATGCAAATGATTTTTCTGCAAGACTACTGTCTTTTGATAAAACTCGATTCCAAACTGAATTTTCAAGTATTTTATCAGCTTTATGTCTAGTACTTAAATCCTTATTTTTTGAATACGCAATATCGTGATTTTTACAAGCAGAGTCCAATAAATTAATACCTTTGTCACCTCGATTTAAACGTTTTTGTAGTTTTGTTCCAGGTCCACAGTACTGATACCCCGGAAGATGAAGCTCAACAGGTAGAGAGTTTATTATTTTATCTACTATACCTCTTCCAACGAAGGTGTTTTTATGACTAAACGTTTTCTGATATCGTATAACCATATTATTTAATTTTTTCTATAATAAGAGGTAACATTTATAAAATGTATTTAGTTACAAAAATGCAGTTAGTGAAACAACATAAAAATATTTTAGTTCGTAATATTGACGATTCAGTCAACATCAGTTAAAAAATAAAGCATAGCCCCCTCTTACCAAATTCTATTCGTGCTCTAATAGTTGGACCATCAAATTGTGGAAAGACTAATGTTATGATTGGCTTACTAGAAAGTCCTAATGGACTCAAGTTTGAAAACATCTATTTATACTCAAAATCTCTATATCAACCTAAACATGAATACCTGAAGAAACTAATTTCACCAATTAAAGGAATGGGATATTATACATTTACAGATAATGAATCAGTTATTCCACCTGACGAAGCTAAAACGAATTCAATTATGATATTTGATGATGTTGCATGTGAAAAGCAGAATAATATACGTACATATTTTTGTATGGGGCGACATAGGGATGTTGATTCATTCTACTTGTGTCAAACTTATACTAGAATTCCCAAGCATTTAATAAGAGACAATGCCAATGTTATTATAATATTTAAACAAGATAGGACAAATATGAAGCATGTTTATAGAGATCATGTTGGTGGCGATATGAGTTATGATAAGTTTCATGAAATTTGTCGAGAGTGTTGGAAGGATAAATATGGATTTTTGGTGATTAGCAAAGATAATGAATTAAATAATGGACGCTACAGAAAGCAATTTGACTATTTCATAACTATATAAACTACTCTTCATAAACATTTACTTTAGTTATTAATCTAACTTTAGACTTGATACATCTATTTGCTATAACCTCATCTGATACCTGATAAGCTGATCTGAAAACCAGACTAGCTACCTAATAACCTGATTTGATACCTGAAAAGCTGATCTGAAAACCAGATCAGGTCCTAAAAAGCTGATCTGAAAACCAGACCAGGTCCTGAAAAGCTGATCTGAAAACCAGATCAGGTCCTAAAAAGCTGATCTGAAAACCAGACCAGGTCCTGAAAAGCTGATCTGAAAACCAGACCAGCTCCTGAAAAGCTGATCTGAAAACCAGACCAGGTCCTGAAAAGCTGATCTGAAAACCAGATCAGGTCCTAAAAAGCTGATCTGAAAACCAGACCAGGTCCTGAAAAACTGATCTGAAAACCAGACCAGGTCCTAAAAAGCTGATCTGAAAACCAGACCAGGTCCTGAAAAGCTGATCTGAAAACCAGACCAGGTCCTGAAAAGCTGATCTGAAAACCAGATCAGGTCCTGAAAAGCTGATCTGAAAACCAGATCAGGTCCTGATAAGCTGATCTGAAAACCAGATCAGGTCCTGAAAAGCTGATCTGAAAACCAGACCAGCTCCTGAAAAGCTGATCTGAAAACCAGACCAGGTCCTGAAAAGCTGATCTGAAAACCAGATCAGGTCCTGATAAGCTGATCTGAAAACCAGATCAGGTCCTGCAAAGCTGATCTGAAAACCAGACCAGCTCCTGAAAAGCTGATCTGAAAACCAGACCAGGTCCTGATAAGCTGATCTGATAGCTGATAGCTTTTATTTATTAAACATGGATGAGAAAATTGTAAAACAGTTGGTGTTGACAAGAAATGTCTTGAAGAAAAAGCTTCGTAGTATAAAAACTGGTGAAATAGATATACGTGAACAACTAAGAGATACATTTAAACCTATAACAGAACCACTGAAAGAATTCATAAATAGTTCTAAAAAAATTAAAATAGTTCCCATTAAAGAAGAAAATACAATGAAGCCAGAATTTGAAAATAATACAAGTTTAAAGTCTGAAAAACCATCACTCAAGATAGAGACAAGTACACCAAAGAAACTAGCAGAAGGAACAATATTTGATAATACCACCTTATTTAACGAAACTAATACTAAAAATGATGATGATGATGATGAAGATGATTTTGCAACAACTTGTCAATATACATAAATATGTATGTACGTAAATTACAGAAATGTACCAGTAACTAACTGTCTGATTGGTATGTCTCCATGTTACCCTAAGAACCATGTATTCGCTACCTAGTCAATTATTTTAATGCTATTAGTAGGGTTTCAATGATAAGCACATCCCAAATAATTATAGAGTAGTATTGGTGACAAAGTTAAAAGCGACTCAGTACATTGTCACCATTGACATTTCCTTCGGGGTATATTTCTTATATTAATTTTTTACTTTATGCTTTATTCTATATACATACATACATATGCAGATAAATATGTATGTAGTATGTATGTATGTAGTACCTACATAGAAACAAATCGCTGAATTTGCAAAACATTCAATTCTAGCAAGATCGAGCTAGCTTAAATTTGCAAAGCAAAATATACATGAACATATACATATGTACATGTACATATGTACATGCGTATCCATTGGACATAGCAGGAACGATAAAACTGGAAAAAGCAATACTGTAAAACTGGAAAAAGCAATATCAGCACATTTGCATAAGAATGAACATATATATGTATGTATATGCATAAAATCAAAAATTGTCAAGTACGCATATGAATGAACATACATATGTATGTATGTACTCAAAGTAATGGGAGAAGAAAAAAAAAATAAAATAAAAATAACAATATCAGTAAAAGCAATCAACATCAGCAAACAAATTTCAACTAGGAGAATTTCAATCAATTTGAACAATTTCTTTGATCCCCAAAAATTATTGAACTACGCAGACGAATTTACAAATTGATACACATCCATGCTTACTTACATACATGTATACAATGGTGTATTTCTGATGGATTTTGCAACAACTTGTCAATATACATAAATTACAGAAATGTACCAGTAACTAACTGTCTGATTGGTATGTCTCCATGTTACCCTAAGAACCATGTATTCGCTACCTAGTCAATTATTTTAGTGCTATTAGTAGGGTTTCAATGATAAGCACATCCCAAATAATTATAGAGTAGTATTGGTGACAAAGTTAAAAGCGACTCAGTACATTGTCACCATTGACATTTCCTTCGGGGTATATTTCTTATATTAATTTTTTACTTTATGCTTTATTCTATATACATACATACATATGCAGATAAATATGATAAAAACAAAAGAATAAAAAAGTTCCCTTGGATACTGTAAAACTGGAAAAAGCAATATCAGCACATTTGCATAAGAATGAACATATATATGTATGTATATGCATAAAATCAAAAATTGTCAAGTACGCATATGAATGAACATACATATGTATGTACTCAAAGTAATGGGAGAAGAAAAAAAAATAAAAAAATAAAATAAAAATAACAATATCAGTAAAAGCAATCAACATCAGCAAACAAATTTCAACTAGGAGAATTTCAATCAATTTGAACAATTTCTTTGATCCCCAAAAATTATTGAACTACGCAGACGAATTTACAAATCGATACACATCCATGCTTACTTACATACATGTATACAATTACCACCCAAGCAATTCAACTATATCAAACGCGAAAGAGAAGATATAATAGAAGTCCCAGTTAACACTATACATGTACTATCAATATGAGTTGTTTTGTTGTGTGAGTCGTTGATGAAAGTACAAAGAATAAAAAGTGATAAGCCTAGCAATAAGACTTGTGTAGCTTGAAGTATGTATGTAGATCAAGGAATACAGCATACAAAATTTTTACTGGGGCAGCATCAATTCTAGCACGAGAAAAAAATAGCCCTCTCTAATATTCGCATGCATACATCAATACATAGAATATTAAAAATAAGAAATATGTACGCATACAACTAAGTGCTATCAAATATGGATAAGTTCCCGCAAAATCCATATCTTTCTAACACTATATCTATACCTCTCTGATAAAAGCACACATAGATCCAACACTAAAAAATGTACACTCCCTCTACATAATTTTTTTGTAGTAGGAGAGGGAGCATATATCTCAACTGAAGAACTAACCCCTCTTATACGAGCAAACATACATTTATCTGAATCGGGATACTCTTTATCCATTCCCAAAATGTACCCATACGTACTCAAATTCACCGCAAGGAAGATATTCCGACATCGCCCAACCATACAAATTGTTGGCGTCTAAATAGACTAGAAATTCCGATGGTTTTGATGCATCAAAATCTTCCAAATACTTATTATTTGCCTTCGAATATCTTTGCGAGCATTGAACTAGTCCACCTCTTATTCCGTTTTGCATAAACATATACATTTCGGAATCAGTGAACAGTTCGAGTGAAACTTCTGTGGTTTTCAACATTGCATCCCAAGATAAGCCTGGTGCTGTATAATAGTGGTAGGACTCTAAATCGTATATATCTCTACAGATTTTTCTAAAATTTTCAAACACGTCGGTTTGGGTGCCCCTGTGGCTGAGTGGTAGCAATGTTAGCCTCTCAGTTCAGAGGTCGTGGGTTCGATTCCCACCATAGACCCTGGGTGTTTTCCGCAGACAAGCTAATCGCTTTGCAAGTTGTGTTTGTTCTTGTGTTCTGTCATCACATTCTTCATTCGTTAGAATATTGAAGAACTCTTCTCTACTAGGGAGTTTAATTTCCTTAAACTTAGTCATGGAATCCATGTAAGAGTACGGAAATATACCCTTTCTTCTAATCAGGTTGAAATGAGCTTCATCAGCGAAACATGATCGAATAGTATTAAAATCATTGCTATCAAGTTTTTTCGCCAGCGTATCTAAACTCGAAGCCATAAATCTAAACGAGTCTATAAATCTTATTTCGAATCCACGCTTTTCATCTAATCTGATGAAAATTGAGAGAGAAATAGAAAGTTAGAGAATATAAAGTTCTTTGAAAAATAAGTGTATATGATATGCAGAAAGATTATGCAAGATAACCGGTATAAAATGAGGTGTTTTATGATTCAAATTACAGTCGCTATGAGCTGTCCCACGATAATTACCCGTAAGATGACAATGATCTCTAATTTTATCGTTATTTAATATTTTCTTACACAACAATTTTTTGCATTATTATATTGAGCTATTTCTATTGGGGTCATGACCATTTTCTTAACTTTAAGTAAATAATTTAGATAAATATATTCAAAGATATTATATGTAATATGTAAATAAATATAACAATAGCAACTATCTTTTTAAAAAGTGAAGAGAATATATTGTAGATAAAGTAAGAGTGTAGTGGAAGTTTTCATCGGACTGGAGCAATAACAGATTAATATGAACATGTTGTTCTCCTTTTGTTATGTAGTATGGTACTATAAGCGATGTTCTATTGTGACAAAATACATTGATGCTCATATTATTTTGACGTTCGAGTTGTTTAATCCACTTCAATGGGAGTGGAAACTCTAGGCCTTTGAAATTTAATACAATTGTCCTTATACTAATATTCTCATCAGAATTGTTTGTTATATTATAGTTTCTATAGGGTTTTCATTGTTTGGGATTCAGACTGCTATTTGTGTTCAAAGCCGCAATGATACACAATTTAAAGCAATAAATATCAGAGTTCTTGATATTTATGCATGCATGTTTTGCTGCAATATTTTTTGTGGTAGGGATAAAGCTCGATCCTCTTATTATGGACGTCGCTATCCCTCGTTCTGTTTCTTGTACATACCCACTATGTCATCAGATAAAGAAATGAACATCATATGTAAAATGTGTACAAGTTTGAGGAAAATTAAACTTGTTTCACTATGAAACCACTAAACTATGAGAAAAAGTCCTCCGCAAACAAGACACCTTCACATTTTTGTTGAGCAGGATATATGTCTAGATCCTTCCGTTTAAGTCAATTATTCTTCTAGTAAGAAAATCGTTGATTCGTTCTTGCTGCCAACTGTTTTTATATTTTGTGGTTCTGACATGAGTCATATAACCATTTGATGAGATTATCTCATCACAATCCTCATAATGCTTGTTCTAAGATAAGGCTTACTAATTCTAAACATATTCTTCGACTAGTTAGCATAGGAGTGTGTAAAATTTTATAAAATTTTAAACAATAAATGTATAAAAATAAAATAATATACAAGTGTTTTCTTATTTCAAATACAAACTACATAAAGGAAAGAGAAGGAAGTGGGGAGGAGGAGAAGTTAACTTTTTTGCTTACTTGCAAATGCTTGGTTTTTGTTTTTCTGCTGCTGAGTGTATTTAGTTTGCTGCTTTTAAATAATCGTAGACAAAGAAAATGATTACCTTTCACAATATATATTTGTATTCTACAAAATATTCCACGCACAAGTACCCACGATCACACATTCATACATGCACATATACATACATGCATACATACACATACATACATACACATACATACATACATATACCAGATTTCATCTAAGAAAAATTGAAATTATTTCAACAACACACCACCCCTCAAAAAACACGGTCAACCTTAAATTCCTACAGATATGCATACAAAAATTCTCACGGTCATTCCTACAAACAACACTGACAACAACACAAATCACGATCAGCCTTAAACTCCTACGAACATGCATACAGATTCCCACGCATACATATCACTCGTACGACAACACCCTCACATACCCTCAAATCACTGATAGCCTTAAACTCCTACAAACATACATACACACAGATTCCCACGGTTACATATTACTACACGCACCTCACCTACCCTAAATCATGATTAGCCTTAAATTTTCACAGACATACATACATACAGATTCCAACGTATACATATTACACCAACATCCTCACCTCTCTTAAATCACGATCAGTCTTAAGCTTCTACAAACATATAGACATACATACACGCAGTCGATTAACCTCAACTACACCACACCCCCTCCCAATAACAGCCTCGCTTAAATTCTCCCGGACAAGCACATCCACAAATTCCCATGGATACATATTACTCGTACAACAACACCCTCACCTACCCCAAATCATTATAAGCCTTGAATTCCTACAGACTAGCAACATCTGCATACACGCAGTCGATCTACCACAACTATACCCCGCCCCCTGTCAATCACACCCTCACACAAATTCCAACAGACAGGTATACACACACGTACACTCAATCCATCTACCTCAACTACACCCCGCCCCCTGTCAATCACACCCTCACACAAATTCCAACAGACAGGTATACACACATACACTGAATCCATCTACCTCAACTACACCACGCTCCCCCGGCCAATCACAGCCTCGCACAACAGACAGACGGACGGACAGACAGACAGACACATCCAACTACCTCAACTGCACCCCGCCCCCTGTCAATCACACCTTCACACAAATTCCAACAGACATGTATACACACATACACTGAATCCATCTACCTCAACTACACCACGCTCCCCCGGCCAATCACAGCCTCGCACAACAGACAGACGGACGGACAGACAGACACATCCATAAACTCCCTCGGTTATGTATTACGATAACAACCCCACCCACCCAAATCACTATAAGCCTTAAACTCCTGTATTAGCATTAGAAATAACTTTTATGTTTTCCCGTCTGAATTATGAAAAATCATTTTCCCTTCGGCATTTGAAAAAAATAATAATGATGTTTTGCCGTCGGCATTTGAAAAAAATAATAATCATGTTTTGCCGTCGGCATTAGGAAAAATAATCATGCATTGCCTTAGGCATTAGGAAAAATAAATTTTCACTATTTCACCCTCCCAACCATTAGTATTAGGAAAAATCATTTTATGATTTTCCCGTTGGTACTAGGAAAAATCATATTCATGATTTTCCCGTCGGCATATACATACATACATTACAAAAAAAGAAAAACCTCCAACCTATGAACTCACTTAACGTATCCCCAAAAAAAAAAAAATCACCCGTTCCCACAAGGGTTAATGTAAACAAAAAACTCCTAATGTAAACAAAAAATTTCTAATGTAAACAAAAAAACATCAAAGCGTGCCGCCGAAAACTCAAGGTATCAAATTTCACAAATTTCCAAGAATTTTAAAATTTGGGTAATTAAAATTTTAAAATTTCAAAAGTTTAATTGCCGCAGGAGCGGCAGTTCCCTACTACTATCAATGTCAAGATAGACATTGTTGACTAACTCTTGGATGTTGACTATCAAAACACAACGGTTTTTTAGGTTAATCCTTCCCTCACTTTGTGTTAACTTTCCATTGCCAACTTTAAGCAGCACCTCTGGAAATATCCTGTTCTCACGCGAAGATGACGAAACCCTCATATTAGTTTTGAGCTCTAATTTATTGACATGTCGCGAAAGGTTGGATCTTTTTAAGGAAGCATTTACTTCGTCAGCACATGTTCCTCGAGTCACAACTGGTAGAATTTGACGGAAATCTCCTAAGAACAGAATTGTACATCCACCCAGAGGTGAATTTTTGTTGCGCAAATCAAGCATTGTCATATCCAGTGCTTCCACATACGTCTTGTTTGACATGGTAGCTTCGTCCTAGACTATTAATGAGCAGTCACGCATCAATTTTCTTGCATTGCTCTGCTTAGAATTACTACGCTGTTATTGTCATCGGTGACGATTTTCAGCGGGAGTTGAATGTAGAGTGGGCGGTTCGGCCTCCTTCCAAAAGCGTAGCGGCAATGCCGGATAACACAACTGCTAACGCAATTTTTTCGATAGATCTCACCTTTTTTTAAAGCTTAGCTGTGCAAAGGATGTAGGGCCTTTTACAATATGCAGTAACATTCTATATGAAATTAACAATATATTTAAGGTATTTAATTAGATATGGATTTAACCAGTACTAAAATCGCTTCTAAAATTAGCCATGATTTGTCGTAAAAAGTAAATGATAAAATAATTCTGGCAAAAAAACTGACTCCAATACTAAGAATCAATCCAAAAGATTACAAAACGGACGCAAGTATGAAAATGATATTGAAACAAAAAGAAAAGAATTATAAAAATCAGTTCATAAATAGAAAAGTTATGTAATCATCAATAAATATTTTTTTGTTGGGGGGGGGGGGAGGTGGGGGCTCAAAATAACCCAACGAAATTTGTTCTAACTTTAAGCAAAATTCTTTCAAACCAAAAAAGAATTTTGAAATCGGTTTACAAATAGCAGAGTTATGGAATAGGGGAGGAAATTTTCCCTGCAGATTAAAAAAAAATTATCGGACCTAACTGCAGGCAAACCCTTTCAAACAAAAAAGGAATTTCGAAAATCGGTTAAAAATGACCGAGTTAGGCGTGTACGAACATTAAAAAAAAAAAGTAAGAAAATACACACGAATTGATATGATAACCTTCTTCTTTATTGAAGTCGGTTAAAAATGTTATTTTGCGATATCCATAAGAGATAGACAGATACCTTACCGGAGTTTTATGTAGACTTAGCACATTATTTGGATAAATCTCATAGGGTTCAGCCTGTGTTTGCAATTTAAGCGGAAAAAAATTTAATTATTTACGACATCACATTAAAAACCTCAAAAATAACAGTATTTCCCCCCTATTTAATGGATGTTATTGTACATATAAACCTTTCTCTTCAATCACTCTATCTATTAAAAAAACCGCATCAAAATCCGTTGCGTAGTTTTAAAGATTTAAGCATACATGGGGATATAGGGACAGAGAAACCGACTTTGTTTTATACTATGTAGTGATTTAAAATTTTTTTAAATTTCATATAGGTATACATACCTTCTTGCTTAAACATTTTCTTTTGACAATAATATAGAAATTAATTAATAAAAATATTTTCGAATAAGATGCTTAATTGTAATAGTTGTATTAACTTGGATTTTAGGTAAAGTGTCATGTACAAATTACCTAACTGCATAGTTAATAAAACCCCAGTTTTTTACTTCCATATAAAAAAAATCCTATGCAAGCGAATATTACCTCTTATATTTTTTTATGTGTGGTGACCTTACATAAAATTCCTAAGATTTCAAGTTAAGGCATCCGATACACATTTTAATTCTGTAAGAATCACTGAATTCCCAAATCAAATTTGACGAAGCTTTTTAAGTTATTATCAAATAAACTTATTTTTTTCGTCAAGGAACAAACGAATCGCTTTATTACATTTTGAACTCGAGGGGCTTTTAGTAGACTCTTCGACGTGGAAAATGTTTTCGTGCTTGCTTATGTAGTTCATTTATTAAAATTCTTTTTGAAGTCATTATTTAACCTATTTAGAATTAGACGGGATAAGTTGAGTTCAGTGTGAGTTCATTTAAATACTGTCGACCTGCATATTTCTTACATACCCATAAATTAACTCAATTATCTTTTTAATTTCTTTTTCAAAGAATAATTTCATACTTGAAATTATTTCCTGAATTTTATTGGGTTTCTGACTTAAACTTATGTTGATTTCATCTCGTACCTCTTCAATTTGACTTTGCAGAAAAAATTTATTAACAACGTCGTTTTCCTCCAAAGCTTTTGCCACATATTGGCTAAAGTTTCTAAGCTTTCGGGCATAAAACGTAAGCTGTCTAGAAATCTAAGTTCATGATTGAAATCGTCATTCATTTTTGTATATATTGATAAAGATATGTAACGTTCTTTATTTAGTGGAAGGACTTTTATGTTGTCAAACTTTTCTCCTAACTCTTTAACCGAAAGATGTTAGTCATAAGACGAATAGTTATGAAAATAAATAGGGATCAATTTTGGTTGTTGATACTTTAAGTTGCACATGTTATGAGCTGCACCTCTTAATTTGCCAGTTACATCACAATGATCCCTTACGCGATCACTACCTAAAAATGTATCACATATGTGGCAATTTACAGCATTTTGGAAACTGAATATCTCTGAAGGAGATAAAGAATCCATTTGTGTCTTACTCATTAAATAATTAGTATATATATCCTCACAATCTTTAACTAAATAAGCAACAAATTTTTCTGCCGCGTCCTTACCAATATAGATTCTAAACTTATATATATTATGCTTATTATATTTAATATTATAACTAAAAGCACAGGGAATATGCTTTTTAGTTAAATTATTTTTTTTAATATTTTTTTCTATATTGGATGTCCTCAAGTATGTACTCAAAATCTGCATACACGACAAAAGGTACATCCATCTGTCGTTGGTGGTCCTTAAATTTAAGTGTAGCATTCTTATGGAATGGTAGCTGGGCTACAATTTTACCACACTCCGCTTTGTGTTGCTCCATGATCCTATCACTGTGTGTATATTGCAGTCTTGTAAAGTTTTGCAATCAAATGTTTGCCAATTTTTTTTTGCATGCTCGTAATCTTCATGCGAACATTCTCATTTGGTAAGTGTGTTGAAAAAGTCTTCCCTCGCTGGAAGTTGACTATCATTTAATTTTTCAAAAGAATTGAGATAGTTGTAAGGGAAAATGCCCTTCCTTCAAACCAGATCAAACTCTATTTTTGATGTAAATTGCTCCTTAATTGTACAGAAATCGTTATCCGTAAGATTATTGGCTAAAGTTTCTAAGCTTTCGGGCATAAAACATAAGGTGTCTAGAAATCTAAGTTCAAGATTAAAATCGTCATTTATTTTTGTATATGTTAATAAAGATATGTAACGTTCTTTATTTAGCGGAAGGACTTTTATGTTGTCAAAATTTTCTCCTAACTCTTTAACCAAAAGATGTTAGTCATAAGACGAATAATTATGAAAATAAATAGGGATAAATTTTGGTTGTTGATACTTTAAGTTGCACATATTATGAGCTGCACTGTTATAGTGTCTCCCACTATTCCCTTAACACTAGTTTGGTCACACACATATGCACATGCTATTTTGACCTATTAAGAATTTTACCAATTATTTTTAATACTTTATTCGCTGCAAAGATTTTCATTAATTGTATTTTCCAAAGAATTTTAATAAGTTTATTGACTTGCAACAGTTAACAAAATGTACCATTAATTCCAAATAATTTTAATAAGCTTAATATTTGTATTTAATAAATTGTCAAAGTACATTAATTCCAAAGAATTTTAATAAGTTTATTGACTGTGCATTTCCGCTAACGAAAATACAACTTTATTACATATTTATTAATTATATATTTTTTCCAAAGAATTGTTATACTTACTTTATTCAAGTGCGAAATGCACCAGACAAATTGCTTAAGAATTATTATGCAAACATGTATTTTAAGTTTATATTCCCAAAATGCAAAAGACAGCAAAATAATAGTATTTAAGAAAGTAGAAAATAAAAAAGATTGATTATTATTGATTATACCTAAAACACGGTTGTTTTATTTATTTCTTTTTGTTGTTTCTCATTTTGGTGAAAAAAGTGGCGCAGTCGGTAGGATACCCGTGTATCCTCGTGTAAATCATTTAAAATCGAGAATATTTGATATTTTAATATCTGTAACGGGTAAAGAGAAACAACGAACGCGAACCCTTTAAAGGACATACAAAAAGTTTCGTGAAAGTGAAATTTTTTTCTTTAAAAGATTAAAGAATATAAATACAAAAATTTTTTTTTTTTAAAAATCCCTTAAACACACAATTTTTTCCCCTTTAAAAGATTAAAGGACATACAAAATATTTTGTGAAAGTGACATTTGAACAAATCCTTTAAACATACAAATTTTTTCCTTTAAAAGATTAAGGGAAATACAACATTTTTTGAAAGTGAATTCGAACGAATCCTTCTAACATGCAAAATTTTTTGTGAAGAAAAAAAAGAGAAAAAAAAAACAACGAAAGGTGAAGAAAAGGATAAAAAGATTTACCTTATCAATAATACATCCAGACAATAGTCGAAATATAAATATACATCCTTATCAACTCTAAACTCAACATAGTGACAATTCTCTCTTCAATCTTGAGAAGCAACCTTATCAACTTTAAACTCAACAGTAGAAACACAAAGCCAAGCAGACAGCTATATAACTTCCAACAACAGCATCAAAAAGCATCTTAATCAACTCTAAATTCAACATAGTGAAAAGCATCCTAATCAACTTTAAACTTAACAGTAGAAACACAAAGCCAAGCAGACAGCTATATAACTTCCAACAACAGCATCAAAAAGTAAGAATTTGATTAAATATATTGTATTTATTTATTAATATTATTAAATGCATGTAACTGAAAAAATAAGTATAGAGTCAGAAATTAAAAGAAAATTATTGTATTCTGCAGGAGAACAAGAAACCAAAAGGTTACAAGACTTCTTATATAAAATAACCTTGATAAAAACCAAAGCAAGAAAAAATTATTTAAAACATAAAAGTGAAAGAAACAAACGCATTCGTGTATAAGAGAGTATTCCCTTTTTTTCCTTTTCCCAAATCTATTAAAACACAAAAAAAAACTGAAAATGGCAGTACAGGTTGAAAACCCAATGAACAGATTAACTATAAACCCTTTAAAATATCTTAATAACTTACCTGAGCTCTGTGGCGACTCAAGAGACCTACAAACGTTCACCACACTTATTGACCGAATACACCCACACCTACAAACATATGACGAATTGTCTCAACTACTTTTTTCGGACGTAATAAAATCAAAACTCAAAGGAAGGGCAAGACAGGCAATAGAAATAAATTTCCACGCTACTTCATGGACAGAGATTAAAAACATACTACAGAATAATTTTGGAGATAGACGTTCCTGCGAAGAACTTTTTGACGAATTACGAAGCGTGACCTTTAGAACAAATACCCTAGATTTCTACAACGACATGAAAAACAGGCTACACAGATTAAATAACAAATTAGTAGTTATTCTAGGAGAAACCGAAGCAACTAGACAGAGTGCGATGAACAACAAATGCACTGCCCTCAACATCTTTAAAAACAAGATCCCTGAACCGATGAAATCTATCCTATTCTGTAGGAACCCAGAAGACTTGGAACAGGCCATGGACATACTGTTCCAAGCCGGATACGCACATATACGAAACAATAACGGGAACGGCCCAGAATTCAAAACTCATTCAAGTAATAGGAACAATAACTTTAGGAACAATACACAATACAATAAAAAGGATGGTAGGAATAGAACACAACAACCATTCAACAGAAAGAATTTCCAATCAATGCCCCAAAACAACAGAAGAGACTACCAACAACCCCAACCATACCAACAACCATTCCAACAACACCGACCATACCAACAAAACCCTAATCCTCAAAATCCATCATCCCAGAGACCAAATTTTAGAAACCAACCAGAACCAATGGACATAGGAAAAATTGAAGTGGCTGAAAATTTTCAGGAATCAGCCTCAAGAATAAATTACCATTTATAATAATAAAGACAAAGATAGGTTTTATAAAACTTATAATAGATACAGGCGCAACAACTTCCATTTTAAATCCTGCGACCCCAAAAGAATTCACCTAACTAGTCCACTTTTAATTAAAACTCTTCAACATCAAATTTACGTTGACGAAAAAGCCATAATACCTATATTCAAAGAATTTAGCGACATTGGAACAAATAGAACACTAGAATTTTACATAGTAAGATTTCATAACTTCTTTGACGGTCTAATAGGTAACGATATACTGAGACCACTTAATGCCTGTATCGATTATAAAAAGAAAGAAATAACCATCGGTGACAAGACACTCCCTATGCACTTTTAAAACGAAAACTTAAATAAAAAAAGAATAATAGCACCAGATGACTCTGACCTAGTATATTATAAGGAAGAAAACGGCGGAAATATTGTAAGAAAAGGAATTTTAAATGTAGAAAATGGAGAAGTAGAGATAAACTTGCTATCCGAAACTAATCGCGTGACTACGCAAAAAGTAGATCACGAAAATTTTAACATAATCGAGAATAAAGAATTTAAACCATTGAATGACCAAATTAGAATAGGACACTTTAACCCCGAGGAAAGATCACAACTATTACAAATAATAAATAGATATCATAATATTTTTTACCAGGAAAGCAATACACTTTCATTTACCTCCGCAATAAAACATAAAATACGCACTATTAATAACGTTCCGATATTTTCCAAATCTTATCGTTATCCATACGTTCATAAGGAAGAGGTAAAAGAACAAATCCAGCAAATGCTTAAAGATAAAATAATCAGACCCAGTAATTCACCCTACTCCGCACCTATATGGATCGTGCCAAAGAAGGCCGATGCCAGCAACAAAACCAAATGGAGACTTGTCATCCCGTAAACTAAATGAAGTAACGGTAGATGACAAGTATCCAATACCAAACATTGATAAAATATTGGACAAATTGGGAAGATGCCAATATTTCACCACCCTTGACTTAGCCAAGGGATTTCATCAAATTGAAATCGCGGAAGAGGACATTCATAAGACCGCCTTCAGCGTAGAAAATGGTCACTATGAGTTTCTAAGAATGCCGTTTGGGCTCAAGACAGCCCCAGCGACATTTCAAAGACTGATGAACACAGTCTTAAGCGAATACATAAATAAGATATGTCTAGTCTACTTAGACGACATTATTATTTTTTCTACATCCTTGCAAGAGCATTTAAACTCAATTAATCATATTTTTAATAAATTAAAAGAAGCTAATTTAAAGGTACAATTAGATAAATCAGAGTTTCTGAAGAAAGAAACTGAATTTTTAGGACACATTATAACACAAGATGGAATTAAACCAAATCCCAAAAAAATTGAATGTGTAAAGAGCTTCCCTATCCCAAAGACACCAAAACAGATAAAACAATTCCTAGGACTCACCGTGTATTATAGGAAATTCATCAAAGATTATTCAATGATTGCAAAACCAATGACCAGATATCTAAAGAAGGATGCCAAAATAGAAATCTCTGACCCACAATATCAAAAAAGCTTCAATACACTCAAAACCTTGTTAATAAATGAACCAATTTTAACATACCCAGATTTCTCAAAAACATTCACGGTCACTACAGACGCGAGCAATTTCGCCTTAGGCGCTGTTTTATCACAAGAAAATCATCCAATTTGTTTTGCAAGTCGTACACTCAACGAGCATGAATGCAATTATAGTACGATTGAAAAAGAACTTCTAGCTATCATATGGGCCACTAAATATTTTAGGCCATATATTTTCGGGCGTAAATTCATCATAGAAACCGACCACAAGCCATTAACATGGCTCTTTTCTATAAAGGAACCTAATTCAAAACTTGTTAGGTGGAGATTAAGATTATCAGAATACGATTACGAAATTAGGTACAAGAAAGGAACAAGTAATAGTAATGCCGACGCTTTGTCGAGGATCGAAACTGAAGCCAGTATTAATACACTAGATTGTGACAGTGTAACGATAAAAAGTACTACTTCACCAATTAACATGTTTAAGAACCAAGTAGTTATAACAAAAACAACCTCTGGATCATTAAGAATAAAGAATAAATCTGTTTTTAATAATAAAAGGAAAATTATTTCTATGAAGGAAATGGACAGGGAAACAGCAATTACAATACTAAAGAATCATTTTAATCCAACACAACTGAATGCTATATTTATCGAAGACGAATTTTATACAACGTTTAAAAATGTTTATGAAGAACTATTTTCAAATAACACAAATGTTAAAGTACTTAGATCTACACTCATGACAGAAGACATAGAAGATGAAAATCGGTTAACGGAAATCATTAAAAACGAATACCTTAGCAAAAACCATAGAGGAATCCAAGCAGTATATAAGGAATTAATTACGCAAATTTACAATCCTAAATTAAAAAAAAAGGATAACTCAGTTCATAAATAATTGTGAAATCTGTAGTTTAGAAAAATATGACAGAAAACCCCCAAAGATCCCCTACAAAATTACGGAAACTCCATATAAACCTCGCGAAGTATTACACATAGACGTATTTTATACCTTGGATAAGAAACTCTTCATGACAACAATCGACAAATTCTCAAAATTCGCCTTAGCATTTCAAATAAACGGTAGAAGCTGGACGGAATTCAAAACAAAACTTTTGCTGATAATCAATACCTACGGGAAAATGGATAAAATCATCGTAGACAACGAATTAGGATTTAAGGCTATACCGATGCAGGAATTTTTAAAAGAAGAGAACATAGATATTCACTATACCTCAAATAGCAACCATACATCCAACGCCGACATCGACAGACTACACAACACAATCAACGAACACATACGCTTACTAAGACACGACAAAGAACACAAAGACGAAAGTATGGAGGATAAAATGATAAGAATAATAGGTTTTTATAACAATACAATACATAGCACAACCGGCATCAAACCAATTGATTTTGTAAACGGCAAAATACATGAGGATAGGTATACGGAAATTCGTGATCTCATGAGCGCAAAAAAAGAAAAATATATCCAGAAACTGAACGGAAACCGCAAAGATTTTGAATTAGAAGGAGGACTAAATTATATTAAAGAAATAAGAGGTGGGAAAAACCACAGAAAATATAGGAAAGTTAGTGCAGAAAAAATAGATGATGACCACATACAGACAATAGGAACTGGACATAAATATTACAAAACTCACGTTAGACCTACTAAGAAATATCAAGACAAAAATAACCCCAAAATCAAAGCAATAACTAAATAAATATATTCTTTTTGATGATTAAATGGATCATAATGATGATAACAATCGTCCCAACCATCAGGGCCCAAACCATCGACGTACAGGACCTATCACACAATAACGGCTATATACCAATCAAAACAGGGGAGACCAAAATCGTTGAACACTACATCAAAATACTACACATAGTAAATACAACAGAATACGAACGAACATTGGACATAATCAAGAACAACATGGACATCCTTAAGACATCAAGTACCGAATCAAAAAGATTAATGGACACAGTAAACAAGAACTTTATGCTATTGAAGGCAAAAATAGAAAATCTTAACCCACATTTCCGAAGGAAACGAGCTCTACTAAATATTATAGGTAAAGGCCTAAAAGTAATTGCAGGTACAATGGACAGCGACGACGAAGAACAAATAAGTAAAACTCTTAAATTATTAAACACACATGACGAAAACTTAACAAACAAGATGAACAACTTAACTTTTATTAACAATGTCATTCAGTTCTCGTTGTACCTTCATAGTGAACAGACGTAATAGCGGAATTTTTCTTATATACAAACTAAACAAAAAAAAAAGCATACAAAAAATATTCGTAGTACATATTAACTTTGATAAATAAGCATTTTTTTGCTTTGATAATATTTTTACATATAGAAATAACAAAAATAAAAAAAAACCGTAAACAAAAAAACATACAAAATGCCCTTGAGGAATACTCTTTATGAGTACCCCATAGGAAAAAAATAGTGAAGTGAGTTCTAATGGCAGAAATGCCTGTTTTACTGTGAGTTTTGATGCTCATAATGATAACAATAAAAATAAAAAATCTGATAATAGACTTGCTGTGAGTTCTGAAGCTCTTAATAAAAATCAAAAATCTGATAATAGACTTTTACTAACGGCAAAACTACAGTTTCGTCAGCGATCAACTTCGCTTTGTCCAATGCCAACTAGTGAATCGTTGACATTATTGCCTAGTACTTCTACATTTAACTCAGCGATATCATCCGCTTCGGGCTCGTGGTCAACAATTAAACAAGTTGTTACTGAAGACAACAGTAGTACAAAACCAAACGTACAAGTAGGAATGGACAGATATATAACTATTTTAAAGCGCGGGCGAAGCCCAAATTCTACTAAAATTGGATCCACCCCAAAGATGTCTAGGGATAACAGCACATCTTCTATCAATCGTCAAAATCGTTTTTCATTATTGCAAGACAAAAACGACAAGCCCGCTGCATCATCGCAAAAGTCTTTTAAGCCACCACCTATTTATCTGAGAGAAAAAAATTCAAACGCGCTTCTAAAAAATCTACTGTCGACCATTGGTGAAAATACTTTTCACATCATTCCAATTAAACGAGGTAATATTGATGAAACTAAAATCCAAATATATGATGAAAAAGATTTCCAAAAAATTTTTAGTGAGTTTGAAAAAAATAAAACAAATTTTTATACATATCAACTTAAGAGTGCTAAAGGCCTACAAATAGTATTAAAGGGCATAGATTCATATGTTGAGCCTGAAGAAGTAAAATGTGCACTTATCGAACAAGGATTTAAAGTAAAAATTGTTAAAAATATAATCAATAGAGAGAAGATTCCCCAGCCTCTATTTCGTGTTAAACTGGAGCCGAATGATATACAGTTAAAGAAAAATGAGACGCACCCAATTTATAGTCTAAAATACCTTTTACACCGAAAAATCACAGTTGAAGAGCCACGTAAGCGTTCAGGTCCCGTACTGTGCCATAATTGCCAAGAATATGGCCACACAAAAACCTACTGCAATTACCAACAGTTTGTGTTATCTGCGGTGAATTGCATGGTACTGCTAACTGTACCAAGCCAAAAGTACAAGCTGAAAAAAATGCAGTAATTGTGGAGAAAATCACACCGCTAATTACAGAGGATGCCGTGTATATTCTTTCGTTAAACAGGCTATGGGTCAAAAATCTAAATTAGCTCCAGTTCAATCAGCAAATGCTTACTCCGCCACTCTGCCTCAAACTAGCCAACTAGTTAATTCACGTGTATCGTATGCCGATGCTGCTAAGTCTAGTTCTATTACCACACAAAATGTTCCACCGCCAAGTAATTCAACGAATGCAAACTCTAGCTTTAACTTTAGTCGTCTTGAAGCTACTATTGAGAATCTGGTGCTAACTATAAACAACTTTACAACAAATATGACTAGCATGATGCAAGAAATGCTGAGAGTGCAGAATACTCTGCTTCAAGCATTAGTCAACAAACCATGAACACGTTAAAACTATGTTTCTGGAACGCAAACGGCATTCGCGAACATAAAAATGAACTTGAGCACTTCCTCACGGAAAAAAATATTGATATAATGATGGTCTCTGAGACTCACTTGACTTCGAGAAGCTGCTTTAAAATAAATGGTTACACTCTATATATATTACACTCAAAGGACCCGAGAGGGAGAGCATGCGGTGGATCAGCAATTCTAATTAAGTCAAGACTCAAGCACTATATCCTTGAGAACGTTAGTGAAGAATATATGCAAGCTACGAATATTTTCGTAGAAAATTTTTGTGCGAACTTCGTGATATCATCAATTTACTCACCTCCCAGATTTTCAGTTACCGAAGATCAGTATGAGAAGTTCTACAAATCGTTTGGATCTTGTTTCGTGGCAGCTGGTGACTACAATGCAAAACATACGTACTGGGGCTCGCGTCTTGTTACACCTAGAGGTAGAGCGTTGTTTAATACAATTTCAAAAATGGGCTTAGATGTCATTTCGAGTGGGGAGCCTACTTACTGGCCTACTGACGTAAGAAAAATTCCAGATGTTATAGATTTTGGCGTCACGAAAAATATCCATAGGGACTTAATTCACGTAGAGGGCTCTGTAGATCTGTCCTCCGATCACTCTCCCACAATAGTTACAATTTTCAACCCACTAAGGAGTGATTTAACTAACTCATATGCGAAAACGATTAACAGGGTCAACTGGCTAGGATTCAAAAAATATATTAGTAGTCACTGCGTAGAAAACATTCAGCTAATATCACCTGATGATATTGAATTTAATATTGCCAATCTTAACGAATATATTAAACAGGCTGCTGAACATGCCACTACTTCCTATCCGCAGACTGGCTTTAAAAGAATTTATTCTACGGAAATTGAACGTCTTGTATGTGAAAAAAGGAGAGCTAGAAGAGAATGGCAACAACACAGATCACTCCTAAATAAAATCAGACTTAAAGAATGTACTAAACGACTCAAAGAGCTGCTTTCGTCGGAAAAAACTGCATTACTGGAAAAGTATTTAGAAGGTCTTGATGTAACGTCAACATCTAATTACTCTTTATGGCGCGCTACTAGAAATCTTAAAAGACCCGTTGATCTCAAATCACCATTGCGTACTTCGACTGGAGGCTGGGCAAGAAGCGATAGTGAGAAAGGTAACTTATTTTCTGAGCATTTAAAATCTGTATTCACTCCCAATTCATGTACGGGTGCTGCCGGATTACCGAGTATAGTATCTCTACCCCCTCGTCCCTTAAGGTTTAAGATGCGTTAACTACAAAAAATAGTTGCTGAACTCGCCCTAAGAAAGCTCCAGGTATTGATGGCATTAGTAACAAGATGCTGCTGAACTTGTCTCATATTGCAATAAAAATTTTGCTATTTATTTTTAATGCCATTTTACGAATGCAGTATTTTCCACATAACTGGAAACTTGCCAAGATTAAAATGATTCCAAAGCCAGGCAAAGATCTTACCAAGGCTGAGTCATATAGGCCTATAAGCTTACTTTCAACAATTTCAAAGCTTTTCGAAAAGCTGCTCATGACTAAATTGTCCACAATTTTAGCTGATACTGGGTGCATCCCGGACCATCAATTTGGCTTTAGAAGTCAGCATAGCACTATTGAGCAAACGCATAGATTGGTTCAAATTATAAGGAGGACTTTTGAAGAAAAGAAGTATTGTTCTGCCCTTTTTATTGATGTTTCTCAGGCATTTGACAAAGTATGGCACAAAGGCCTAGTTTGAAAATTGAAGACATACCTACCAATAAATATACAAAAGCTTTTGGAAAGTTATATTGTTGATAGGACATTTACCGTTGTGGAAGGAGACTTCATGAGTGTACCCGAATCTATATCTTCTGGTGTGCCACAGGGTAGTATTCTGGGGCCAGTCTTGTATCTAATATATACTTGTGATATGTCTGTGAACAATAACATCCACACTTCTACATTTGCCGATGATACAGCCTGTTTGAGTATTCACAAAAATCCTGATGAGGCATCCCGCAATCTCCAAGCACACATTACCCAGCTTGAAATATGGTTGAACTTATGGAGAATTAAAGTCAATGAACAAAAGTATGTTCATATAACGTTTACCCTAAGAAAAGATACCTGTTCCCCCATTAGAATCAACAATCAAAATATTCCTCAACATTCTCAAGTCAAATACCTTGGCATACACCTTGATCGAAGGCTTACATGGAAATATCATATTGACTCTAAGTTAACCCAAATGAAACTTAAATTGACTCAAATATATTGGTTAATTGGCAGAAATTCAACACTCAGCCTAGACTGCAAACTTTTGATATACAAGTCGCTTTTGAAGCCAATTGTTGTGAAAATGCGCAATATATAAGTCATGTGTCACTCAACAGGTTATTTACCTGCACATACCATGGAATCGTATTATTAGCTGACTTACTTAAAGTACAGGTTATTTACCTGCAAATACCTAGGAGTCATATTACTGTCAAGTAATTGGGTATTCTCTCTGCACATCCATTTTTACTTAGGTTTAAGTTTTATTGTTCAAGTATTAACTATAAGTATTTTAATTTTTAGATGATAACAGTTAGTTGTAAACAGACAAGTAAATAAATGAGTTGAAACAACTTAACATGGCGACCGTGACATATTAGTGAAAAAACATTTAAATTAAAATAAGTGTCTTAAACATAAAAGCATTAAACTTTAATAAAAAAAAAAGCGAACACAAGTTAAAGTGATGACGATTCATTTTTGTTAAAGTGCAAAAAAAAAAAAAAATTTTAACTGAAATTTGGAAACAAACAACAAGTACAATATGAAACAATTACAGCTATTAACTTAAACCTATTGAAAAAAAAAAAAAATAAATAAATCAACAAAAGAGTTCAAATAACAAAGTTCTCTGGACATAAAATATAATAAAACTCCTGGATTTTAAAAACAAAAAAAATTTTATCAACCATTCCACTCCTGGTGGCAGGTTACGAAGTCGGAAAATGAACTGAAGAAAACAACAACAAAGATCTGGTGGAAATACTCCGTAACAGTGAACAATTAAAAACTGAACAACATGTAGTAAAAAGTGCTGAGACAAGTTACATAGAAACTCTATCAATAATAGTGGTGATATTACTAGCAGTTATTTATTTGACCAAGCTGATATGTAAGGTGATGAAAGCCAGAAGTGTTAATGCTGCCCAACAACAACATATATAACATCTATAATTCATCTGTAAACACCATCAGTATATTGTAAGTTTATTTTTAAAATGTCTAAAATTATAAATAAAATAAATAATTGTAAATTTTAAATATATGTACGTATTATGCAATGGGAAAATATAATAGACAGTCTAAGCCCTTTTCAAATTAAGTTTGAACAATCATATAAATGTTTAAACCAAAATCGGACAATTAAACAAGATACCTTAGACAAACACGCACAAAATTTAATTGAAAACTATAATTCAATTAGGGCAACATTACATAGAAACTACGACAGATACACTACCCCACACAAAGAAAAAGCGAACGAGATCTTTCTGACGTTAAGAGATAAATTGATAAAAGTCTTTCATCGACATAATATTAATACTAAGGTGCCGCTCGCATTAGGATTTGAGGTAGTTAGGGAAATCACTGAAACAGAAGAAAACGAAGATTTTAAAACGGAAACAAACATGACACGAACAGAGGACGACATTATAGACAAGACAACTAAAATTGTCCCTGTATTTGACGGTAACGTTAATGAGCTGCAAAGTTTTCTTGACGCGTTGACTCTGATTGACAGAATTAAAGAAACACACGAGGTAGTCGTTATAGAGGTAATTAAAACGAAACTGAAAGGACAGGCAAGAAACTTAATTACAGATGAAAGCTCTATTCAGGCTATTAAAAGCAGACTACAGACTTCCATAAAGGGTGAATCGTCGGAATTATTATGTTCTAAGCTAATGAACATAAAACAAAATTCAAAATCAGCCACCGCATATGCGGATGAGATCCAAGAGATTACGAAGAAACTAGGTGGAGCCTATATAAGAGAAGGCTACCCTCAAGATATTGCTGATAAATTAATAAGACAAAATACGGCTAAAGCCATTTCGCGAAACGCCTCAAATGATGAGGTAAAACTTATCATTAAAACTGGAAACTTCTCGTCCTTCAATGAAGTCGTTTCGAAATTCGTAGAAGCTAGTACCGAAGCTTCAACTTCAAATTCTGCAGTTTTCTACTTTAAACGCCGTGGATCTGGTAATTTCAATAACAGATTCAATAATTATCGCATGCGCGGCCAAGGCTGGCGTTCGAACAATAACTTTAATCACAACAGGTATAATAATAACAATTTTAATAATAATAATTGGCGGCGTGGAAGCCAAAATAATAACTTTAGAAACCAGGCCAACCGTCCACCGAATAGAGGTCGCATAAGATTGGCACATGAAGTCTCGGAAAACGAGATTTCCCCCCAAAACGAGGGGGGCCATCATCAAAACTAGCATTTAGTACTGTATCAATATTCCACTTGAACCTCAACTTAAGTAGTTTTATTGAGATTCATCTATCAACTAATGAATATATAAATACATTTCTTGTAGACACCGGAGCAGATGTCTCATTAATCAAAATCAATACGCTTAATTCATTGAAATTTAACGTGAAAGACATTATTCAAATATCCGGAATAGGAAAAGGAAATATTTTATCCTTGGGAACGGTTCAAATTGATTTAATGGTGAGAAAATTTTTGATCCCTCATAAATTTCACGTAGTTTCGGATACATTCCCAATGCCATTTCAAGGTATATTGGGCCTAGATTTCTTAAAAACATATAGTGCTATTATTCAATATGGACATGATATAAATTCGAATTTACTTTCATTGAGACCATCTAATCTAAGTAACCCTATAGATATTCCGTTACTTGAAAGTCTAAATGATGGTCATATAACACTACCAGCTCGAGCCGAGGTTTTCAGAGCCATAAAAATTGACAACGACGTTTCTGATTTGGTGGTTCCAAGTCAAACAATTGAAGATGGAGTGTATGTAGCTGGATCCATAATATCCAGAAAATTTCCTTACGTAAGAATAGTGAACACAAATTGTGAGAATAAATTTTTAAACAATGTATCAATTGAGTATGAGAAATTGTCTGATTATGAAGTTCTTGATATGACCAATGTCGATAAAATAAGAACACAAAATATTTTAGGTAGATTGAGAAAAAATTTCCCTGAGATAGCTAAATCGGAATTGCTTGAACTATGTTCAAAATATATTGATATTTTTGCTTTGGAAAGTGACAAAATAAGTACAAACAATTTCTACACATAGAAATTAAGAGTGTCAGACCACGATCCAGTGTACATTAAAAACTATCGTACCCCTCACTCCCAAAAGGAAGAAATAGCGAGGCAAGTTGAAAAGCTTAAGCGGGATGATATCGTCGAACCATCTGCTTCCAACTATAATAGCCCTATTATGTTGGTACCAAAGAAAGCATTGCCAAATAACCCTAACAAGCGATGGCGTCTAGTAGTTGATTACCGACAAATCAATAAAAAGTTAACAGCAGACAAATTTCCCCACTGCCCAGAATAGAGGATATTTTGAACCAGTTGGGTAGAGCAAAGTTTTTCTGTTGTCTGGATCTAACTTCTGGATTTTATCAGATAGCATTGGATGAAAAATCAAGAGACATTACTTCCTTTTCGACGGAGAATGGTTCATTTCGTTTCACGCGTTTACCATATGGCTTGAAGGTGGCTCCAAATTCTTTCCAAAGGATGATGAATTTGGCTTTTACAGGTTTAACACCTTCTAAGGCCTTTATTTATATGGATGATGTCATTGTGACAGGATGCTCAGTAAAGCATATGCTTAAGAATTTAGAAAGAGTTTTTCAAAGATGCAGGAAATGCAACTTAAAATTACATCCGGACAAATGTAACTTTTTCCGATCTGAGGTTACATATTTGGGTCATAGGTGTACTGACAAAGGTATTTTACCAGATAGTAGCAAATATGATTCAGTTAAAAACTATCCCAGACCGACGAATGGTGATGAAGTTCGCCGATTTGTAGCTTTCTGTAATTATTACAGACGTTTCGTACCAAATTTTGCATACTATTCTGCGCATTTAACTAGACTAACTAGAAAGAAAGAACCTTTTATATAGACTGAAGATTGTGAACAGGCTTTTCAGAGTCTTAAGACTGCATTAACATCCCCACAAATCCTTCAATATCCTGTTTTTGACAAACCTTTTTATATAACCACCGATGCAAGTAAAATCGCCTGCGGTGCAATATTATCCCAGGACAAAGATGGTATACAGTTGCCGATTGCATATGCGTCACGTGCACTAACCAAGGGAGAATCGAACAAAGCGCCAATAGAACACGAATTGATTGCTATAAAATGGGCAATTAATCACTTTAGACCATACGTGTATGGTAACAAATTTATTGTGCGTAGTGATCATAAACCATTGACATATTTATATTCTTTAAAAAATACGTATGGATCTGGAGGAATATGATTTTGTTATAGAACACATTAGAGGAAAAGACAATGCAGGAGCGGACGCGCTATCTCGAATTGACTTTAGTGATATTAAATCAATTCCTTCTACCAACAATGTTCTAATGGTAACAACACGAGCTCAATCAGGAAACAGGAATAAAAATAAAATTCAGAAAACGAATAATCAAACGATTCACGAAAAGCCCAAAGTTTTTGAAACTATCGGGTTTGATTGCGTAAAGAAATGGGTAAGGCTTAGAATGGATACTAACAGAAAAATACCTATTATTTCTTTTAAAAGAGGCAAACAAGTGCTAGCACCTAAAGTTAATATAGGAAATATTATTGCTAATGGAAACATTGATTTAGATAAATTTTTTCTAATTCTTGAAAGAGAAGCAATAATTAGAAATTTAAACAAAATTCAAATTAATCTAAATGATCATTTATTTAGCCTCGCAACTATAGAACAATTCAAACAAAAAGCAAATCAGCATATAAATAAATTACAAATAGCGCTCACACCCAGAATAAGCATCGTATCAGATAGGGAAGAACAAAAATTTTTATTGAAAAAATTTCATGATGATCCTATATTTGGCGGACATCCTGGAACAAACAGACTACTTAAGAAACTACGTCAATTTTATTATTGGAAGAACATCACCAAAGATGTTAACCAATATGTAAAGAAATGTCTTCAATGTCAAACTAATAAAACTACAAAACACATAAAACCAAACATGATAATAACACCAACACCCCAGAAACCCTTTCAAACGGTAATAATAGACACTGTAGGACCCCTACCTATTTCTGAAATGGGAAATCAATATATTGTTACAATGATATGTGACCTAACCAAATACCTTGTAGCGGTGCCCGTAACTGATAAGTCTGCTAAGACGATTGCAAAAGCATTAGTAGAACATTTTATATTAATTTATGGACCTATGAATACAATAGTTAGTGACATGGGTACGGAATACAACAATCAAGTACTTTCAGAACTTCTTACACTACTAAACATAAAAAGATCAATGTCAGCCCCTTACCATCACCAAACACTAGGAACAGTTGAAAGATCCCACCGTACATTTAATGAATACATACGTTCATACGTTCACACATCTAAAAATGATTGGGATAAATGGATAAGGTATTTCACATATGCTTTTAACACAACACCCTCAACTGTACATGGATATTGTCCATTTGAATTGATTTTTCCGAACGTACCAAACCATAATCCACTAATACCATCTGAGAAAGTAGATACTGTATATAATTTTGATAACTATTTAAACGAGGTAAAATTCAGACTGCAAACTGCATTGAAAAGAGCAGAACATCTAATAAACAAAGCAAAACTAAATCAAAAAAATTCACATGACCAAAACCTCAATAACATTAACATTAACGTAGGTCAAGAAGTATTCATAAAAAATAACACAGCACACAAACTAGAATCAATTTACAAGGGACCATATAAAAATAATATTACTGTAAAAATAAAGGGGAAGAATCAGAAAATTAACAAACAGAATATGAAAACCTTTTAATAATTTATTTATATACTTTTCTTTGATACATTGTATTTGTCATATATTTTAATTTTTTTATATTCATAATAATCATATCACAACATGCATTTTAGTATAAGTTGAATAGTTATTATAATAACTATAATACACGGTGCCGTGTAATTGCGGCGAATTACACGGCACCGCTAGCTGCAACAAACCAAAAGATCAAAGTGATAAAAAATGCAGTAATTGTGGAGGCAATCACACCGCTAACTACAGAGGTTGTCGTGTGTACTCTTTGGTAAAGAAGACTATGGTGCAAAAACCTAAATTAGCTCCAGCTCAATCAGCAAACGTTTACTCTGCCACTTTTCAGCAAATGAGCCAACCAGTTACTTCCCGTGTATCGTATGCAGATGCTGCTAAGGCTAGTTCTATTCCGACACAAAATGTTTCACCGCAAAATAATTCTACAAATACACACTCAAACTTTAATTATAATCGCCTTGAAGCCACTATTGAAAATCTTGTGCAAAATATAAACAATTTTACAACAAATATGACTAGCATGATGCAAGAAATGTTGCGAATGCAGAATACTCTGCTTCAAGCAATGCTTAATAAGCCATGAACACGTTAACAATATGTTTCTGGAACGCAAACGGCATTCGCCAACATAAAAATGAACTTGAGCACTTCCTTACGGAAAAAAATATTGATATAATGTTGGTCTCTGAGACTCATTTGACTTCGAGAAGCCTTTTTAAAATTTATGGCTACACCTTATATGATTCAAAGGATCCGAGAGGAAGAGCATGCGGTGGATCAGCAATTTTAATAAAGTCAAGACTCAAGCATTATATTATTGATAACATTTGTGCAGAACATTTACAAGCAACGAATATTTGTATTGAAAATTTTTCCAATAATTTTGTCATATCATCAATTTACTCTCCTCCTAGATTCGCAATTAGTGAGCATCAATACGAGGATTTTTACAAATCTCTGGGTCCTTGTTTCGTAGCAGCTGGCGACTATAATGCTAAACACACGTTCTGGGGTTCGCGTCTTATTACACCCAGAGGTCGAGCGTTGTTCAATACAATTTCTAAAATGGGCTTGGATGTCATTTCAAGTGGGTAGCCTACTTATTGGCCTACTGACATACATAAAATTCCGGATGTAATAGACTTTGGCGTTATGAAAAATATCTCTAGGGATTTAATTCAAATTGAAGCTTCTCTAGATCTCTCGTCCGATCACTCTCCCACGATCGTTACAATTTGTAGCCCATTAAGAAGTGATTTACCTCACCCATATGCCAATTTGATAAATTGTGTAAATTGGCTGCGATTCAAAAAATATCTTAGTAGTCATTGCACGGAAAACATTACACTAAGAACACCTGATGATGTTGAATGTAACATTGCCAATCTTAACGAAAATATTAAGCAGGCTGCTAAACATGCCACTACTTCCTATCCGCAGACTGGGTTTAATAGACTATATTCTACAGATATTGAACGTCTCGTATGTGAAAAAAGAAGAGCTGGAAGGGAATGGCAACAGCACAGATCACCCCAGAATAAAATTAGATTTAAAGAGTGCACTAAACGACTCCAAGAGCTGCTTGCACATGAAAAAACTGCATCTCTTAAAAACTATCAGGAAAATCTTGATGTCACACCAGCATCTGATTACTCTTTATGGCGTGCTGCTAGAAAGCTTAAAACACCCGTTGAGTTTAAACCACCTCTGCGCACATCTACCGGAGGTTGGGCAAGAAGCGATACTGAAAAAGGTAACATATTTGCTGCCCATTTAAAATACGTATTTACCCCAAACACATGTACTGGTGTAATTGATTTGCCAAATGTAGTCGCTCTACCCCCTCAACAAATAAAGTTTAAGACGCGTGATGTGCAAAAAATAATTTCTGAACTCAACCCAAAGAAAGCTCCGGGTTTTGATGGAATTAGTAACCAGATGCTAATGAAGTTGCCTCGTATTGCAATTAGAATACTGTTATTTATTTTTAACGCCATTTTACGACTGCAGTATTATCCAAATAGCTGGAAGCTTGCCAAAGTTAAAATGATTCCAAAGCCGGGCAAAGACCTTACCAAGGCTGAGTCATGCAGGCCAATAAGTCTCCTATCAACAATGTCAAAGCTTTTCGAAAAACTGCTCATGACAAAATTGTCCCCAATTCTAGTTAATAGTGGGTGCATACCGGACAATCAATTTGGTTTTAGAAGTCAGCATAGCACCATTGAACAAACTCATAGATTGGTCCCATTTATAAGAAGAACATTTGAAGAAAAGAAGTATTGTTCTGCGCTGTTTATCGACGTTTCTCAGGCATTTGATAAAGTGTGGCATGAAGGCCTAATTTTAAAATTAAAAACATACCTGCCAATAAACGTTGTAAGTCTTTTGAAAAGTTACATTACTGCCCGGAAGTTCACTGTTGTGGAAGGAGACTTTATGAGCATGCCTGAAACTATTTGATTTATACTTGTGATATGCCTCTGAGCAGCAATATCCACACTTCCACATTTGCTGATGATACAGCCTGCCTTAGTATGCATGAAAATCCTTACGAGGCATCCCGATATCTTCAAGAACACATTACCCAGCTGGAACTATGGTTAAACTTATGGAGAATTAAGGTAAACGAACAAAAGTGTGTTCAAGTAACATATACATTACAAAGAGATACGTGTTTACCCATTCGGATTAACAATCAAGTTGTCCCTCAACATACTCATGTGAAATATCTTGGTATACACCTTGATCGACGGCTTACTTGGAAACACCACATTGACTCTAAGTTAATCCAAATGAAATTAAAATTAACTCAGGTACATTGGCTGATTGGTAGAAATTCAACCCCCAGTCTAGATTGCAAACTTTTGATATACAAGTCACTTTTGAAACCGATATGGTGCTACGGAATTCAACTATGGGGCACTGCTTCAGCTTCCAATGTCGAGAGAATCCAACGAAGGCAAAATACAATTTTGCGATTAATAACATCGGCTCCATGGTATATAAAAAACTCAAATATACATCGTGACTTAAATATGCCACTAGTGACTGAAGAAATTGCAAAAAACGCTGGCAAATATTTAACAAAACTCGAGTCACATCCTAATCCGCTTGCTCGTAATATTTTGAACTTTACTGGACACATCCGCCTAAAAAAGAGGGATACAAGGGCTCTTATACTCAACACTCCAGATGGGACTAACTGAAAATAAATTTTATTTTTTATTTATTTTTTCTTCCTTTTGTTTATCACTACTTAAATATGTATTATTTATAACTATCTCTAAATTTATGTCCGACAGTGGTCGGGCCTAATAATTATATTTTAGATTTAAGATTTGAATACTTTTTGTTAGTTCATATAGGAAGATACAATAAATAAATATCATGTATTAA
The DNA here is from genome assembly GCA_944452675.1 of Tachina lurida. Lineage (NCBI taxonomy): Eukaryota > Metazoa > Arthropoda > Insecta > Diptera > Tachinidae > Tachina > Tachina lurida. The sequence goes on along the minus strand of OX101755.1, from coordinate 49,966,912 downwards.
AAAAAAAAAAAAAAAAAATATATACCTAAAACTATTATCAATAACATTTGTAAAGAAAGTTCTTATCGACATCACTTGATCAATGATCTCTATAAGAACTTTCTCTTTAAAAGGGGAGGTGTAGTGAAAATGCGCAATATATAAGTCATGTGTCACTCAACAGGTTATTTACCTGCACATACCATGGAATCGTATTATTAGCTGACTTACTTAAAGTACAGGTTATTTACCTGCAAATACCTAGGAGTCATATTACTGGCAAGTAATTGGGTATTCTCTCTACACATCCATTTTTATTTAGGTTTAAGTTTTATTGTTCAAGTATTAACTATAAGTATTTTAATTTTTAGATGATAACAGTTAGTTGTAAACAGACAAGTAAATAAATGAGTTGAAACAACTTAACACAATATTGTGCTATGGAATTCAGCTGTGGGGCACTGCTTCAGCTTCAAATGTCGAGAGAATCCAACGAAGGCAAAACAAAATTTTACGTTTGATAACATCTGCTCCATGGTACGTTAAAAATTCAAATATTCATCGTGATTTAAATATGCCACTAGTGAGTGAAGAAATTGCAAAATACGCAGGCAAATATTTAACTAAACTCGAGTCACATCCTAATCCGCTTGCCCGTAATATTTTGAGCTTTGCTGGACACATCCGCTTAAAAAAAAAGGGACACAAGGGCTCTTATACCCAACACTCCAGATGGGACTGCTTAAAAATACTTCTTTTTGATTATCACTACTTATGTATTATTTATAACTATCACTAAGCTTATGTCCGATATTGGTCGGGCCTAATAATTATATTTAGATTTAAGATTTGATTACTTATTGTTAGTTAATTTTTGAAGATACAATAAATAAATATGTATATGAAAAAAAAAAAAAACAATGTCATGAACTCCCAGATTCAGAATATTACCATCATATAAATTACCAGCAGAACAAAATTGGAAATTATCTAACTAAGTTCAAAAATATTATAGGAAATAAAATTTCAACCATAGAAGACGAGATAACATTTATAGAACACATATATCAGATTAACAACGACATCTCGCTCTTACGTCAACATGTAGATGACATCGGTCAAATTATTTTTTCCGGAAAACTGGGAATTATCCCCACAGATATTCTTATTCAAACCGAACTTAACCTAATCTCAGACTTTGAGAGTTATACCAACATTAAGATATCCATAGCACTTCACGACGGTAACATGATTATTATTCTCTCTGTACCACAATTTTCACAAGACCCACTATCCATGGTGACATTCGTACCAATACCTGACAAGAATAATAAATCCATACAACTTAATCATTCCGATGTTCTCATATATTCAGAAAACAATATTTATAGTACGTATATTAAGGAAAATTTAAAAAGAAATCTAATAAAAATCAACGACAATTGCTTGAATAATATATTAAATTTTGAGAAGCTAACTGCGAAATGCAAACATTAAATAAACAAGAAATAGTTGAGATCATTCCAGGAATATTAGTTCTCAAACAATTCAATGGTAACATATCGCACAATTGCAACAAAGCTAAATTAAAGATTTCAGGAAATCACTTAATCAAATTCGAAAATTGTGAAATAAATGCGTTAAACAAAACTTTTACAAATGTTAAAATAAAAATACAAGACAAATTTATCCTACCTAATCTCATTACAAAAATTAAAGACAATAGTAATACAACACTTGCAGACATAAAAATTGAATCTTTATATCTAAAACAAATAGAATATGAAGAAACACTGAAACAAGTACTATATACAGATAAGAACTCAAAAATACTTAGTTTTAGCATAGATATCTCAATTATTATATCAATATGTATCTTAATTATTTTTATATACTTCTTTAAAAATACAAAAACATATATTCCAAATGTACAATTAAAAAATGAAACTACTATAAACAACCCAGCAAAGATAATTTAATTTCGTCGGAGCCTCAAACTAACGGTGGGGGTGTTATAGTGTCTCCTACTATTCCTACTAGTGTTTGGTCACACACATATGCACATGCTATTTTGACCTATTAAGAATTTTACCAATTATTTTTAATACTTTATTCGCTGCAAAGATTTTCATTAATTGTATTTTCCAAAGAATTTTAATAAGTTTATTGACTGTGCATTTCCGCTAACGAAAATACAACTTTATTACATATTTATTAATTATATATTTTTTCCAAAGAATTGTTATACTTACTTTATTCAAGTGCAAAATGCACCAGACAAATTGCTTAAGAATTATTATGCAAACATGTATTTTAAGTTTATATTCCTAAAATGCAAAAGACAGCAAAATAATAGTATTTAAGAAAGTAGAAAATAAAAAAGATTGATTATTATTGATTATACCTAAAACACGGTTGTTTTATTTATTTTTTTTGTTGTTTCTCATTTTGGTGAAAAAAGTCTGCACCTCTTAATTTACATGACAATGATCCCTTACGCGATCACTACCAAAAATGTATCACATATGTGGCAATTTACAGCATTTTGGAAACTGAATATCTCTGAAGGAGATAAAGAATCCATTTGTGTCTTACTCATTAAATAACAAGTATATATATCCTCACAATCTTTAACTAAATAAGCAACAAATTTTTCTGCCGCGTCCTTACCAGTATAGACTCTAAGTTTATCTATATTATGCTTAATGTATTTAATATTATAACTAAAAGCACAGAGAATATGATTTGTAGTTAAATTATTTTTTTCAGTTACTCTATATTGGATGTCCTCAAGTAAGCACTCAAAATCGGCATACACGACAAAAGGTACATCCATCTGTCGTTGGTTGTCCTTACATTTAAGTGTATCGTTCTTATGGGATGGTAGCTGGGCTACAATTTTACCACACTCCGCTTTGTGTTGCTTCATGATCCTATCACTGTGTGTATATTGCAGACATACATTACACAATTTAAGAGTGTGTTCATGTTTTATCGTTTAACCATTTAATAATCTGTAAAAAAAAATTTAAATTAAATCATTTATAATAAATATTATAAAAACTTTACCTTGAATTTATATATATATATATATATATATATATATATATATATATATATATATAAAACCTAAAGACTTAACAAATTATATGTTTTATAACATAATAAAAGAAAACTAAATTAGCAAAATTGTTGAATCATTTTGACAAATAGTTTATTTATATATATGTTAATATTAAAAACGTATAGGCACATGGAAGAAAATCGAATTATTAAATACCTATTTTCATTATACAATAAAGAGAGAAATAATAATAATTAAAATAACACTATATGAAAAAATAATATACAAACTATTTGATTAGCTTAAATACATTTGAAAATATAAAAATTGACATTAATAACGAGCTAATTTAACTTTTTCTCATATTCAGAATGCAAAAGAAAACGAAAAACTGTAATGATTGATAAATGTTATGGATTTCAAAAAAGAGAAGTAATATTATATCAAAAAACGATCAACGTATATTTGATTAATAAGCGTATATGATCAAAATATTATCAAATGCATTGTTGTATTACAAATTTATTGATCGATTAACCTTAAACCTAGCAGATATACTTGAAAATTCAAGCATTTTGCAAATATTTTATTTATATACATATATGTTAAAATTAAAAAAATGTAGGGCACATAGAAGAAAATGAATTATTAAATACTTATTTTCATTATACAATAAAGGGAAATAAAACCAATATTTGCATTATTATTTGCATTACTATAATTAAAATAATATTTTATGAAAAATTAATGTGCAAGCTACAACAGCACTTATACCATAAGCAATACTGTTTAATAACTTAAATACATTTGAAAATAGAAAAATTGACATTAATAACAAGCTAATTTAACTTTTTCTCATATCCCTAATGCAAAAGAAAAAGAAAAACTGAAATGATTAATAAATATTTTGGATTTCAAAAAAGAAAAGTAGTAATATTACACTGTTGGACAAAATATAGTGCAAAATCATCTTTGGTAGATATAAATAGAGAAAAAATAGTCAAAATCACTTTCAATGCTAATAAATTATTTCAATTCATTTATTTTGTTAACATTGTAATATAAATAATAAGGAAACTTAAATATTAAAATTAAACTTTTTCTACCAAATAACATAAATTAAAAAGGTTCTTGCGCACGGTTAGACAAAATAAAGTGCAAAATCAAAATATTTAAACATTATCTGAGAAACATGAAGAAATTATATAATAATCAGTACTTAGTAGCTCCTCCCTTATTAATTATAACCTCTCGAAGTCTTTTAGGTATACTTAATGTCAAGTTTTTCAGAATTTGTACAGAAATCTTTCTCCATTCGGTTTGCATTTTTTCCCAAAATGTTTGAAGGTTATTGCGAGAGTCCATTGGAATTTTGTCATCTAGTATAGTCCACAGGTGCTCTATGGGGTTCAGGTCAGGCCATTCCAGTATTTCGATACCGTTTTCTATAAAATAATTTTTTGCGACCTTGCTCGTATGCTTAGGGTCGTTATCCTGTTGGAATATAAAGTCCCCCATACCCATTTCCATAGCACTACTGGTAAGATTTTCTTGCAAAATCCTTACATAATGCTCACCAGTCATTTTTGTGTCGATTTTTACTAGTCGACCCACCCCCGAAGATGAAAAGCACCCCCACACCATGAGACTTCCTCCACCATGCTTTACAGTATGTGTTATATGTTTAGCTTTAAGTTTATGTGAAGGCTCACACCAAACTCTTTTAGCACGCTTCGCATTTTTTAGCTAATATTTCGATTCATCTGACCAAATTACTCGATTCCAAAATGATTCTGGCATATTTACATATATTTTAGCAAAGGCCAAACGCTTTCTGATATTAGCAGCTCGAAGTAGTGGTTTTTTCTTAGCGTAAGAACTTTTTAGACCACATTGGTTGAGCCTTCTCCGTATAGTGCGTGATGAAACACTTAAATTTAAATGCTCCTTTATCTCTCTAGAAGAAGCAAAAGGCTTTTTTTTTTTTTGCTAGGATTACTATACGACTATCATCTCGCTTTGTTGTCTTCAACTTTCTCCCACACAATTTTTTTAAGCTTTCATTTGTCTTTCTAATCTTAAACAGCTCAAAGATTTTTCTTGCTCCTGATATAGAAATATTGTATTTTTGGGACAAATCTTTATATTTCATTCCATTTTCCCTGTCTCTTACTAACAGATCCCTAACAGTTTTTGACAGCGGCTGCATTTTGATGTCCTGTGGAGATGTCTGAGGAAGTATTAATTTTGTTAATATTAGAGTGTAATGAAAGTAAAATTTAATGAATTCTGTACTTAGATAATTTTAACATTTGCTTACCTATAGTTTTTTATAATAAATTTTAACAAACGTACATATATATTTTCACCAAAAAAAATTATACTTTATTTTGTCTAGAGCACCAATAGACAAACTGAATTGATTTGTTCCCAAAACAGCAATGAATCATTAAACTTGAATTTTGTTTTTTGCAAAATATACACAACATTTACAGTTATAACGGTATAATAAATAATCATCTTTTCGTATTTTGAAATCTTCTAACTTTAACTACATCTGTTAGTCTCACTCTTTTGCACTATATTTTGTCCAACAGTGTATATCCAAAAATGATCAACGTATATTTTATTAATAAGCGTACATCATAAAACTATTGCCAAATGCATTGTTGCAAATGTTAGAATAATATACAAATATATTGATCGATTAACTTTAAACCTAGTAGATATATTTGAGAATTGAAGCATTTTGACAAATATTTTATTTTTATATATGTTAATATTAAAAACGTATTGGCACATAAAAGAAAATCGAATTATTAAATACCTATTTTCATTATACAATAAAGAGAAATAAAACCAATATTCGCATTATTATAATTAAAATAATATTATATGAAAAAATAATGTACAAACTATAACTAGTAACTTAAATACATTTGAAAATAAAAAAATTGACATTAATAACAAGCTAATTTAACTTTTTCTCATATCCATAATGCAAAAGAAAAACTGTAATTATTAATAAATATTATGGATTTCAAAAAAGAGAAGTATTTATATTATATCAAAAAATGATCAACGTATATTTTATTAATAAGCGTACATGATAAAACTATTGCCAAATGCATTGTTGCAAATGTTAGAATGATATACAAATTTATTGATCGATTAACTTTAAACATAGTAGATATATTTGAAAATGAAAGCATTTTACAAATATTTTATTTAAATATATGTTCAAATTAAAAATGTATAAGCACATATAATAAAATCGAATTATTAAATACTTATTTTCATTATAGAATACAGAGAAATAAAACCAATATTCGCATTATAATAATTAAAATAATATTAAATGAATAAATAATGTTCACACTATAATGTGTTAAAAATAAAAATTTATGGACACATAGAAGAAAATCGAATTATTAAATATTTATTTTCATTATACAATAAAGAGAAATAAAACCAATATTCGCATTATAATCAGCGTTACCGTTGTGCGACTAAAGTCGCATTTTGCCCCTTTTTCGAAAGCCTTGCCACTTTTTATGCCCCTTCGTTTTAAATCCCCTTTTAGTATCATTTGCACTATTTTGTGCCCCTTTTTGCCCCTTTTTGTTCAAAGTCAACTTTAATTTTTATTTTTACAATAAATGTACGCAAATTTGTACAGATTCTGCCACATTCGACAACAAGATTTTATTTCCTATGTGTATATATGAAAAAAAATAATTTTTTTTGGGAAATTGACAGTATGGCGCAATTTTATTTTCTGTGGGAGTATATGGCGTTTTAAAGCCCTTGGTATGAATCTTTTCATTTGTTTAAGATTTTTAAATATGAAATTACATACAGTCATTCATAGATAATTCTAACTGTATTTTCCGCAGCCAAATTTGATTTGAAAGCCAAATTTGATATTAGTACATAATTTTAAAAGGTGAAAAACTTTATGGTATGGGAAATAATATTGTATGAAAATACCACACTGAATTGCTATCACCAAGTAATGCTTTTGATTTAAGTTCCCATGAAATTAGTTCATCATGTGAGCCTATTATATTGGTAAAACCAGTAAAAAAGAAAAACGCAACACGAAAGTATTCCAATGATTAGGAGAGACGGCATAAGTTCAGATGGATGCAGATGCCAAAAAACCCATTTGTGTTTTCTGCAATCAGTTGCTCATCTGCCGAATGAATCATTGAATGTCATGTTAAAACAGCCACACACGTGTCCAATTCCAAAAAACCAATGATATAAAAATATCCCAGGTTTTACCACAAAAAATACCGATTTTCGGGAAAGTTGATATTGCTGAAATGAAGCTTATTTTAAGGATGATAAGATGAACCCGTTTAAGCAAATGGACAAATTGGTCTAATTAAATGCAAAAATATATCCAGATTCGCCACTTGCAAAGTCTGCGAGTTACACATTATTTCTTTATCTATATAAAGTAAAATTAAAAAAAAAACACATAAAGCATAAACATAAATTAGTACTCGTATTACGAAAAAATTATCAAATAGACTAAAAGTAGACACTTGTCAGTCCATGCTGTCTGCTTAAAATTTATTTCAAAATGACTTGGAAGAATGGATTCCAAGTAAAAAACTTATTAATAAATACAAATGTACAATTTCAAAAGAAAGGGTATTTAAGGTATTTAATAACTATGCATAATGCCTAAAAAGAATAATATTATACTCTTCAAAATCGAATTTTCAAATTTTTATCAAATCTTTATATGGTTAAATAAATTTTTTTAATTATGCTGGTTTTTAAGTAAATAACCCAGTAAAAAAATACACTCCAAAAAAGTTCTCTTTTTCGATGTCTGGTCACCAAATTGGAAGCGATTTTAAGAAAAATTTCCTTTTTTGTGTTCTATGATAATATTTTCATCTAGGAAAAATGGTAAATAGTTACCTATTTTAACAATTAGTTTCTTTCTATAGGAATTTAAACGCGAAAGAGTATTTTCATGTAAATTTAAGCAAATGACTTTAAAATTTTAGACCAAAATTAGTTCATAAGTTTCTTCAAAAAAATCGATTTTTTAAAAATTCTGGTGAGCAATTTCTAAAACTATAGAGAAATTACAAGGGTTTGTATGACTAAAATAAACTTCTACTTGGTTTTCTGCTAACTATCAGCAAATTAAAAATATCGATTTTTTGGAAGCAATGAAAATGGACTTCCTTTAGAATGACTTCCAATTTTTTTACTGGGAGGTGATATGAACCATGTCCCAAAAATGATAAAAAATTTATTTATGTATTCTTTAATTTTGTTGTATATCTTAAGAACTGGGGCCAATTACTGCATTCGATATAGAACGAGATTTCCATTTATTTTCTGTTGGAATTTCGATTGATATCAAATGCAGCAATTTGACTACTGTTTTATTATTAACATAGATTTTATGTTTTTTTATATAATGGCTATCTATACTACGTTTATACTGTTATTATTTGCAAATAGAAGTATATATGAAGAATGTGAGTCAAATAAGCACTATACAAACCGAACGCTTAGATGATTCATATGTCAATCGATTTGTCTTAATCCCGAGAGTGTCACTAAAGATACGCCAGTTATCAAAATTTAATATGACGGCTAACAGACGCCATTTGGTAATTACGAAAAACATAAAAAGTCGGCGAACTATATCAAAATTGGTATCATTCGACAGGTATGTTAAAATCATCTTTAGGATTTTATTATGATTTTTCATTTCGAATGACTGTTTAGGATATTTAACGGTTCAAAGTTGGTCGCAATCGGGTTTTTTTTTATTTTTTGTATTATGTAATACTTGTTTTGCAAAAAGAACTTAGAAAGCATTTTAAAATTGTATTCAATAGAAAAATGAGATCATTAAAGTAACTAATATAAAAATTGCATTAAACAAAAATATAGTTAAGACATTCAAACAAAAAAAGTATTCGGCATTGCTAATATTCTTATCATATAAAGTATGTACAGTTGTTTTATAGGCAAATTGCTTTTCCTTGGCGACGAATGACTTCTTTTAAACGATTTGGTATACATTTGTCCAAGATTTTAATATAATCCGGACCGATTTTTCGTCACTTCTGTAATATGACTTTTTTCTTCGTTTTCTTATTCTTTTTTTTCAATTGACCCCAGAGGAGGAAGGAGAGTTGTGCTCTCTCCCCGTTACCAACCTGTTTCCATGTAGACGAATAATTTATCTGGGACAAAAATGTTTTCTTTATACATAGGCTATTGACAAACATAGTAGAACAACAAAGAAAATTGTACATACATATGTATTGAAAGTAAAAATCATAATTTGCAAAATTAAACATCATCATTCGAGAAAACAAATCTTAAAATCATATTTTGGTCCAAAAATCATCAAAAATATGATAAAATCATCATTCTGGCAGCACTGCTTGGAGCCATCCGGTTACTCTAGAAAAGAACCGTTTGTGCTTAGACGCTCGTAAGCTCAATGCGTTGACGGTCAAGGATGCCTATCCTCTGCCGCACATTGAGGGTTTGTTAAGTCGGCTTGGAGACACGATATATATATACCCTGCAAGAAATGGAACTGACACAAGACTAGTCACGTGACCGGTCCCCAAGTGATAGGGACCAGTCCGAGTTCTAACACTTCCTATGAAGCGGACCAGTCACTTTTACATGGGGATGGCCTAGGATGTGGTTAATTGATACTTTGTATGTACCTTGTGACTTGTCACTGAACTATCCCATAGGGACCTATTCGATGTATAATAATATAAATTATTTATAAATAAAATTTCGACATTTAACTGTAACAATTAACGCTTATATATTTTTTTATTGTAACAAATGCAATGAAATTTTTTTTAAATATTATTTTTAATCTGAAAATTTTTTGAGATTCGAACCGACAACCTCGTGCATGACAGGCTGGCACACTACCCACTCGACCACAGGGCCACTCATATTTCAAAAGTATAAATACCATTTAAGCTTAGGTTAATATCTAAGTATAGTTACGAGACTGATCCCAGAATCACATTGAAGGGAGCAATTAACATTATATTTACACTATTTGATAGGTCCCGTGTTCGACCACATCGAACATGTTCAGTGCAGTTTACTACAATACTAGACCGAGTCCGAATTAAATTGGCTCAAGATCAAGACGATACACCACGAAAATGGTCAATATGCCACCATTTACACGATATGACTTTTTTCACCATACACTACTACGTACTTTTGATAACACCCACATTATCTCCAGTTATAGGACGAGTACATTTGAATCAATTGTCACCAAATTTTCTGCAGGGTATCTAGTGTCGACCTTAAAGACGCTTTCTGGCAGATACCACTAGAGTTATCTCGTAGGGAAAAAACTGCATTCACGGTGCCTGGACGACCACTTTATCATTTTACGGTCATGCCATTTGGGTTGTGTAATGCTGCCCAAAGGTTGTGCCGTTTAATGGATAAGGTGATCCCTGCGGCAATGCGTGATAGAGTTTTCGTCTATCTAGATGACCTTTTGATAGTATCTCCAGATTTCGAGATACACCTGGAGTTGTTGTCACGCGTAGCTATCTATTTAAAGAAAGCAGCTTTGACCATTAATGTGAGAAAATCTAAATTTTGTTTCAAGGAGTTAAGATACTTAGGGTACATAGTAGGAGGTGGCAAACTAAAGCCTGATCCGGCCAAAGTGGAAACCATTACTCGATTTGCGTACCCTAAAACAGCTAAGCAAGTGCGGAGCTTCATGAGAGCAGCAGGCTGGTATAGAAAATTTATACCAGACTATGCCTCCATTGCAGCCCCAATCTTTGAGACGCTGAAGAAGGGGAAACAATTCAAGTTTTCGGAGGAAGCCAAGGTCGCGTTTGATCGACTCAAGGATGCTCTGATTACGAGCCCAATTCTTAATCACCTAGATTTCTCCAGACATTTTTACGTACAATGTGACGCGTCAGATGTAGGAGTTGGGGCGGTGCTGTTTCAGAAAGACGATTCTGAAGGAGAACACCCCATCGCCTACTTCTCACACAAGCTGACGAAGGCGCAGAAAAATTATTCGGTCACTGAACGTGAATGTCTGGCGGTGGTCCTGGCGATTAAGAAATTTAGGCCCTATATAGAACTTATGCCCTTCTCCGTGATAACAGATCACAGTAGTCTGAAGTGGCTTATGTCACATAAAGACCTCAGTGGTCGGTTAGCCCGGTGGAGTCTACATCTCCAAGCATATGATTTCGCCATCGAGCATAGGCAGGGGAAACAAAACGTAGTACCTGATGCCCTATCTCGGTATGATATGGAGGAAGTCTCGGCAGATGTACGAGGACTGGTCGACCTCGGCTCAAGTGCGTTTAGGTCGGACGATTATTTAGCACTTGTTTCTACCGTAGAAGCAAATGCTGAGAGGTTAGCTGACTTAAAAGTAGTTGAGGGGTTTGTATACAAACGAGTACGACCTTATGATGGTGTAGTCATAAATGAGGATTTCTCATGGAAATTATGGGTGCCTCAGGAATTGACTAAGACCATCATCGAAAAGTCACACAACGCACCGCAAGCTTGTCACGGAGGCGTGGGACTCTTTGCCGAATCAAAGAATACTTTTATTGGCCAAACCTAAGCGTTCAAGTTCGCGATTTCGTGGTGAACTGTCGCGTTTGCAAAGAATCGAAGCCGGCTAATAAAACGTTACGTCCACCCTTTGGAGCGGAAACCGTAAGCGAGAGACCTTTCCAACGTATTTTTATAGATTTTCTCGGCCCTTATCCGCGCTCGAAAAACGGAAATTGTTTTATTTTTATTGTGCTAGACCATTTGTCCAAATTTGTATTGCTTAAGGCTGTGCCCAAAGCTAGTGCTAAAAACGTAATTAAATTCTTGATTAGTGAAGTATTTCACAAATTTGGAACACCTGAGACAATCGTCTCGGACAATGGCAAGCAGTTCGTCAGTAAAGAGTTCGCAGATTAAATACGGAATTTCGGGATTAAGCATACTCGAACGGCAACACATTCACCCCAGGCCAATGCATCCGAGCGGGTTAACCAATCCATTTTAGCGGCAGTACGTTCATACCTTCAAAACGACCATTCTGATTGGGATAAAAATTTATCCGAAGTAGAATTTTCGTTAAGATCATCGGTACATAATACAATTGGAGTTACCCCGTACTTTGCCCTGTTCGGTATGAATATGGTTGGCCATGGTAGCGTTTATGGGTTGGCCAGGAAGTTGAAATGTGTTGCGGAGCCCGAGTTAGAAATCGCACCAGCGGATAAAATGTCGCTAATACGCCACAAAATACGCGAAAACTTACATCACGCTTATCTAAGAAATGAGAAAACGTATAATACTCGTTGCCGCGCAGTAAAGTTTGTCCCGGGACAAGAAGTGTTTCGCCGTAATTTTCAACAGAGCGATTTTAAGTCTGGTTTTAATGCAAAGCTTGCAAGGAAATTTTTAAAGTGTCGGATAGTTAAACCTATAGGAAAATGTCTGTATGAGGTGGAAGACCTACAAGGAAAGTCACTGGGGGTGTTTCACGCCAAGGATTTGAAACAGTAGCTTCAAATTCCTTGGTGGTTTTAGTCCCAGCCTTTCGAGCTTCAACGCCTGAGTCACTCAGGAGTCCAGCGAAAAGGCTAGAGTGCTTTTGCAAAAATCTCGCCGTAATCAAAAGTATGTACGTGTGTATATATACATTGTGTTATTCTTATATTTTTTTATGTTAAATTTTGTTTTAACCTACAGATGCCTGAAATGGTATAAAAGCGTATTTCAATTGTCGGTATGATTTCGGCAGTTTGACATTTTTTTGATTATTACTTTTTGCCATTATAAATTTTATTCATATAGTTGCATATACATAAATACATTTACTTGTTTTTTTTATTACTTTTTCATACGTTAGTCACAACTGAAACGCTTTCGTTCTGAAACTATTACCATGTGGTAATTCAGCCCGCCTTACAGCAAGTTGAGACTATGTATATGATTTGTTTTTTTTTTTTGTAAAATGTTTCGCACAGAAACATAATACGTTTGATTTTTTTGTAACACAAAAAAAAAGTTATGTATTTATATATGTATATTAGAGTGGACCCTCAATGTATGGGAAAATTTTAAACTTATCTGTTTCAAAATCGTAGCCCATTTTTGTGTTAGGTTAGGGTAAAATAAAATTTGGTAAAAATTTGAGCTCGATCGGTTGAAAATTATCAGCAAATTAAAAATATCGATTTTTTGGAAGCAATGAAAATGGACTTCCTTTAGAATGACTTCCAATTTTTTTACTGGGAGGTGATATGAACCATGTCCCAAAAATGATAAAAAATTTATTTATGTATTCTTTAATTTTGTTGTATATCTTAAGAACTGGGGCCAATTACTGCATTCGATATAGAACGAGATTTCCATTTATTTTCTGTTGGAATTTCGATTGATATCAAATGCAGCAATTTGACTACTGTTTTATTATTAACATAGATTTTATGTTTTTTTATATAATGGCTATCTATACTACGTTTATACTGTTATTATTTGCAAATAGAAGTATATATGAAGAATGTGAGTCAAATAAGCACTATACAAACCGAACGCTTAGATGATTCATATGTCAATCGATTTGTCTTAATCCCGAGAGTGTCACTAAAGATACGCCAGTTATCAAAATTTAATATGACGGCTAACAGACGCCATTTGGTAATTACGAAAAACATAAAAAGTCGGCGAACTATATCAAAATTGGTATCATTCGACAGGTATGTTAAAATCATCTTTAGGATTTTATTATGATTTTTCATTTCAAATGACTGTTTAGGATATTAAACGGTTCAAAGTTGGTCGCAATCGGGTTTTTTTTATTTTTTGTATTATGTAATACTTGTTTTGCAAAAAGAACTTAGAAAGCATTTTAAAATTGTATTCAATAGAAAAATGAGATCATTAAAGTAACTAATATAAAAATTGCATTAAACAAAAATATAGTTAAGACATTCAAACAAAAAAAGTATTCGGCATTGCTAATATTCTTATCATATAAAGTATGTACAGTTGTTTTATAGGCAAATTGCTTTTCCTTGGCGACGAATGACTTCTTTTAAACGATTTGGTATACATTTGTCCAAGATTTTAATATAATCCGGACCGATTTTTCGTCACTTCTGTAATATGACTTTTTTCTTCGTTTTCTTATTCTTTTTTTTCAATTGACCCCAGAGGAGGAAGGAGAGTTGTGCTCTCTCCCCGTTACCAACCTGTTTCCATGTAGACGAATAATTTATCTGGGACAAAAATGTTTTCTTTATACATAGGCTATTGACAAACATAGTAGAACAACAAAGAAAATTGTACATACATATGTATTGAAAGTAAAAATCATAATTTGCAAAATTAAACATCATCATTCGAGAAAACAAATCTTAAAATCATATTTTGGTCCAAAAATCATCAAAAATATGATAAAATCATCATTCTGGCAGCACTGCTTGGAGCCATCCGGTTACTCTAGAAAAGAACCGTTTGTGCTTAGACGCTCGTAAGCTCAATGCGTTGACGGTCAAGGATGCCTATCCTCTGCCGCACATTGAGGGTTTGTTAAGTCGGCTTGGAGACACGATATATATATACCCTGCAGGAAATGGAACTGACACAAGACTAGTCACGTGACCGGTCCCCAAGTGATAGGGACCAGTCCGAGTTCTAACACTTCCTATGAAGCGGACCAGTCACTTTTACATGGGGATGGCCTAGGATGTGGTTAATTGATACTTTGTATGTACCTTGTGACTTGTCACTGAACTATCCCATAGGGACCTATTCGATGTATAATAATATAAATTATTTATAAATAAAATTTCGACATTTAACTGTAACAATTAACGCTTATATATTTTTTTATTGTAACAAATGCAATGAAATTTTTTTTAAATATTATTTTTAATCTGAAAATTTTTTGAGATTCGAACCGACAACCTCGTGCATGACAGGCTGGCACACTACCCACTCGACCACAGGGCCACTCATATTTCAAAAGTATAAATACCATTTAAGCTTAGGTTAATATCTAAGTATAGTTACGAGACTGATCCCAGAATCACATTGAAGGGAGCAATTAACATTATATTTACACTATTTGATAGGTCCCGTGTTCGACCACATCGAACATGTTCAGTGCAGTTTACTACAATACTAGACCGAGTCCGAATTAAATTGGCTCAAGATCAAGACGATACACCACGAAAATGGTCAATATGCCACCATTTACACGATATGACTTTTTTCACCATACACTACTACGTACTTTTGATAACACCCACATTATCTCCAGTTATAGGACGAGTACATTTGAATCAATTGTCACCAAATTTTCTGCAGGGTATCTAGTGTCGACCTTAAAGACGCTTTCTGGCAGATACCACTAGAGTTATCTCGTAGGGAAAAAACTGCATTCACGGTGCCTGGACGACCACTTTATCATTTTACGGTCATGCCATTTGGGTTGTGTAATGCTGCCCAAAGGTTGTGCCGTTTAATGGATAAGGTGATCCCTGCGGCAATGCGTGATAGAGTTTTCGTCTATCTAGATGACCTTTTGATAGTATCTCCAGATTTCGAGATACACCTGGAGTTGTTGTCACGCGTAGCTATCTATTTAAAGAAAGCAGCTTTGACCATTAATGTGAGAAAATCTAAATTTTGTTTCAAGGAGTTAAGATACTTAGGGTACATAGTAGGAGGTGGCAAACTAAAGCCTGATCCGGCCAAAGTGGAAACCATTACTCGATTTGCGTACCCTAAAACAGCTAAGCAAGTGCGGAGCTTCATGAGAGCAGCAGGCTGGTATAGAAAATTTATACCAGACTATGCCTCCATTGCAGCCCCAATCTTTGAGACGCTGAAGAAGGGGAAACAATTCAAGTTTTCGGAGGAAGCCAAGGTCGCGTTTGATCGACTCAAGGATGCTCTGATTACGAGCCCAATTCTTAATCACCTAGATTTCTCCAGACATTTTTACGTACAATGTGACGCGTCAGATGTAGGAGTTGGGGCGGTGCTGTTTCAGAAAGACGATTCTGAAGGAGAACACCCCATCGCCTACTTCTCACACAAGCTGACGAAGGCGCAGAAAAATTATTCGGTCACTGAACGTGAATGTCTGGCGGTGGTCCTGGCGATTAAGAAATTTAGGCCCTATATAGAACTTATGCCCTTCTCCGTGATAACAGATCACAGTAGTCTGAAGTGGCTTATGTCACATAAAGACCTCAGTGGTCGGTTAGCCCGGTGGAGTCTACATCTCCAAGCATATGATTTCGCCATCGAGCATAGGCAGGGGAAACAAAACGTAGTACCTGATGCCCTATCTCGGTATGATATGGAGGAAGTCTCGGCAGATGTACGAGGACTGGTCGACCTCGGCTCAAGTGCGTTTAGGTCGGACGATTATTTAGCACTTGTTTCTACCGTAGAAGCAAATGCTGAGAGGTTACCTGACTTAAAATTAGTTGAGGGGTTTGTATACAAACGAGTACGACCTTATGATGGTGTAGTCATAAATGAGGATTTCTCATGGAAATTATGGGTGCCTCAGGAATTGACTAAGACCATCATCGAAAAGTCACACAACGCACCGCAAGCTTGTCACGGAGGCGTGGGACTCTTTGCCGAATCAAAGAATACTTTTATTGGCCAAACCTAAGCGTTCAAGTTCGCGATTTCGTGGTGAACTGTCGCGTTTGCAAAGAATCGAAGCCGGCTAATAAAACGTTACGTCCACCCTTTGGAGCGGAAACCGTAAGCGAGAGACCTTTCCAACGTATTTTTATAGATTTTCTCGGCCCTTATCCGCGCTCGAAAAACGGAAATTGTTTTATTTTTATTGTGCTAGACCATTTGTCCAAATTTGTATTGCTTAAGGCTGTGCCCAAAGCTAGTGCTAAAAACGTAATTAAATTCTTGATTAGTGAAGTATTTCACAAATTTGGAACACCTGAGACAATCGTCTCGGACAATGGCAAGCAGTTCGTCAGTAAAGAGTTCGCAGATTAAATACGGAATTTCGGGATTAAGCATACTCGAACGGCAACACATTCACCCCAGGCCAATGCATCCGAGCGGGTTAACCAATCCATTTTAGCGGCAGTACGTTCATACCTTCAAAACGACCATTCTGATTGGGATAAAAATTTATCCGAAGTAGAATTTTCGTTAAGATCATCGGTACATAATACAATTGGAGTTACCCCGTACTTTGCCCTGTTCGGTATGAATATGGTTGGCCATGGTAGCGTTTATGGGTTGGCCAGGAAGTTGAAATGTGTTGCGGAGCCCGAGTTAGAAATCGCACCAGCGGATAAAATGTCGCTAATACGCCACAAAATACGCGAAAACTTACATCACGCTTATCTAAGAAATGAGAAAACGTATAATACTCGTTGCCGCGCAGTAAAGTTTGTCCCGGGACAAGAAGTGTTTCGCCGTAATTTTCAACAGAGCGATTTTAAGTCTGGTTTTAATGCAAAGCTTGCAAGGAAATTTTTAAAGTGTCGGATAGTTAAACCTATAGGAAAATGTCTGTATGAGGTGGAAGACCTACAAGGAAAGTCACTGGGGGTATTTCACGCCAAGGATTTGAAACAGTAGCTTCAAATTCCTTGGTGGTTTTAGTCCCAGCCTTTCGAGCTTCAACGCCTGAGTCACTCAGGAGTCCAGCGAAAAGGCTAGAGTGCTTTTGCAAAAATCTCGCCGTAATCAAAAGTATGTACGTGTGTATATATACATTGTGTTATTCTTATATTTTTTTATGTTAAATTTTGTTTTAACCTACAGATGCCTGAAATGGTATAAAAGCGTATTTCAATTGTCGGTATGATTTCGGCAGTTTGACATTTTTTTGATTATTACTTTTTGCCATTATAAATTTTATTCATATAGTTGCATATACATAAATACATTTACTTGTTTTTTTTATTACTTTTTCATACGTTAGTCACAACTGAAACGCTTTCGTTCTGAAACTATTACCATGTGGTAATTCAGCCCGCCTTACAGCAAGTTGAGACTATGTATATGATTTGTTTTTTTTTTTTGTAAAATGTTTCGCACAGAAACATAATACGTTTGATTTTTTTGTAACACAAAAAAAAAGTTATGTATTTATATATGTATATTAGAGTGGACCCTCAATGTATGGGAAAATTTTAAACTTATCTGTTTCAAAATCGTAGCCCATTTTTGTGTTAGGTTAGGGTAAAATAAAATTTGGTAAAAATTTGAGCTCGATCGGTTGAAAATTATCAGCAAATTAAAAATATCGATTTTTTGGAAGCAATGAAAATGGACTTCCTTTAGAATGACTTCCAATTTTTTTACTGGGAGGTGATATGAACCATGTCCCAAAAATGATAAAAAATTTATTTATGTATTCTTTAATTTTGTTGTATATCTTAAGAACTGGGGCCAATTACTGCATTCGATATAGAACGAGATTTCCATTTATTTTCTGTTGGAATTTCGATTGATATCAAATGCAGCAATTTGACTACTGTTTTATTATTAACATAGATTTTATGTTTTTTTATATAATGGCTATCTATACTACGTTTATACTGTTATTATTTGCAAATAGAAGTATATATGAAGAATGTGAGTCAAATAAGCACTATACAAACCGAACGCTTAGATGATTCATATGTCAATCGATTTGTCTTAATCCCGAGAGTGTCACTAAAGATACGCCAGTTATCAAAATTTAATATGACGGCTAACAGACGCCATTTGGTAATTACGAAAAACATAAAAAGTCGGCGAACTATATCAAAATTGGTATCATTCGACAGGTATGTTAAAATCATCTTTAGGATTTTATTATGATTTTTCATTTCAAATGACTGTTTAGGATATTTAACGGTTCAAAGTTGGTCGCAATCGGGTTTTTTTTATTTTTTGTATTATGTAATACTTGTTTTGCAAAAAGAACTTAGAAAGCATTTTAAAATTGTATTCAATAGAAAAATGAGATCATTAAAGTAACTAATATAAAAATTGCATTAAACAAAAATATAGTTAAGACATTCAAACAAAAAAAGTATTCGGCATTGCTAATATTCTTATCATATAAAGTATGTACAGTTGTTTTATAGGCAAATTGCTTTTCCTTGGCGACGAATGACTTCTTTTAAACGATTTGGTATACATTTGTCCAAGATTTTAATATAATCCGGACCGATTTTTCGTCACTTCTGTAATATGACTTTTTTCTTCGTTTTCTTATTCTTTTTTTTCAATTGACCCCAGAGGAGGAAGGAGAGTTGTGCTCTCTCCCCGTTACCAACCTGTTTCCATGTAGACGAATAATTTATCTGAGACAAAAATGTTTTCTTTATACATAGGCTATTGACAAACATAGTAGAACAACAAAGAAAATTGTACATACATATGTATTGAAAGTAAAAATCATAATTTGCAAAATTAAACATCATCATTCGAGAAAACAAATCTTAAAATCATATTTTGGTCCAAAAATCATCAAAAATATGATAAAATCATCATTCTGGCAGCACTGCTTGGAGCCATCCGGTTACTCTAGAAAAGAACCGTTTGTGCTTAGACGCTCGTAAGCTCAATGCGTTGACGGTCAAGGATGCCTATCCTCTGCCGCACATTGAGGGTTTGTTAAGTCGGCTTGGAGACACGATATATATATACCCTGCAGGAAATGGAACTGACACAAGACTAGTCACGTGACCGGTCCCCAAGTGATAGGGACCAGTCCGAGTTCTAACACTTCCTATGAAGCGGACCAGTCACTTTTACATGGGGATGGCCTAGGATGTGGTTAATTGATACTTTGTATGTACCTTGTGACTTGTCACTGAACTATCCCATAGGGACCTATTCGATGTATAATAATATAAATTATTTATAAATAAAATTTCGACATTTAACTGTAACAATTAACGCTTATATATTTTTTTATTGTAACAAATGCAATGAAATTTTTTTTAAATATTATTTTTAATCTGAAAATTTTTTGAGATTCGAACCGACAACCTCGTGCATGACAGGCTGGCACACTACCCACTCGACCACAGGGCCACTCATATTTCAAAAGTATAAATACCATTTAAGCTTAGGTTAATATCTAAGTATAGTTACGAGACTGATCCCAGAATCACATTGAAGGGAGCAATTAACATTATATTTACACTATTTGATAGGTCCCGTGTTCGACCACATCGAACATGTTCAGTGCAGTTTACTACAATACTAGACCGAGTCCGAATTAAATTGGCTCAAGATCAAGACGATACACCACGAAAATGGTCAATATGCCACCATTTACACGATATGACTTTTTTCACCATACACTACTACGTACTTTTGATAACACCCACATTATCTCCAGTTATAGGACGAGTACATTTGAATCAATTGTCACCAAATTTTCTGCAGGGTATCTAGTGTCGACCTTAAAGACGCTTTCTGGCAGATACCACTAGAGTTATCTCGTAGGGAAAAAACTGCATTCACGGTGCCTGGACGACCACTTTATCATTTTACGGTCATGCCATTTGGGTTGTGTAATGCTGCCCAAAGGTTGTGCCGTTTAATGGATAAGGTGATCCCTGCGGCAATGCGTGATAGAGTTTTCGTCTATCTAGATGACCTTTTGATAGTATCTCCAGATTTCGAGATACACCTGGAGTTGTTGTCACGCGTAGCTATCTATTTAAAGAAAGCAGCTTTGACCATTAATGTGAGAAAATCTAAATTTTGTTTCAAGGAGTTAAGATACTTAGGGTACATAGTAGGAGGTGGCAAACTAAAGCCTGATCCGGCCAAAGTGGAAACCATTACTCGATTTGCGTACCCTAAAACAGCTAAGCAAGTGCGGAGCTTCATGAGAGCAGCAGGCTGGTATAGAAAATTTATACCAGACTATGCCTCCATTGCAGCCCCAATCTTTGAGACGCTGAAGAAGGGGAAACAATTCAAGTTTTCGGAGGAAGCCAAGGTCGCGTTTGATCGACTCAAGGATGCTCTGATTACGAGCCCAATTCTTAATCACCTAGATTTCTCCAGACATTTTTACGTACAATGTGACGCGTCAGATGTAGGAGTTGGGGCGGTACTGTTTCAGAAAGACGATTCTGAAGGAGAACACCCCATCGCCTACTTCTCACACAAGCTGACGAAGGCGCAGAAAAATTATTCGGTCACTGAACGTGAATGTCTGGCGGTGGTCCTGGCGATTAAGAAATTTAGGCCCTATATAGAACTTATGCCCTTCTCCGTGATAACAGATCACAGTAGTCTGAAGTGGCTTATCTCACATAAAGACCTCAGTGGTCGGTTAGCCCGGTGGAGTCTACATCTCCAAGCATATGATTTCGCCATCGAGCATAGGCAGGGGAAACAAAACGTAGTACCTGATGCCCTATCTCGGTATGATATGGAGGAAGTCTCGGCAGATGTACGAGGACTGGTCGACCTCGGCTCAAGTGCGTTTAGGTCGGACGATTATTTAGCACTTGTTTCTACCGTAGAAGCAAATGCTGAGAGGTTACCTGACTTAAAAGTAGTTGAGGGGTTTGTATACAAACGAGTACGACCTTATGATGGTGTAGTCATAAATGAGGATTTCTCATGGAAATTATGGGTGCCTCAGGAATTGACTAAGACCATCATCGAAAAGTCACACAACGCACCGCAAGCTTGTCACGGAGGCGTGGGACTCTTTGCCGAATCAAAGAATACTTTTATTGGCCAAACCTAAGCGTTCAAGTTCGCGATTTCGTGGTGAACTGTCGCGTTTGCAAAGAATCGAAGCCGGCTAATAAAACGTTACGTCCACCCTTTGGAGCGGAAACCGTAAGCGAGAGACCTTTCCAACGTATTTTTATAGATTTTCTCGGCCCTTATCCGCGCTCGAAAAACGGAAATTGTTTTATTTTTATTGTGCTAGACCATTTGTCCAAATTTGTATTGCTTAAGGCTGTGCCCAAAGCTAGTGCTAAAAACGTAATTAAATTCTTGATTAGTGAAGTATTTCACAAATTTGGAACACCTGAGACAATCGTCTCGGACAATGGCAAGCAGTTCGTCAGTAAAGAGTTCGCAGATTAAATACGGAATTTCGGGATTAAGCATACTCGAACGGCAACACATTCACCCCAGGCCAATGCATCCGAGCGGGTTAACCAATCCATTTTAGCGGCAGTACGTTCATACCTTCAAAACGACCATTCTGATTGGGATAAAAATTTATCCGAAGTAGAATTTTCGTTAAGATCATCGGTACATAATACAATTGGAGTTACCCCGTACTTTGCCCTGTTCGGTATGAATATGGTTGGCCATGGTAGCGTTTATGGGTTGGCCAGGAAGTTGAAATGTGTTGCGGAGCCCGAGTTAGAAATCGCACCAGCGGATAAAATGTCGCTAATACGCCACAAAATACGCGAAAACTTACATCACGCTTATCTAAGAAATGAGAAAACGTATAATACTCGTTGCCGCGCAGTAAAGTTTGTCCCGGGACAAGAAGTGTTTCGCCGTAATTTTCAACAGAGCGAGTCTGGTTTTAATGCAAAGCTTGCAAGGAAATTTTTAAAGTGTCGGATAGTTAAACCTATAGGAAAATGTCTGTATGAGGTGGAAGACCTACAAGGAAAGTCACTGGGGGTATTTCACGCCAAGGATTTGAAACAGTAGCTTCAAATTCCTTGGTGGTTTTAGTCCCAGCCTTTCGAGCTTCAACGCCTGAGTCACTCAGGAGTCCAGCGAAAAGGCTAGAGTGCTTTTGCAAAAATCTCGCCGTAGTCAAAAGTATGTACGTGTGTATATATACATTGTGTTATTCTTATATTTTTTTATGTTAAATTTTGTTTTAACCTACAGATGCCTGAAATGGTATAAAAGCGTATTTCAATTGTCGGTATGATTTCGGCAGTTTGACATTTTTTTGATTATTACTTTTTGCCATTATAAATTTTATTCATATAGTTGCATATACATAAATACATTTACTTGTTTTTTTTATTACTTTTTCATACGTTAGTCACAACTGAAACGCTTTCGTTCTGAAACTATTACCATGTGGTAATTCAGCCCGCCTTACAGCAAGTTGAGACTATGTATATGATTTGTTTTTTTTTTTTGTAAAATGTTTCGCACAGAAACATAATACGTTTGATTTTTTTGTAACACAAAAAAAAGTTATGTATTTATATATGTATATTAGAGTGGACCCTCAATGTATGGGAAAATTTTAAACTTATCTGTTTCAAAATCGTAGCCCATTTTTGTGTTAGGTTAGGGTAAAATAAAATTTGGTAAAAATTTGAGCTCGATCGGTTGAAAATTATCAGCAAATTAAAAATATCGATTTTTTGGAAGCAATGAAAATGGACTTCCTTTAGAATGACTTCCAATTTTTTTACTGGGAGGTGATATGAACCATGTCCCAAAAATGATAAAAAATTTATTTATGTATTCTTTAATTTTGTTGTATATCTTAAGAACTGGGGCCAATTACTGCATTCGATATAGAACGAGATTTCCATTTATTTTCTGTTGGAATTTCGATTGATATCAAATGCAGCAATTTGACTACTGTTTTATTATTAACATAGATTTTATGTTTTTTTATATAATGGCTATCTATACTACGTTTATACTGTTATTATTTGCAAATAGAAGTATATATGAAGAATGTGAGTCAAATAAGCACTATACAAACCGAACGCTTAGATGATTCATATGTCAATCGATTTGTCTTAATCCCGAGAGTGTCACTAAAGATACGCCAGTTATCAAAATTTAATATGACGGCTAACAGACGCCATTTGGTAATTACGAAAAACATAAAAAGTCGGCGAACTATATCAAAATTGGTATCATTCGACAGGTATGTTAAAATCATCTTTAGGATTTTATTATGATTTTTCATTTCGAATGACTGTTTAGGATATTTAACGGTTCAAAGTTGGTCGCAATCGGGTTTTTTTTATTTTTTGTATTATGTAATACTTGTTTTGCAAAAAGAACTTAGAAAGCATTTTAAAATTGTATTCAATAGAAAAATGAGATCATTAAAGTAACTAATATAAAAATTGCATTAAACAAAAATATAGTTAAGACATTCAAACAAAAAAAGTATTCGGCATTGCTAATATTCTTATCATATAAAGTATGTACAGTTGTTTTATAGGCAAATTGCTTTTCCTTGGCGACGAATGACTTCTTTTAAACGATTTGGTATACATTTGTCCAAGATTTTAATATAATCCGGACCGATTTTTCGTCACTTCTGTAATATGACTTTTTTCTTCGTTTTCTTATTCTTTTTTTTCAATTGACCCCAGAGGAGGAAGGAGAGTTGTGCTCTCTCCCCGTTACCAACCTGTTTCCATGTAGACGAATAATTTATCTGGGACAAAAATGTTTTCTTTATACATAGGCTATTGACAAACATAGTAGAACAACAAAGAAAATTGTACATACATATGTATTGAAAGTAAAAATCATAATTTGCAAAATTAAACATCATCATTCAAGAAAACAAATCTTAAAATCATATTTTGGTCCAAAAATCATCAAAAATATGATAAAATCATCATTCTGGCAGCACTGCTTGGAGCCATCCGGTTACTCTAGAAAAGAACCGTTTGTGCTTAGACGCTCGTAAGCTCAATGCGTTGACGGTCAAGGATGCCTATCCTCTGCCGCACATTGAGGGTTTGTTAAGTCGGCTTGGAGACACGATATATATATACCCTGCAGGAAATGGAACTGACACAAGACTAGTCACGTGACCGGTCCCCAAGTGATAGGGACCAGTCCGAGTTCTAACACTTCCTATGAAGCGGACCAGTCACTTTTACATGGGGATGGCCTAGGATGTGGTTAATTGATACTTTGTATGTACCTTGTGACTTGTCACTGAACTATCCCATAGGGACCTATTCGATGTATAATAATATAAATTATTTATAAATAAAATTTCGACATTTAACTGTAACAATTAACGCTTATATATTTTTTTATTGTAACAAATGCAATGAAATTTTTTTTAAATATTATTTTTAATCTGAAAATTTTTTGAGATTCGAACCGACAACCTCGTGCATGACAGGCTGGCACACTACCCACTCGACCACAGGGCCACTCATATTTCAAAAGTATAAATACCATTTAAGCTTAGGTTAATATCTAAGTATAGTTACGAGACTGATCCCAGAATCACATTGAAGGGAGCAATTAACATTATATTTACACTATTTGATAGGTCCCGTGTTCGACCACATCGAACATGTTCAGTGCAGTTTACTACAATACTAGACCGAGTCCGAATTAAATTGGCTCAAGATCAAGACGATACACCACGAAAATGGTCAATATGCCACCATTTACACGATATGACTTTTTTCACCATACACTACTACGTACTTTTGATAACACCCACATTATCTCCAGTTATAGGACGAGTACATTTGAATCAATTGTCACCAAATTTTCTGCAGGGTATCTAGTGTCGACCTTAAAGACGCTTTCTGGCAGATACCACTAGAGTTATCTCGTAGGGAAAAAACTGCATTCACGGTGCCTGGACGACCACTTTATCATTTTACGGTCATGCCATTTGGGTTGTGTAATGCTGCCCAAAGGTTGTGCCGTTTAATGGATAAGGTGATCCCTGCGGCAATGCGTGATAGAGTTTTCGTCTATCTAGATGACCTTTTGATAGTATCTCCAGATTTCGAGATACACCTGGAGTTGTTGTCACGCGTAGCTATCTATTTAAAGAAAGCAGCTTTGACCATTAATGTGAGAAAATCTAAATTTTGTTTCAAGGAGTTAAGATACTTAGGGTACATAGTAGGAGGTGGCAAACTAAAGCCTGATCCGGCCAAAGTGGAAACCATTACTCGATTTGCGTACCCTAAAACAGCTAAGCAAGTGCGGAGCTTCATGAGAGCAGCAGGCTGGTATAGAAAATTTATACCAGACTATGCCTCCATTGCAGCCCCAATCTTTGAGACGCTGAAGAAGGGGAAACAATTCAAGTTTTCGGAGGAAGCCAAGGTCGCGTTTGATCGACTCAAGGATGCTCTGATTACGAGCCCAATTCTTAATCACCTAGATTTCTCCAGACATTTTTACGTACAATGTGACGCGTCAGATGTAGGAGTTGGGGCGGTGCTGTTTCAGAAAGACGATTCTGAAGGAGAACACCCCATCGCCTACTTCTCACACAAGCTGACGAAGGCGCAGAAAAATTATTCGGTCACTGAACGTGAATGTCTGGCGGTGGTCCTGGCGATTAAGAAATTTAGGCCCTATATAGAACTTATGCCCTTCTCCGTGATAACAGATCACAGTAGTCTGAAGTGGCTTATGTCACATAAAGACCTCAGTGGTCGGTTAGCCCGGTGGAGTCTACATCTCCAAGCATATGATTTCGCCATCGAGCATAGGCAGGGGAAACAAAACGTAGTACCTGATGCCCTATCTCGGTATGATATGGAGGAAGTCTCGGCAGATGTACGAGGACTGGTCGACCTCGGCTCAAGTGCGTTTAGGTCGGACGATTATTTAGCACTTGTTTCTACCGTAGAAGCAAATGCTGAGAGGTTACCTGACTTAAAAGTAGTTGAGGGGTTTGTATACAAACGAGTACGACCTTATGATGGTGTAGTCATAAATGAGGATTTCTCATGGAAATTATGGGTGCCTCAGGAATTGACTAAGACCATCATCGAAAAGTCACACAACGCACCGCAAGCTTGTCACGGAGGCGTGGGACTCTTTGCCGAATCAAAGAATACTTTTATTGGCCAAACCTAAGCGTTCAAGTTCGCGATTTCGTGGTGAACTGTCGCGTTTGCAAAGAATCGAAGCCGGCTAATAAAACGTTACGTCCACCCTTTGGAGCGGAAACCGTAAGCGAGAGACCTTTCCAACGTATTTTTATAGATTTTCTCGGCCCTTATCCGCGCTCGAAAAACGGAAATTGTTTTATTTTTATTGTGCTAGACCATTTGTCCAAATTTGTATTGCTTAAGGCTGTGCCCAAAGCTAGTGCTAAAAACGTAATTAAATTCTTGATTAGTGAAGTATTTCACAAATTTGGAACACCTGAGACAATCGTCTCGGACAATGGCAAGCAGTTCGTCAGTAAAGAGTTCGCAGATTAAATACGGAATTTCGGGATTAAGCATACTCGAACGGCAACACATTCACCCCAGGCCAATGCATCCGAGCGGGTTAACCAATCCATTTTAGCGGCAGTACGTTCATACCTTCAAAACGACCATTCTGATTGGGATAAAAATTTATCCGAAGTAGAATTTTCGTTAAGATCATCGGTACATAATACAATTGGAGTTACCCCGTACTTTGCCCTGTTCGGTATGAATATGGTTGGCCATGGTAGCGTTTATGGGTTGGCCAGGAAGTTGAAATGTGTTGCGGAGCCCGAGTTAGAAATCGCACCAGCGGATAAAATGTCGCTAATACGCCACAAAATACGCGAAAACTTACATCACGCTTATCTAAGAAATGAGAAAACGTATAATACTCGTTGCCGCGCAGTAAAGTTTGTCCCGGGACAAGAAGTGTTTCGCCGTAATTTTCAACAGAGCGATTTTAAGTCTGGTTTTAATGCAAAGCTTGCAAGGAAATTTTTAAAGTGTCGGATAGTTAAACCTATAGGAAAATGTCTGTATGAGGTGGAAGACCTACAAGGAAAGTCACTGGGGGTGTTTCACGCCAAGGATTTGAAACAGTAGCTTCAAATTCCTTGGTGGTTTTAGTCCCAGCCTTTCGAGCTTCAACGCCTGAGTCACTCAGGAGTCCAGCGAAAAGGCTAGAGTGCTTTTGCAAAAATCTCGCCGTAATCAAAAGTATGTACGTGTGTATATATACATTGTGTTATTCTTATATTTTTTTATGTTAAATTTTGTTTTAACCTACAGATGCCTGAAATGGTATAAAAGCGTATTTCAATTGTCGGTATGATTTCGGCAGTTTGACATTTTTTTGATTATTACTTTTTGCCATTATAAATTTTATTCATATAGTTGCATATACATAAATACATTTACTTGTTTTTTTTATTACTTTTTCATACGTTAGTCACAACTGAAACGCTTTCGTTCTGAAACTATTACCATGTGGTAATTCAGCCCGCCTTACAGCAAGTTGAGACTATGTATATGATTTGTTTTTTTTTTTTGTAAAATGTTTCGCACAGAAACATAATACGTTTGATTTTTTTGTAACACAAAAAAAAAGTTATGTATTTATATATGTATATTAGAGTGGACCCTCAATGTATGGGAAAATTTTAAACTTATCTGTTTCAAAATCGTAGCCCATTTTTGTGTTAGGTTAGGGTAAAATAAAATTTGGTAAAAATTTGAGCTCGATCGGTTGAAAATTGCCGTGCCGCACGAGCATTGAAGTCTGTGAGAATGAAATTCGGGCAAAATGGAGAAAAAAACGTCCGTAACTACTGAGGAGTCACCTCTAGAGATGTAAAATGTAAGAGCAACCCCCATTATTTTTGTATCCCAAATATTTCTCTAGAACAAACTTATGGTCTATCTCCAACCCTTCACATGATCCCCATACAAAAAATTTAATTTACCCAAAAATTTACTACCCAGCTAAAAAAATATGTATGGAGCATATATGATGTTCCATATATGGTTCAGATCCGAAAAATGAGGGTATATGACCATATATGATAATATATATTCATACATTTTCATACATATAGATATTTGTAAATTCATATTCATATTTATTAAAATTACTTTTTTTAAGATTTTCAACATCTAAGTTGTATTTGATGAAACATATGTTGCATAAATAATTAAAAACGAACTAAAATACATTTAATTCATCATTTTAAGAGAACAGGTACATCGATTATTTAAAAAACACAATTTTAAAACTCATCTTTGCACACAAAATTTAATTTAATAAGAATTTAGATTAAAAACTAATGCAATTAATCATTAAAAAAAATTATCCGTTTTTATACCAACACTAGTTTTCAATAAAATTTTTGGCAGTAATATGAACTTTGTTTCTTAAAAATATCTAGAGTATTTTCTATAAAATTAATGAATGAAGTATCCTTTTGATTATGTTATTTACTTTGCAAACCGTTTGTATTTTCTAATAGATTTGCAATTCACCAGTGATAAGAAAACAGAGGCGGTATTCGATGTTTGATGCAAATGTTCTTGCGTTAGTGCAAATGCTTTTCTTTAAAATCCAACAACAAAATACACACACAATCCAAAGAAAAGCTACAAAACATTTGATTCAAACATGGAATACCGCCAGAGAAAAAGTTCGAGTTAATAAAATGCAAGCTTTTTTGATTGCAAAAACAATCTTATGTGAGATATTATGTATGCATACATTTTTATGTCTCCATATATTACATCTAATTTATATATGTATACATATATGAAGAGTTTCATAATTAAATTTCCATATATGACCTCATACATTATAATACATTTCATATATTAGTCCATATATCAATTCATATATAATACTTTTGCCATGTATAATATATATGTCCATACATGAATTCATACATATTCATATATATTTATATACATTCATATATTAAAAATATATGGACCATACATAATTTTTTTAGCTGGGTAACTAAATTTTTAATAAAACTGGTGTTGTCGCCAAATGGCTCTAAAAAATATATTATTCTGTTTATTTAATCTTGGTTCAGTTTATTTGCAATTTTTTTTTGTTTTATTTAATATGATTTACTTTTTGAATTGTATTTGTATCACACAATGTGAATTACCTTAATGTATTCTTATTTGTCTTATATTCTTAAATTCTTGTTATGCTTATGTACAATTTGTTGTTGTTATATACATTGATCTCAATGCAGTTCGAAGTTTCGTTGAGTTATCCCGTTAGTTTAAATGTATGTATATAACACAAAAAAAATTTCAAAAAATGTTCGTACATAAATGAATAGTTGCCCAACAAAATATTTTAACAAGACTGTTAGTTGGTAAAGGAAAAGCACTGCGGTAAGTTCATTAGAACATTAACATAATTTTTAAGTAATTTTACAGCGATGAGATCCTTGCTTCGAAATTAATATTTGCGTCAGATGACATCATTACTTTTTGCATGGCCCAACTACAGAAAATACAACGCCGCAACGACTATAAAGAACTGTTGGAACTAGTTGTTTTCTTCCTTGACGCTGATTTGGCTGAATATAAGTTCAAAGAACTCATACCCATTCACCACGCTCGATGGAGCAATTTATTCTTTAAAAATATTTATTTTCAGAGGCAATTTATTCTTTAAAAATATTTATGTTCAGAGATCAATTTAAATTGGAAAAATCACAATTGGATGGAATTCGAGATGTCTGCGTGTTTGTTGTTCGTCTATACGTAAAAGTCTGGTATAACTGTACTGAAGCTGTTAAAGCTCCAAATCAGGACTTTAACTTTTTGAAAGCACTTCACTCATACGCAGACTTGGATCAGAAATTGTCGAAAACATTGGTAACAAAGTTTATCAGACATTTGTGGTATCTGGCGGATGAGGCTATAGCCCTCGCTTTCTTTGACTCAGATGTTTCGTGTGATATAAAACGAAAAATGTTGGCTTTTATTAACGCAGATGATGGAGAAGAAGTCCTTGCAGAAAGTGAAGAAAAATCTGTAGAAGGAACTGAAGAAGAAGAAGATCACGACTATAGTACCGATGGCTCTGACGATGTTGAAAATGCTATCCGTAGCAAGAAAAAAATTTACGTTAATTTTGCAGAATAATTTTAATAAATTTTGAAAATCTCCTAAAATGCAAATGTCTTATGTTTCTACACAAAATTATTACATCGAAACAACCGGCATACATTTATAATAGAATTGCGTTTGCTAGATCCAACCGCGGTAGGAATATTATACAGCAAAAATACAAGAGCCTTATATCTAAACGCCAATTTCTGATCTATACAATCAGTCTTTGGAACTCTTTACCAAACAATATCCAAAAAAATAGGCAACGCAAACATATTTAAAAGGGAGTTATTCAAATTGTTTATGTAATAACTATTTTTGCTTATTTATTTATATTTACTTTTTATTTATGTTCTTTTGCTATTAAAATTGTTTTTCCTATTTTATTCATAATGCTTTTTCTATATATTAATTATTTCTTTTATGGGGCACTGCTTCAGCTTCTAATGTCGAGAGAATCCAACGAAGGCAAAACAAAATTTTACGCTTAATAACATTGGCTCCATGGTATATAAAAAATTCAAATATACATCGTGATTTAAATATGCCACTAGTGACTGAAGAAATTGCAAAATACGCTGGCAAATATTTAACAAAACTCGAGTCACATCCTAATCCGCTTGCCCGTAATATTTTGAACTTTACTGGACACATCCGCCTAAAAAAGAGGGACACATGGGCTCTTATTCATAGCACTCCAGATGGGACTTCTTGAAAATACTTTATTTTTTTCCTTTTGACTATCACTACTTATGTATTATATATAACTATTACTAAGCTTATGTCCGACACTGGTCGGGCCTAATTATATTTTTAGATTTAAGATTTGAATACTTATTGTTAGTTCATATATGAAGATACAATAAATAAAAAATCATGCATTCAAAAACAAAAAAAAAATTTCTTTTATATCACTTAGATGTTTGTTGTAATCACTAGCACTATCATTTATAAGATATTTGTCTTGTGCTAGATCGCAATTAATAAATAAATAAATAAATAAATGAGCAATTTTTCTCGAATGGCTTGAGTGCTTTCGTAACGTCTAAAACAAAAAACTTTTCGAACGCTTCAACTTGCCGCATGAATTTATACGATACCCACCGGAAACGTGGTCGCAGCGAGAAGATTATCAGCGAGCATTGAAAGTTGTCGCGAAAATTCAAGTTGTTAACGACACCGCAGAAAGAGGCGTGAAAATTATGGAGGAGTACAATAAAATATTGTGCAGAAACGAAGAGGAGAAGCAATATTTGATTCAAGTTGTCGCTGATTATCGAAAAAAATATCCGAATTTTGAAAAAATTAATTTGATATAAATCGGTGATAATTAGCAATTAATAAAATTAATAAAGCCATTTTAATTAAATTTAATAATTGTCTATTTTTTCTCCATTTTGGTAAATTTTTGGGAAAATTAATTTTTTTGTATGGGGACCATGTGAAGGGTTGGAGATGGATTATAAGTTTGTTCTAGAGAAATATTGGGGATATAAAAATAATGGGGGTTGCTCTTGCATTTTACATCTCTAAAGGTGACTCCTCAGTAGTTACGGACGTTTTTCTCTCCATTTTGCCCAAATTTCATTTTCACAGACTTCAATGCTCGTGCGGCACGGCAATTTTCAACCGATCGAGCTCAAATTTTTACCAAATTTTATTTTACCCTAACCTAACACACAACTGGGCTACGATTTTGGAAAATCGAAAAAAAAAATTAAGGACCACCTTAATGTATATACATTTGTTTTTTTATGTCACCGAAAAAACCGGCAGTGAAATACGTTTAACCCAAGACAAGCGTACTGAGAAGAGAAAAATTTTGAGTCCAAGAATTGAAAAAGCTAAAAGCGAAAAAAAAGGATTTAAGGTCTTGCCTAATTTGGGCCTAACAAATGCCTTTGTATATAATTATATGGCTCGCACGAATGACTTAAATACTAAATATAAATTGCCGTAATATTTTTTTTATAGCTTAACACTCACCGATTCCTGTCGTTGCACAAAGCCCATTGTAGTGCAGTCCCTTTGATTTGTGAACATCTTTAGGCGAAGCAGTTGCATTTATAAAGTTTATCTGAAAGAGAGAAAAGACTTTAGTAGGTGGAATTAAATTTTTATAGCAACCACTCACTCAGGTACCTTGCTTCCGAATGGCGATGTCCCACAAACCGTATCGATTGTTTCGTCGTCTTCCTGTAAAAGAAAAATATTAATAAAAGAAATAATGAATTTCGTATAAGGAATGTAGGGGGTATTATTCGCCAAAATTAAAATTTTTGGTGGTCTTAGTCCCTACATCTCCTTCAGTCAAGGCTGAGTCAGTTTTGTTTACTTACCAGTAATCCTAAGAGACATCAGGCATAGGTGACAAATTTTCCACTTGCAATTGCGTCATCTGGCAAGAAAAGCCCACTTCAAAAAAGGACCTGTAAAAGAACTATTGTTAAATTTTTTTTTATATTACACAATATTTCACATTTTTTTATGCAATTCAGTTTTCTTTTGTAATGGAATAGATTCCATTAGCTATTTTTAAAACCTTTAAACCACTATTTTCAATAATAATAACCTTTGTTAGAGGCGACCAGTTGTCGGCGGCAAACCGAACGGCGCCGGAGTGTAGGCACAAAAATACTAGGGGACAACATACATACATACTTATCAATGAATTTCTTGATACACTAAAATATACTAGATATACCGAACGGACGACACACTCGTCCGTATTCTAGATAGGCAAAATCCCTTTATTAAAGCTAATTCAATTTATTGAACTATCTTCCTATAATTTTTATTTCTTTCATACAATAACAAATAAGAGAGAAAAAAATTGGAATAGCAATAGAAATACTACAAATACACACACACACATGTTTTTTAAGTGAAAGCTAACAAATGCGAGTGTGCATGTAGTAGTAGCAACTTTAAACGATTATAGCTCCCATAATAATAAACCGATTTCAATAAAATATAAATTCTGCACATCTGTACAGAAAACCCTTTAAAACCATATAAATTTTTCCAAAGTTGGTGCAGCAGTTCCGGCGTAAAAGGGATTACAAAAAACTTGTTCGCCTATTAATTATATAGATTCTATTGAATGACTCCACTTATCTGTGTCCATAGAACTGATGAAGTGTTCCATATACAAGGGGAAACCAACCAGAAATGTGGCCATGGCCCAGAACCATGGTTGCTTCCACCGTATTTTAAAGCTGAAAAGAAACAAAAAACCTGATCAGATTACATACATATAAGTTAGCACAACTCAGAATTTCAATACGGATGTTGAAATACATAAAAGTCAACAACCATCTGCGTCAGCTATTTATTCGACAATTGCAAAAGAATGATAAGAAACTTAAAAACAAAGAAAACACTAGACGCAAACTCAGCGTTTTTTGGGTACAATGTTGGTTGAATGGTTTTTTGAAGCCAAGGCAGATCATATTTGGAAGTAAAAGTATAAAGTTCATTTTTATAATTTTATTTTAATTTCATTTATATTTTAATAAAAACTTTACAAAAAACTAAGACCCTGTTTTTTGTTAACTGGCGCCCAACGAGTGTTGAAACTAGAGGAACCCATCGATTGAATATAAAGGAGTGCTAAATCTCATATAAAAACACAATAGCTAAACTATAACAAAATAGAAGAAGCAGCTATCTATCAACAGTTGAGGAAACCACATCAATTGGACTAAAATTAAAAGCAACTGCAACCAACAAAGGAATCAACTATCTATATTGAAGAAAACTCATCAATAAATTAAGTT
Source organism: Tachina lurida (assembly GCA_944452675.1). Lineage (NCBI taxonomy): Eukaryota > Metazoa > Arthropoda > Insecta > Diptera > Tachinidae > Tachina > Tachina lurida. Next base: position 49,932,254 of record OX101755.1, on the reverse strand, counting down.
TTTTCGTTTCAATGTAAGTAGAGTGCTTATGAAATATTTAAGAGTGAAATAAATATTGAATTGCGATTGAAATTCTGTTTTTGAAAAAAAGTGAAGCATACTCTCGTATGAATGAAGATATTGAGTCATTATTAAATAAATTTAAAAGCTTAGAACTTATAGAAGACTTAGAAATGGCAATTACTCCAGATCAGTTAAAAACTATTGTGGAGAGTGCAGTTAGCAGTGCTCTCGTAGTACAGGAGAGACAATTTGAAGAAAAATTAAAGGAATTAGGAAAAAGGGTGACCGAGTTGTCTGTAAATGTACCGGAAGTAGAAAGATATGAAGAGGCTACTATTGGAGATAACGTGTTGTGCAGGGAAACTTTAGATATATCAAAATCTTTACCAGAGTTTGAAGGAAAGCATGAAACTTATGTTTCATGGAGAAAGGCAGCACATACCGCTTATAGAGTTTATGAAAAATATAATGGGAGTTCCACCCATTTTCAGGCTTTGGGAATCATTAGAAATAAAATTAGGGGTACAGCCGATATGATTTTGGCATTATTAATAGACTCGATTTCACCTATGCGGACAAGAGACCTATTTATTTAATAGAACAAGAAATGTCTACCCTTCGACAGGGAAATCTAACTCTTTTAGAGTATTATGATGAAGTGGAGCGGAAGCTCACACTTCTAACAAATAAAACAATAATGAATTATGATGGTGATCTGGCTGCATCATTAAATGAAAAATATCGAATGGATGCATTACGAGTCTTTATTTCAGGCGCAAAAAAATCTTTAAGCGACATTCTTTTTTCGGCAAAGCCAAAGGATCTTCCATCAGCGCTGGCATTGGCTCAAGAGGTTGAATCAAACCATGTGCGCTATAATTTTGCTAGCAATTATGCTAAAAGTATGGAGGAAAAAACACAACAGAAATTTTTTACGAAAAACGCTAGGTTTGTTAATAATAATACCACACAAGGAAAAAATCCTTATTATGACAGATGACAGGATAGCTCAAAAGAACAAAAGCAGGAGGTGGAACCGATGGATATCGATTCATCATCAAGGTTCAAACAGCCCCAAAAAATTAATAATCAATGGCGAGTCCAACCGAACATAAACGTGAGCCCGGCAATAAAAAGACCAAATAGTGGTGCCACCAGGTTCACAGGCTTGAAGCAACAGCGTGTCAATCATATGGCGCATGAAGGAAATGATCATATAGATCAAAATTACCAGTATGAAGCTGATGCGGAAGCGTCTAATATAGAAAATGAAATTTCGGAATATGACCAAATTAATTTTTTAGTCATGACTCCCTGCTCCCCTACATAGAAAGGATGATAGCAGGGAGGAAAATTAAATTATTAATAGATACAGGCGCATCAAAAAACTATATAAAACCATTACCAGAATTAAAACATGTAAGGAATGTTGATGAGACATTTATGGTGAGGTCACTTCATGGCTTCAATTCCATAAAACATAAATGCACTATTAATCTTTTCAATATAAATACTACCTTTTTCATTCTTCCAAGCCTGACGTCGTTTGACGGAATTATAGGACTTGATTTATTAAAAATCGCAGATTCTAAGCTCGATTTAAAAAATAAAAAACTGGAATATAAGACTGGATCAGAGCCCATTCAGTTTTTTAAATGTATGAGTGTAAATTTTACAAGTGTGGAAAAAATTGAGGTACCTCAAGAGGTATCCGAGAGATTTCGAAAAATGATAGAAAAAAGAAAGAATGTCTTCGCTGAACCTGATGAAGCGTTACCCTTTAACACAAATATTATTGTGACTATTCGCACTGAGGATGAGAATCCAATATATTCAAAGTTATACCCATATCCAATGGGAGTAGCAGATTTTGTAAGCACAGAAGTTCGTAACCTTTTAAAGGATGGCATCATCCGACCATCCAGATCACCCTACAATAACCCTGTTTGGGTGGTAGATAAAAAAGGGACTGATGAATATGGAAACATTAAAAAACGATTTGTTATGGATTTCAGAAAACTGAATTCGAAAACAGTGTCTGATAGGTATCCCATTCCGAATGTAAGTGTTATATTATCAAATTTGGGTGAGGCTAGATATTTTACTACTCTAGACCTTAAATCGGGATTTCATCAAATATTATTGGCAGAAAAGGAACGTGAAAAAACTGCCTTTTCAGTGGGAAACGGGAAATATTTTATTTTTTTTTTTTTTTATTTTTATATGCATGATTTTTATTTATTGTCTCTTCATATATGAACTAACAATAAGTATTCAAATCTTAAATCTAAAAAATATAATTAGGCCCGACCAATGTCGGACATAAGCTTAGTAGTAGTTATATATAATACATATGTAAGTAGTGATAATCAAAAGGAAAAAAATAAAAGTATTTTCAAGAAGTCCCATCTGGGAAACGGGAAATATGAATTTTGTAGACTACCGCTTGGGCTTAAAAATGCACCGAGCATTTTTCAGAGAGCTATCGACGATGTTCTTAGGGAACAAATAGGAAAGTCGTGCCACGTTATAATTTTTTCAAAAGATATGGAAACCCATGTCGACCACATCGCTTGGGTCTTGGATAAGCTCTGTGATGCCAATATGAGAGTTTCTCGCGAGAAATCGAACTTCTTCAAGGAAAGGGTTGAGTTTTTGGGATTCGTGGTATCGCGAGGTGGTATCACAACGAGCCCTAGTAAGATAGATGCAATAAAAAATTATAAACAACCCAGTACGGTTTTTGATTTAAGATCCTTCTTGGGACTGGCAAGTTATTATAGATGCTTCATTAGGAACTTTGCATCGATTGCAGGGCCTTTGACCGATATACTGAAAGGTGAAAATGGCAAGGTTAGTGCCACTCAGTCTAAAAAAATAGTTGTGAATTTTGACGAAAGGCAACTTCAGGCTTTTAATAAACTTAAAGAGGTCTTAGCATCCGAGGATGTTATGTTACTTTACCCGGATTACGGAAAACCGTTTGACCTAACGACTGACGCTTCGGCCTATGGACTTGGTGCGGTTTTGTCTCAAAATGGCAAACCAATAACCATGATTTCAAGAACTCTAAAGGGTGGGGAGTTAAATTTTGCCACCAATGAACGGGAGTTACTGGCGATTGTATGGGCTTTGAAAAGCCTTAGAAATTATTTATATGGCGTTAGGAATCTGAATATCTTTACAGACCACCAACCGCTTACTTTTGCGGTTTCGGATCGTAACCCTAACTCGAAAATAAAAAGGTGGAAAGCATTCATCGATGAGCACAACGCTCAAATTTATTATAAACCGGGAAAGGAAAATCACGTCGCCGACGCTTTATCGCGACAAAACCTTCTTGCTTTACAGAGTGTTCATACCCTACAAAATAATAACACTTTTGGTAAGAGTTCAAGCTCTGATATTGCAACAGTACATAGCGAAGTCTCTTTATCTTATACTATTGAATCAACTGATAAACCGATTAATTGTTTTAGAAATCAGATAGTGATTGAGGAGGGTACAGAGCTACCAACAAGAACATTTGTTTTGTTTGGAACAAAAACGAGACACATAATAAACTTTTCAGATAGAGCACTTTTGATGGCTAAAATTTGTGATACTGTAAAGGAAGATGCGGTAAATGCAATTCATTGCGAGCTACCAATTTTGGCTTTAATACAACATAGACTAATTGAGACATTTCCCTCAACAACATTTCGTTATGCAAAAAATTTAGTTGTGGATATCACAAATAAAGACGAACAAAGAGAAATTGTCGTAACTGAACATAACAGAGCTCATAGAGCAGCTCAAGAAATTACCAAACAAATTTTGGAAGACTATTTCTTTCCAAAAATGACACAGTTGGCAAATGAGGTTGTCATAAATTGTAAAGTTTGCAAAAAAGCGAAATATGATCGCCACCCGCAAAAACAAGTCATTGGTGCGACACCAATTCCATCATATGTGGGGGAAATTTTACATATTGATATATTCTCAACAGATAAAAAATATTTTTTAACTTGTGCAGACAAACTCTCCAAGTTTGCAATAGTTCAACCTATAGACTCGAGAACTATAATAGATGTAGAATCACCGATTCTACAGCTGATGAATTTCTTCCCTCGTACGAAAGTAATATTTTGTGACAATGAACCATCATTGAATTCTGAAACAATAAAGTCAATGCTGAGCAACAATTTTGGTGTGGAAATTGTCAATGAACCACCGCTTCATAGTACCTCGAATGGACAGGTCGAGAGATTACATAGTACTATTTTAGAAATTGCTAGATGCCTTAAACTAGAAAAATCCATTAGTGATACAGTACAGTTAATATTACTGGCAACCATAGAATATAATAGAACGATTCATACAGTCACAAACAAAAGGCCTATTGATGTAATTCATTCTGATTCATTGGAGCTTGAGGTTGATGTGAGAAACAGAGTACAGAAAGCCCAAGAGTCTCAGATGAGACGATTAAATGAAACAAGACAGAATCGAACATTTGAAGTGGGTGAAAGGGTTCTTATTAAAACAAATAGAAGATTAGGCAATAAGCTTACACCATCATATGTTGAGGAAACTGTAGAAGCCGATTTGGGGACAACCGTTCTCATTAAAGGGAGGGTGGTCCATAAGGACAATTTGAGATAAGTCAAATTTTATTGATTTCTTTTTAACCGTAGGATTCTTGTGGTGGTCCTTCTTGTCGCGGTGGTGACCGCAAAACTAACAGACTATTCCAATTCAAACTACATCCCTGTATCAGATGGTTACGTGACAATTTGGCAGGATTTTGAGTATTTGCGGCATACAACGAACCTTACATTGTATTCTGAAGTGGCTGATGATACAGAGAGACTAAAAGAACATTTTCCCCAATCACACATGAAAAAAATATTAGACTCGGACATAGGACATGTAAGAACATTAATAACAACAATAGATGTTCATCGTAGGCATACAAGAAGTATAAAATTTTTGGGCACGGCACTTAAGGTGGTTGCTGGGACACCTGACTACGATGACTTCGAGGATGTGAAATTTAATCAAAGGGAATTGATTCAGGCAGAAAATAGACAGATTCTCATAAATACAAGAACACAGGAGAAAATCAATAATTTAACAGATACAGTCAATATTATAATAAAAAATACCAAGGCTAAAGTGGTGGATACAGAACATTTGTACGAGACCTTGCTTGCTAGAAACAGAATTGTTGTCGCGGAGCTTGAAAGCTTGATGTTGTCAATAACTCTTTCAAAAATCGGTATAGTATATCCACAGATTTTGGATTCTAACGATTTGCTTGGTATAAATAGTAAGCACTCTACAAATGTAACTATACAGGATTTAATGGAAGTTGCTAGTATAAGAGTCCTATTAGATGATAAGTTTTTACATTTTTTAATTAAGTATCCAAGACCAGATATGGTTTGCAAGAAAGTAACATTGTACCCTGTTCAACACAACTACACAATTCTTAATTTTAATGGCAAAAACAGCGTGGCAGATTGTGGAAATCAAACGTTACCGATTGGAAACTGTAATGCAACCCTAACAACATCATTCTGCAGGAAGCTGGTACATTCAACATGCGCACAGCAATTCCATTCGGGTGGTCATGCATATGGCACTTCTCGGCCTTCCCATCTTGAGTCGGTGACAATAGTTGATGAGGGTGTTGTAATTGTAAATGATGACACATTTACTGTAAAAACAAATGATGACGTAGAAACCACCATCACGGGCACATTTCTACTGACTTTCAGTGGAGAAGCAAAAATTAATGAAACTCTATACAGAAATCACAGAAGTATAATAACAAAATTACCGGAGTCACCGATAATTGCCCTACTTAATGTTACAAGTCATGAAAACATACTGAGTCTACCATACCTTCAGAGATTAAGTGCTGAAAATTTGCGACATATAGAGGGCCTAAAAAACCAAGTGATTTCTGGTCCTTTGTTGTCTGCTGCTACTCTTCTTGTATTGCTGGCTTTGGCATTCTGGTGCTTCAGGTTTCACTATAGGCTTAGAAAAAACCGTCAGCAGCGTGCTCTGGAATCTGCGGTTGAGGGATTGAAGAAGTCCGGGGACGTCCTTCATTTAGGCGAGGGAGGAGTTAGCACAACTCAGAATTTCAATACGGATGTTGAAATACATAAAAGTCAACAATCATCTGCGTCAGCTATTTATTCGACAATTGCAAAAGAATGATAAGAAACTTAAAAACAAAGAAAACACTAAACGCAAACTCAGCGTTTTTTGGGTACAATGTTGGTTGAAATGAATTATGGTTTTTTGAAGCCAAGGCGGATCATATTTGGAAGTAAAAGAATAAAGTTCATTTTTATAATTTTATTTTAATTTCATTTATATTTTAATAAAAACTTTACAAAAAACTAAGACCCTGTTTTTTGTTAACTTATATACACATACATACATATTATAATACCTAATTTTTATAATATTAGTATTTGTTTTTTTATTATTTTATATAATTTTTTTATTCATATTTAATTAAAAATTACTTACCTATAAGAATCGCCATTTTCCTCCATAGTAAAAGCACAGATATAATGTAGAAGTTGGTAGACGTGTGTAACATTCATTCATGGTTGTCCATTCATGTATTTTTCTTTTTGTCACAACCAGAGTTACCGTGAGGTTAGGGCTACCAGCGTGTTGTTGATTGGCATGATTTCTTTTCATGGTTTTTTTCGCATGAGTATTTTTGCATGATTTTTTTTTACAATTTTGTTTTGCTAGCTGCACTTTCCCTCCCATTCTTGGTCCACATTACAAAATCCAGAATTGTTGGGTTTTGTAATGTGCACCTGGTGTAAACGCAGCACAGTTTGGCCGATAAAGCAGTACTCACAGCTGATAGCTGATAAATTTCGCGCCAGCTGTGAGTACATGCAAAAGTAAATAAAGAAAAAAAAAAGTAAATAAAGTAAATATTAAATACACCGTATGGTGGAAAGGAACGGCTCCTCTTCCAGGAATGCGGTTTGTTGGATGATGCTGGATGGACTCTGTAAAAATAAGTTTTCAATCTGATACTTACGGTGAGACCGAAAAGACTAATTGGCGGAGAAGTGTTTGTTTTTTTTAACATTTATCATTAAAGCAATAAATATAATGTCATACTGATACATGATACAAAAAGCACTAATATAAGAAAATTTAAATATGTAAAAGAAAAAAAACAGTCAATAAACATTGGTGGTGCTAAGGCTAGTAATAAAAGCCTGAGTGAAAAGAGGTTGGAAGAAATTAATAAGAACAACCTGTAAAATCCAGTGAAATCAAAAACAAAAAAATACTTTTTTAAATAATTAAAAACAAATGTTAAACAAAGACAATTTTTGCATACACCCGCCACGAAACTAATTACATACAGCTTTAAACTTTTTAAATAAAGACATACACAAACAAACACAATTAATTATATGCTACCCGTAAAACCCGCCATCAGCCACAGCAAAAGAGTAGATTAGTAATGGTGGCGGACGACATGTTTTGGGAATTCAAAACCGGGAAAAATCAAAAAGGGTGGCAACCCTGTTACAAATGGGGGATTTTGGGGATTTTTTTTTGCTAAGATTTTCTTGGCTATGTGTGTGTGTGTGTGTGACTTTGATTCTTTGTTTATGTGTATGTATGTATACTTGTGTGTACAGCTTTTGTTGTTATTGAGGAGAAGCGTTGTGCTTACAGTGTATGGATGTATGCATGTATATATGTATATGTGGGTGTGTGTGAGTATGTGTATGTGTGTGTGTGTATGAGTATGCGTTTTTGTATTTACTTATATGTTTGATGGTGTCCAATACTTTTGTTGTAGTGGAAGACAATTATTATACCCATTAGGAAATGTTGATGGTGAAAATGTGCTGACTAGCTTTTGACTAGCTTGTCACCTGTACTACTCTATAATTATTCCCCATACAATACTTTGAAACCCTACTATTAAAAATACAATTCACTAGGTAGTGACTACGTAGTTCTAATGGGAATATGGAGACATACTAACCAGATAGTTAGTTACTGGTACAGTTCTATAACTTACGTACATACAAATGTATGTATATTGACAAGTTATTGTCAATTCCACCTCTCTCCTTCTTTTATACTGACGGATAGAAGAAAACTTATTATACCAAAGTTGTAACTAGAATTTTAGGGTTGACACAAAGACAGTTGCTCCCAGTCTGACTGCAGGGTAGTTACAAGGGATCTGTGTATTTGTTTGTATGTAGTGATTGTTATTTGATAGTCTTTGGGTAGCTGTTTTTAGTTATCGTTGGTATGCTTATTTAGGGTTATTGTATTGCATTTATGTTTGCGATCTCTGGGGAAATAATCTAATAGCTACAGAGAGTGGCAACCCTGTTGTAGATGGAAATGGATAAGGAATGTATTTGGTAATGCATCTATATGTTGCTGTATTAATGTATGTGATCGTATCTATTTTTACTTTGAAGAATATCATTGCTTGTGTGTATTGTTTGACCATCGAGAGTTTTTGATACATATTTACAAATGAATGTGTATATGTTTTCTAGGATATTTGCTATTCTTATCGAGATAGAAAATATTGTGTTGGCATAGGTTTTATACATATATACAAGTGAATTTCAGATGTTAAATATTTTGAATCCAATCAGGTTGATAAGCAGATTTTTTGAATAGGGGTAATGATATTTTTATTTCAGAATATTACACTTTAATGTAACAATTATAGGAAATAGCTTTAGGAGCAATACAGCAAAAATTTTACTCATACCTTTGTATTACAAACTGATGCTAGAGATTTTGTTCGGGGTGTTGCTGTGTATATGAATTTCACCATATATCGTAACACCAACAGAGAATTGTGGAAATGTGGTACGTGTAACAACTAAATATGGACCAACCCTAAAAGTTGAAATGAATAAACACATAATGTTCCTGCCCAAACGATATAATATTTTAACTGATGACGATATCAAAGATCTCTCAAGCGGATCATATTGCCTAAGTAGAGAAGGTGAAGAAAACCTAATTGTCGAGAGTGAGCTGAGTGAATTTCACCATATATCGTAATACCAACAGAGAATTGTGGAAATGTGTGCGTGTGTGTATGAATTTCGCCATATATCGTAATACCAACAGAGAATTGTGGAAATGTGTATGTGTGTGTGTGTGTGTATGAATTTCATCATATGTCGTAATAAATTAGATTTTGATGACTACTACGCGATTCTCATATAAAGTATATAAGTAGAAGAAATAATGTAGATTGTCATCAGTCTGCTTTGATATCTCAACAAGTGACAACCTATTTTCTCATCCAAAATTTCTAAAGTGTTTGAAATCCAAAAACTATAAAAGTGCTAGTACTAACTAAATAAATTGTTTATAACTAAAATAAATTGTTTATAAATAAAATAATTAAATAAATTATTTATAAATAAAATAATTATATTAATTAATAAACAAAAATATATAAAATGAATACTAAAAGTTGTGCAATCTGCAATAAAGTCTTTATGACTCAAACAAAACTAAATCAGCATATGGAAACGCACTCATATGGAACTAGTACGCTTGATCTTCAAAAAAAATATTGTGAGGATTGTGATGAGATGATCCCATCAAATGGTTATATGGCTCATGTCCGAACCACAAAACATAAAAACAGTTGTCACCTAGAACAGATTGGAGATCTTCTCACTAAAAGAGCGAGCAACTTCAATGGGAGGATCGAGACATATATCCTCCTCAACAAAAATGAGGGTGTTATGTTTCCGGAGCAGTTTCTGAAATCCGCCAAGAACTCTATACTACAACAGCTAATTGAATGTAGTAGGATACATACTACATTTAAATTTAATATGGAGCTCATATGCGATTATATGAAGACGGTGAATGATCAGATGAATGTTTCCCAACTGGTACATATTTCAAAAATGATGTTGGTAACTTTGTCTGATGACATAGAGGATATGTACAAGAAACAGGCCGAGGAGCTAATAGCTAAAATGGAAGAATTTCAAGAGAGGGATAGCGGATGGACCTTAATTTCAATGAATTCCCTTGAAGTTAATATAAACAAGGCGTCCATAATAAGAGGATCGAGTTTTATCCCTCTCCCAAAAAATATTGCAGTGAAATGTGCATGCATAAATATCGAGAACAATGATATTTATTGCTTTAAATGGTGTATCATTGCGGCTTTGAACACAAATAGCACTTTAGATCGAAGACAACAGAAAAACTATAGAAACTATAATATAGCAAACATTTCTGATGAGAATATTAGTATAGGGGCAATTGTATTAAATTTCGAAGGCCTAGAGTTTCCACTCCCATTGAAGCAGATTAAACAATTCGAACGTCAAAATAATATGAGCATCAACGTATTTGGTCACAATGGAACATCGCTTATAGGACCATACTACATAACAAAAGGAGAACAACATGTTCATATTAATCTGTTATTGCTCCAGTCCGATGAAAACTTCCACTATGTGCTCATCACGGATATATCAAAGTAAGTTTCATTTGTGCATTTAAGAGAAATATGTTTTCATATCTATTTAAAAAGTTACTTCTTATTGGTATATTTATTTATTTCTTATTTTAATTTCCTCTTTTCCTTAGACTCCTTCGTTCCAGCATAACATCTCACGTAAATAAGATACATATTTGCAACACCTGCCTATTTTATACACATGATGATTATGTGTATAATCACCACAAAAATGTTTGTGGGAAAAAAGTAATCAGAATGCCCGAAGATGAATCTATCATCAAGTTTCAAAACTACTACAAACAGTTAGATGTACCATTTGTGATCTACGCAGACTTTGAATCTATTTTAGAAAAAGTTGATGACCCCGTAAGTAAAAGCACTACAAATGTACAGAAACATCATGCGTGTGCATTCGCTTATTTTATTAATTGTAGCTTTAAGATAGAAAATAATTTATATAGACACTATTTTGGTGAAGATTCGGCGAACATATTTATCAAAAAAACAGTTGAAGATTGTACAGACATTTATCTAAATTATTTACTTAAAGTTAAGAAAATGTTCATGACCCCAATAGAAATAGCTCAATATAATAATGCACAAAATTGTCATATATGTAAGAAAATATTAAATAATGATAAAGTTAGAGATCATTGTCATCTTACGGGTAATTATCGTGGGGCAGCTCATAGCGAATGTAATTTGAATTATAAAACACCTCATTTTATACCGGTTATCTTGCATAATCTTTCTGCATATGATATACACTTATTTTTCAAAGAACTTTCTACTATAAAATATTCCACAATAAAAGTGATTCCCCAGAACGCAGAGCGTTATATTTCTCTTTCAATTTTCATCAGATTAGATGAAAAGCGTGGATTCGAAATAAGATTTATAGACTCGTTTAGATTTATGGCTACGAGCTTAGATACACTGGCGAAAAATCTTGATTGCAATGATTTTAATACTATTCGATCATGTTTCGCTGATGAAGCTCATTTCAACCTGATTAGAAGAAAGGGTGTATTTCCGTACTCTTACATGGATTCCATGACTAAGTTTAAGGAAATTAAACTCCCTAGTAGAGAAGATTTCTTCAATATTCTAACGAATGAAGAATGTGATGTAGTCGAGTATGAACATGCTCAAAAAATATGGAGAGAGTTTAACTGTAAAACCCTCCTTGACTATACTGAACTCTATTTAAAGACAGATGTTCTTCTTTTAACCGACGTGTTTGAAAATTTTAGGAAAATTTGTAAAGATATATACGATTTGGACCCCTGCCACTATTATACAGCACCAGGCTTATCTTGGGATGCAATGTTGAAAACCACAGAAGTTTCACTCGAACTGTTCACTGATTCCGAAATGTATATGTTTATGCAAAACGGAATAAGAGGTGGACTAGTTCAATGCTCGCAAAGATATTCGAAGGCGAATAATAAGTATTTAGAAGATTTTGATGCATCAAAACCATCGGAATTTCTTGTATATTTAGACGCTAACAATTTGTATGGATGGGCGATGTCGGAATATCTTCCTTGCGGTGAATTTGAGTGGGTATGTGATACTGATTTTGATGTTAAAAAAATTTCTGATACTGCAGAGTATGGGTACATTTTAGAAGTGGATATAGACTATCCTGATTCAACGCATGATCTACATAATGATTTGCCATTTTGTCCTCAAAATAAGCCCGTGGGGGGATCCAAAATCAAAAAATTAGTTGCAGACTTACACTCTAAAACAAATTACACCATACACTATAGAGTTTTAAAACAAGCCATTTCAAATGGCCTCATCTTAAAACAAATCCATAGAATACTCAGATTTAAGCAATCCCCTTGGCTTAAAAAATATATTGACTTAAACACATTTCATAGGACAAAAGCTAAAAATAATTTTGAAAAAGATTTCTTCAAACTTTTAAACAATGCTGTTTACGGGAAGACAATGGAAAACATTGAAAAACGTAGGGACATTAGAATTACTTCATCTTGGGAAACAACAAACAGGAATCATTTGGGGCTCAGAGCATTAATTGCGAAACCAAATTTTATACAGTTAACAAAATTTTCTGACGATATGTATGCGGTAGAGTTAGAAAAAATGGAACCACTATATGATAAACCTATATATGTTGGTTTCACAGTACTGGAGTTATCCAAGTGGAGAATGTATGACTTCCATTATGGCTTCATGAAGCCTAAATTTGGAGAGAACATTTCTCTCAACTATATGGATACTGACTCATTTATTTATTCAATTAAAACTGATGATTTTTACGATGACATCCGTAATGATATTAGTTTGAATTTTGATACGTCAGAATATCCTATAGATAACCAATTTCGTTTACCGCTACTCAATAAGAAGGTTTTGGGAATGATGAAAGATGAAAATAATGGGGATATAATGACAGAGTTTGTTGGTTTAAGAGCAAAAATGTATTCTCTGTCGACTCTTCGCTCGGAAGCTGTTAAAAAATCTAAAGGGGTCAAAAAGTCTGTAATTAAGAAGTTGTCCATTAATGATTACAAAAATTGCTTATTTGAATCCAAAATTATCTCGGATGAAATGTTTTTGTTTAGATCTAAAACACATCAACTATATACCCAAAAACTACATAAAATAGCACTTAGCTTTTCTGATGATAAAAGAAATATAATGAAAGATAAAATTAAAACGCGTGCTTGGGGACATTACATAGACCGAAACAATGAAACAATGGATGTAGAATAGAATGCTTCCTACTAAATTGCATGTAAGATGACAAAGACAATTTAATTTTGTACTAATTGTATTTATTTGTTAATGTATTTCTTTAATTATTTATTATTTACTTATAAGCAATATTATTTAATTTATTTATTTATTATTTCTTTAATTATTTATTAATTTATTTATTATTTACTTATTTGTTTATTAATTAATTTATGTATTTAGTATTTATTTATTTGTTTATTAATTTATTTCTTTATTTATTTATTAATTTATTTATTGTTTATGTATTTGTTTATGAATTTATCTATTAATTTTAGTATTTTATTCACACAAAAACATGTAAAAATTGAATGGCTTAAAACTTTTATCTTTTTACCTATACCTAAATTATTTGTAAATTAAAATCAAATATTCGATTAATGATCTTTTTTCTTTTTATATCTATATATTTTTATTTATACATAGAGTTAAATTTGTATTAGTACTAAGATTTTTAAGAAAAATGTTAAATAAAATATTGAAAAAATATTAAAATATGTAAATGGTTTTTTATTTCAGCTTAAATTTACTAAATATAAATTGTAACTACAAATGTCTACATTTTTATATTTTGTTTCTCTATTGGCTTTACTTCGCTAGATCAAAAATTTTTCTTTTTTGTTTTCATATCACTTAAACATATACAGTCTTGTTATCTTTGAGAGGTCCTACACAAGAGGAATTGAATTTCACAATATTATAAAATTCCATTAAATTTCATTAGATATTTTCTTGTCAACACCAACTGTTTTAAAATTTTCTCATCCATGTTTAATAAAGAAAAGGTATCAGCTATTAGATCAGCTTATCAGCTATTAGATCAGTTTATCAGCTATTAGATCAGATTATCAGGACCTGGTCTGGTTTTCAGATCAGCATTTCAGGACCTGGTCTGGTTTTCAGATCAGCTTTTCAGGACCTGGTCTGGTTTTCAGATCAGCTTTTCAGGACCTGGTCTGGTTTTCAGATCAGCTTATCAGGACCTGGTCTGGTTTTCAGATCAGCTTATCAGGACCTGGTCTGGTTTTCAGATCAGCTTTTCAGGACCTGGTCTGGTTTTCAGATCAGCTTATCAGGACCTGGTCTGGTTTTCAGATCAGCTTATCAGGACCTGGTCTGGTTTTCAGATCAGCTTTTCAGGACCTGGTCTGGTTTTCAGATCAGCTTTTCAGGACCTGGTCTGGTTTTCAGATCAGGTTATCAGGTATCAAATCAGGTTATTAGGTATCTGGTCTGGTTTTCAGATCAGGTTATCTGATTCAGATTGAGTTATCAGTTTACAATTAGCTAGTCATTTATAAAATTTATATGAATGAAGTTTCAGGTCAGATGAAATAACTAAAATCAATCTCTTATGAGCAGTAATTCATATAGTTATGAAATAGTCAAATTGTTTTCTAAAAACATCATTTAATTTATCATCAAAATAAACCATATTTATCATTCCAACACTATACAAATTTCTTTAAACTTTTCAAAATTCTTATTACTGACAACATTATCCCTATAGACGAGCTTAATATTTTTCTCATCTTGCTTAAACATTATAATAACATTTGCATTGTCTCTTGTTAAATGCTTACATTCATAAAAATTTTAAACAGCATTTTGAATGTTGTTTAAGCAAAATTCGCTAAATTTTAGCTTAAAAACGTTTTTTAATTTAAACCTTGTTTAATTCACCAAATCCTAAAAATTAACTGCACCCATACTTAAAATAATTTTGAGTTAACGTCGTTGTAATTTTGCTTCATGTTTATTTGCATTTTTAACTTTGCCTATATGTATGTATGTATGTATGCATGTATGTATGTATTTATGTATGTATTAGGAATTATACTAGAAGTTGGGCACAAGTAGAATGAGTCATCATTCTTCTGTCGCCCCATACAAAAATATACACGTACATATGTATGTATATTATTCTGCTTGGCACATGCAGCATCAGCAAATATCATACTTTAAATTCTTTAAGCTTCATTACGAGAAAAAATAAATGTATAATATCCCATTCCTTTAATTGGTGAAATTAACTTCTTCAGATATTCATATTTGACTTGATATAGATAATTTTAGTATAAATATACATATGTTTTAAACTTGAGATAGTAGTAGTGAATT